>JAQQZT010000038.1:9459781-9481762 GCA_030068275.1 Clarias platycephalus | reverse complement strand
TATATATAATTTATTTATTTATTTATTTATGTAGTTATTTATTACTTTTCTTTTCTATTGGATAACAACTGTGAGCAATTGTAACTAAGAATAAGTAATTTCCCTCTGGGATTAATAAAGTTCTTTGAATCTTGAAAGCACAAATGATGTTTGAAAAATTGCATCTAAACTAACTTTTTTCAAACAAGGACAAATGTAACCAAGAGGCAAATGTGACACCATATGTTTAACAGCTAAAGCTTGGACGAAATTGCCTCATCCAACAGGACAATAATCATAGAATTAAAAGAGAGGCTACTAACTTTTGAACATGACTAAATGAGAAGTTGGTGATACTGGTTGTTACTGTAGGTACTGTACTGCATAATCAAGCATTTTGAGTTTTTGTCCTTCAAAACATTTGTTGCACATCGACTTGCTCACGTTGCACACTTACCGCTCATGCTATATGGAGCTGCAATTCCATTACCATTTTGGCAAGGTTGCACTGATCTTTTTTTTCCCCTTCTGAGCTGCACCATCACACCTACTCTGTCACTTTGACTATACGGAGACTCATCAGCTATTAGCATTTTTACAAATATGAAAATCAGTACATGTATCTCATCACAAAAGACTTTGTCAATGTCAAAGTCATACACATTATGTCAAATCCTATTCAACAAATTTGAATGTAAATTTGGACCTGGAGGTTTTTTTTTTTTTTTTTTTTTTTAAACAATGTCTAAATTGTTCATCACTATTAGATGTTAATATTAGGAGATGAAATTTCTTAAACAAAAAATCAAATCAAATGAAATAAAATAACATGATCTATCCATAAAAGAGCTATTCAAATCTATTAAATTGCACGAAACCCATGCTTAATGTGTAAAGACCACACAGAGTTATTGTTATAAACTGCATAAACCACTCAGCTGTTTTAAATTAATCCAGCATGTGATCCTTTCAATATTTACCCAATATTTATTTTATAGTTTGTACGAGCTTATTGGCTTTTATGCTCTGTCTGGTAATATAAGGGGCATCATTTCAAACCAACTGACTAGAAACAAAGCGAACACAGGAAATGTGGACTAATAATGCATCCTGGGATAATCATGCTACTTAGCTTGAATACTAAGGATGTGAACAGCAGATGGTCAGACGATAGACAGTAATGACAACATTGCACTGACTCATTGTTGCGGCAATGCTTTGGTTTGTGTGTGTGTGTGTGTGGATATACATATCACAGGACCCTGCATTATATAGACTTTTCGATTGCGTTTCCACACACAGGCAAATGTGTGTCAGGTTTTAAACCAGTGCTGACAGTGCCACTGTTTTTTGCACGCTCTTTCCTCTGTGCTTCTGTTTTCTCTAAGTGGCACGGCTTTCTCCATGCATCATCTGAACATAGTTTATTGTGTGGCTGTGTTCTGCCTGTAAGTGGTTGTTGAGCTAATAAGTGATCTCGACACTTTTAAGTTGTACTATTTTGTTGAAAGTGCAAAGCTAGCAATTTAGGGAGACATGAAACTGTCAAAACAGAGCCGAAAAACAACATTAGGATCCGGCTATATAAGAGCCTGTGCGTTTATTTGTCTGTTGCACTGTAGTTTAAAGCAAACAAACAAAAAAACATGGTGTATTATAACTGTACAGGACGATTATCAGCATTATTTGTAAGTATATACCTAGATCATTGTTGGGCATACTGGGCAGCAGGTCAAACTATGTTGTTGTAGTTACAGTATAGTATAGTAGTTTATTGAGTAAAATGCATTGTAAAGAATTCAGATGCAGCAATCTTCTAAGAACCTCATTTTTTTAGCTTCAACATTTTTTTTTTTTTTTGTTCTTTTTAATTCTTATGCATTTCTTTGTTTAGTGTTAAATTTATTTGAGTTTCTCAAACTGCGGACAAATATCAGAACTGTATTTTAGTACTAGTTATGAAATCAGTGCTAATTAGGATTGAAAATCCCAGATTTAAAAGTCATGAGACTAGTATAAAAAAGCTAACATTTATGTTACAGGAGATGAGGAAAGCTATAATTTCTCTCTGCACTTTGATTGTTCTGTTACACATATAAATTTTTACGTTTCCGAGTTACAGTAACTTTGTACATCCTGTTGAGAATCAGTTGTATTGAAGAGCACAGCCCCTTCTGATTAATATCCTGATTGTGTTCCCTATCAGGAGATGGTTTATATGGCCCCCCTTCATGATCAGCTGTTCACTACAGTTGATAATTACAACATTCTCTCAAATTGTTAATCACAGATGAAAGAGTACCCTAGCAATCGATAGCTTCTGTTGATTACAGTATGTTCATATGAAGTATGGTGTGGTGGACTTTTTATTGAAAGAGAAACAGGTGCGTGAAAATGGTTGAAAAAGGTAATAAGGATATACATTTTAAGAGGTTTAATTTGTTATCATAAGGTGATTACCTCAGACAATGTACAAATAAGTGATTCTCCTGGATTTGGTGGCATTTGCAAACGTTAGCATTAGCTTATTCAGTGCTTCTGTTGCAAGTAAGATGCTGTGAAATACCACATCATTTAATGATGTTCCAGTAACTACTGACATTTCAAGCAGTCTAATAGCTAACAAATCCCAAATATGTTAAAATAGAAGGCCAATATTTTATGTAGGCTATACAATCCCTTGTTACACACACCAAGTAGTGCCCTTGATCAGGGGTTAAAGAGCGATTGGGAATTCAGCCTTGTATTAGAAGCGAGTTAGCTTTGTAGCCGTAAATAAAAGTACATGGGTCATTTAGAGGCGATTCAGAATTACTTAGAAGCAGTTACTAAGAAGACAAAGTGTTGTTCAAGATGACATAGCATTATCGAAAGTGGTTTCCTTCTGTAGCAATTAGTTGGCACTGGCATCCGGTAAATTATGTCCCTTTTGCCACTGAGATGGGGCAGACCACGGCAGACAGATGTCATGACATTGAATGTTAAATGTTTCTAGAACATGGCTTTGGGGATTTCTGAGCATTACTGATGATCAGGCATGTGGGAAAGTTTCAGTTCATCCCAAAATTGTTCAGTGTCATTTAGGTCAGGGCTCTGTTTTGTCTCCTTGATTTTTACACCAACTTTGCCAAACAATGCCTTCATGGAAAATGCTTTGTTCACATGTGCATTGATTTTCTGGAACAGGTTTGAGAACCATTGTTTTAGTAAACAATAATGCTGGTCATATCGTTTTTTTCTGGTGACTAATTTTGTTCCGTGAACTGTGCCCTGGTGCCCTAGAGACTTAATTTTGGACCCTACTGTGGATGTTTTCTGCTTTAAGGTGATTAAAAATGTAACTTACTAACCTTCTACCATGTTCTCTACTATCATCAGAAACATTGTTGCTAAATTTAATTGTATTGATCGACCATTAAACTATGGGTAAAATCAGTGAGTACCCTGCTACTTCCAAAAATCACAGTAAGAGTTCAAAGGGCTCAAAGTTCAGGCAGTGAACAGGTCAAAAGACCAGAAAGAAAAATGTGTTTGTTACTGGAGCATCTGATTGCTTCTGAGAGAAAATAAAATTATCCACAGAAAAGTTATTTTGATAAATCAACCCTAGCCAGTTGAGAAATCGAGCATAGAATATGACTGCAAAAAATGTATTTATGATCCATAAAAATACCTAAGTACCCTAATTAATTGGTTTTATCACAATATATTTAACAACATTAACAATAGTAAGAATTTGCCTAGCTATAGAATATACTACTATGCTAACATTGTCTTCTTAACAATATAAATTTTCCAGAAATAGCTGTTTGATATTGGCTAACCAAGCACATGCATAAAGGACATTATGAATGCAAACAATAAGGGGTTTCCTGGTTTCCTAATACAGTGAAACCTCGGATTGTGAGTAACGCATTTTGCGAGTGTTCCGCAAGACGAGCAAAGATTTTTAAGAACTTTTGACTTGAAAAATGAACGAGTCTTGGTTACGAGTACCAAGTATCATGTATCGCGCATGCGCTTTTTGCTTTGACGGCGAGCGTCACGTGATCACAAATGAGCCAACGGTTTATCTCTCTCTTGTGCTGTGGAATTGTGGAATAATTTTTTTTTATTTTTACTTTACAGCAGTGATTCCGTTAGTGTGTTGCTCAATCGAGTGTCAATAGAGAGATTTCTTGTTTATTTTTCCGATAAAACAGTGTTTCCATTGTGTGTGAAAAGAGTGAAGGAAGGTTCTGTGTAAGACGAGAAGGGGGAGAGGGGAGCTTACTTTAGATACACACACACACACACACACATACACATACACAGTGCCTGTGCGCACAAACGGAAACACTTTATTTTTACTTTTTTTTAAATTTAAATTTATTTTTTTTACTTAATATTTTGTTAATTATTTTTATGTATTTATTTTTTTGGGCTGTGGAACGAATAATTTGAGTTTCCATTATTTCTTATGGGAAAATAAAATTTGGTTTACGAGTGTTTTGGAATACGAGCCTACTTCCGAAACGAATTATGCTCGTAATCCGGGGTTCCACTGTATATAACTGTGTATATACAAAAGTATATTCTAAAATTTAATATTCTGAAATTAGAATGATACAGACTGTGTAAATTCATGATGATTATTTATTTATACAGGGGGAGTGGTTGTGCTTGAACTGCCAGACTCAGAGAGCCCTATCTGGTAACCTGGGAGATATGGGACAAATTCCTACCCCATTACCTACATCTGAAACTGAATCAGCAGCTTTACCCAAAGCCCTAATGAATAAAATATCAGAAGTTGGTCAGGCCACTAAAACCCATGAGTCTGCTGTCATTAAACCTAAAAATGAAATACAAATATCGAACTCTAAAGTAGAACTGGTGGAAGCTGTAGCTGATGACAAAACAGATGAGATGGCACCTGCTGAACCTACAGTCACACAAGAAATATTAACTACAGAAGTACCCATAAAGCATGTAAGCTCTCCGGAAGCAGAGACACTCCAGAAAGAACCAGAGACACCGCCTACTGATGTTGTCATCACATCACTTGAGATAAAAAGTAAAACTGTACAACCACTGGTCAAGACAAATGATGAACCAACACAGCTGAAGCCTCTTACTGTTGAAGCATCCCTTGAATTTAAGGAAACTTGTGAACTTACATCTGCGGTAATGTACACAACAATGTTACTTCTTTTTTTCCATAAAAAATTAATTTATCCATTTCACAAATAGCATAATTTATTAACTAATGCAATTTTTTTTTTAACAGGCATCAAAATTGGCAGAAGATTCTGCATTCCCAGAACAGCTTAATCAGAATGAAGAGCATGCAATTCAGTTAAAGATTACTCCTACTACACCTTGTGAGAGTGAAAGCATAGTGATATCAGTTTCAGGGGACGATACAAACAATTTAAGGGTGAATGATAAAAAACACCCACAAGGGCACAAAATATTGCCAGTTTCACCTGAATCATACAGTTCATCTGAGGAAGAGCTTAAAGAGATTCAGAGAGCTAGTGAGTTTCTTTTGAAAGAAACTGAATCAGACTTGGCTCATTTTAAAGAAACAGTGTTGACAAAGGATTATTTTGATTCTGGAGATGAAGAGCTTAGACATTCACAGCTGAAGGAAGCGATTGCTGATAAGGATTTGTCACCAACTCATCTCCAAGGTTACATCACAAAACATGAAGTCAGTGATGCAGATACTGAAGGCACTGGCCATGAAGCTGAGAGGACCATAAAGCAACTTAATGTACCTGAAAAAAGTGCTGATAGTTGCCTCTTGTCTCAAGAACAAGAAGGCAAAGTAATGCAGTCCAGTCCCGTCTATAAAACAGTTAAAACATTTCTCCAGGACGAGAATGAGAAGGAAGAAACCACAGACAATAATAGCACAAAAGCTATTTCTGTACAGGACAATGTTCCTGTCAGACAGATTTCAGAAGAAGAGAGTTTAGTTGAAGATATTTCTAAAGACGGTGGCTCTTCCAGTATGCAAGCATCCCACATCACATCAGGAACCACTTCACCCACAACACTGTCCTCACTTGGTGAAGAAAGTGATAGCAGTCCCGGTCACAAGAAGGAAAGTTTAGAGGGCAAGCGGCAAAGGAAAGTTAAGCACAGGCAAGGTCAACCCCTTCAGAATATAAGCGACTCCTCTGAGGAGGAAGAGATCCTAGAGGAAGGAGATCAATTTATAGAACAGGAAATACAGAGGGAAAATGATCAAAGGCAGTTCAAAAAGTCGTACAAAAAATCCAATAAAGAAAAAGACAAATTGCAAGATCATCCACCAAATAGTCACTTTCAGACTGACACCCTATCTCAAGCTGAGGATGTAGTGCAAGTTTCAGAAATAAATACATATGAGACATTTTCTTACTCAAACATATCACCAAGTACAGAGTCAGAACAAGAAAATGTTGTTACCCACGAACAACCACCAATGGATGTTGGAGCAAAACAATTAAAGAGTGCAGATGAGGCATATGAAGAACTTATGCAGAAAGCTCAGGAGCTCAAAGCCATGACAAAAAAAATCACTCCACCTGATATAGAGCCACTGTATGGTGGCATGCTGATAGAAGACTATGTTTACGAGTCACTAGTGGAGGAACCAGCGCAGGCAATGGCATTTGATTATAATGCTACTGTGGATGAGTACTTGACTAATATCTCTGTTCCAGAAACAATAAGAAAGCTTAGAACACCAGATGAGGCCTATGAGGAAATGCAGAAAAATAGAGAACTCATGCTAAAAGATCAAGCAATTGAGCATGCTCACGTATACAGATCGGCTTCTAACAGAGATACCACTGTACCCATGGTTACAGATACTTGTTTTGTGAATATATCAGAAACCTTTGAGTTTACAAAACAGCAAGATGAGAATTGGCAGTGGTATGCTGAAACTGCAAGTGATGAATTGCTGAATAGGGAAAAAGATGTTATGACTTCAGGAACAAGTCCTACACAATCAACTCCTTTATCACCAATATCACCTCTGTCTTTATCTGAGCCTTTATACGATTCAGCAGAAATAATCCAAATTCCCTCAAGTGGTGAAGAGGATAATGACAAGAATGAATTTGCAGCTGAACCTATTGAGTGTGCGATGGAACCTTACAAGACTGAGCCAACACCTCAACAAGATCAGACTGTTAAAAATGTTCTCTATCCGATTCCTGATCTAAAAATTACTCAGTGTTCATCTGGTGAAGAGGAGGTTGAGGATGAACATAGCATCACACAAGAGCATGAGATAATTATGTTAAACGGCATTGCTCAGTGTGATGACGGATCAGAGGAACCTTCTGAATTTATAGAATCTTCAGTAGAGGTACAGTCAGTAGAGTCTGAACCCATATCTGTTGTATCTGAAGTTCCACTATCAAAATCAGCACTTGAACATGAGCCCCTTACTTGGGATTCACAAACGCCCGCACTGCCCTCCTTAGATTTAACAGCATCTTCCTCAGGCATTATAGATCAGCCTGCAGGGCAAGCTTCCATTCCAACAGAAAGTTTAACAACCTTTGGAAATGATTCTACACAAGTTACAGGCTTACCATCAAAATCAGCGCAAGATTCAGTATATTGCACTGAAGCGCAAGATTCAGTGCAATATACTCCTTTAATTGACAATGCTAGTGAGGAATCTACCCAAAAAGCCATGAACATCTCAATAGCTACAAGTCTACCTGGGATGCCTGCAACTAACCCACCACTAGGTCTAAAGCCAACATTTATTTCCTTCCCACTGGATACTGATACTTCTGAAGCATCAGGGTCTCTTCAACCAACAGAAGCTGATAAGGCAGCTGATGTTTTAATTTCTAAACCATCATCAGCTGCAAAACCAGTTTTACCCTTAAAGCCTACCTTAGATGCATTTATTGTTACAATACAAGATGGAGTGTCACAATCTGATTCAGTTTTACACACTGCACATTCAAGAGAAATTCTAGAACCTACAAATATTGCAGATTATTCTTCCCTTACGGCTACATCTACAGTAATTTCAGTGTCCACAGATGAGCAAATTACAGTTTCTGTCTCAAATCAAGCAATTAGTCCAACTTCAGTGTTAGCTACGGTGAATTTCAAACCAAATTCTACAACTGCACCAGCTTATGTGTCACAAGCCCCAGTTCCATGCATAACATCAATTCCTCTTGAGTCTGATGTTGAGATTCCCATATCAGAGTGCCGAATTCAAGTACCATCATTAGATCCCACTCCTATATATGCTGGAAAAGAACATACATATTCTGCCATCGTTCCAGAACCTGTCGAAATGACAGATCCAATGTCTTCACCTTCAAAGTATTCAACTCACAGTTCAGCTGTAATATCTATAGATAAAGAGCATATTTCTGGCCCACCTGCAGTAACAACATGCTGTTCAACAGACACTGTCATTACAGTCCGGGGCATGTCTGTTGCACCATATTCCTCATCTGTGGAACAGAGCTATATTTGTTCAACCATATTGGAGTCAACAAAATCAATTGCACAAAATAATTCTTTCATACAACACCCGCATGTTTCACCCACTCTTCCTGCTGCAGATACAACAGCTCTGACTCCAGCTATTAAAATTCCTATTCCATGTATAGATGCAGAAAAATCACTTGTGGCAGCAACAGGATCCCATAAGCCTCCGGTTTCAGTTTCACAAACCTGCCAGTCTGTACAGTATGCTGCCACAATGGTTTTTCCAACAATAAATACGACTGCAGCCTTTGAAACCTTGTCTTTTCAATCAACCCATCCAATTGTATTGGACACAAAGCCGAAGACAGACAATGTTCAACCTGCACTAGATGGCTCTCAGATTATAACTCCTGCTCTGCAGACAGGACAAGCTACTGCTATCGTTATGCCAAGTGTTCAAAATAAACCTACGATAAGACAAGAATCACTGGATATCATTACTAATACTATAGCAACCTCAGATCAACAATTTAGAAGTCCAGCTGTTGTTGTAAGTGTGTCCCCTGTTGTCAGTTCAGATGATTCTCCTCTTATAGGACAAAAACCTTGCTTGCCCAGTGACCTAACTTTTGTGACCACACAACTTGAACAAGTGGCATCTTTCTCTAGAGCAAATAAGCCAGTCATTGAATTTCCACCACCACCTGCAGCTTCACCACCAGCCCTACCACCTGAAAGTTTACCTAATGTGCCTTTCAACCAACAGTCAATGGTACCAATTACTAATGAGTCTGTAAAAAGTATGGCTAGGCAGTCACCTGGGGCATCAGTGAAAGAAGTTACAACCACCATATACCACAAGTCACCTCCTCCAGTCCCACCTAAGCCATTTTGTCACAAATCAAAAGAAGGCATTAAACCATCAGTGATTTCTGAATCTGCAGTTGCCCAAGTTGGCTATGCTTCAACTTTTCCAAGAATGAAAGAACCGCCCAAGGCCCTTACATTATCTTTGGTCACGCCCACTGATATCAAACATAGTATTTCATCTCCAAAATCTCCCTTGTCACCTAGATTCGCTAAAACTCTTGAGACATATGTAGTTATAACATTGCCATCAGAACCAGGATCACCAGTGGAAGGAGTTACAACCCAAGCTCCAACACATAGACCATCTCTACCAACACTTAAGCAGCAGTGTCTTGCTAGTGTATCAACAACATTTACTCCACCTGTGACCGTGTTTTCACATCCTGAATTAGCTACCCCACCAAGACTAGTAGCTGCTCCTGTTTTGACACCACCATCTATTCCAGTACAAACAGGGGATTCTGCACCAGATGTTCCATTTAAGACAGCAATACATAATGCATCTGCAATGATTTCAACGAAAGATTTGACAGTTGTTCCTGCATCGAGTGCAGTTTTAGTACAACATTCAATAACTCCAAGCCCTGTTTTTGTACCCCAAACTGGTGTACTACCACTAAAAATGTATGAGGAAAAACCTGTTTACTCTGCACCACCCTTGACCACAACAGTATATTCTGCACCAACAGTGGTTTCCATACCCACTATACCATCACCATTTCTGGATGAAATTCCAGACATGACTATAGAACCCAAAATAAATACTGTCTCAGTGCCACATTCTATAGCAACAAGGCTTGCTTTTCCTTATGCGCACCAAGTAGATACTGTCATACAACCCATCAAAAAGGAAACTTTTGAGGAAAAAGCAATTTGCTCTGTATCACCCGTGACTGCAACAATATATCCTGCACCAGCAGTGGTGTCCATGCCTACTGTAACATCATCAATTGTGACTGACATGACTGTACAACCAAAAATAAGTACTATGTCTACAGTGATATCATTACCAGCAACAAGTATAGTTTCAGTACCACATTTAGTAGCATCATGCCCTGCATTTGTGCCACAAATAGAGACGGATGCTATAGTACCAATTAAAAGTGAATCTGTTTACTCTGCATCACCTGTGAGCACAGCAGCATATCCTACAGCAACAGTGGTTCCTGTAACATCACCAGATACATTCCATGCAGTCTCAGTTATGGCTGAGATTCCAGCCATGACCAAAGAATCAAAAATAAATAATATGTCCACAGTGATCTCGGGTACCGCTCATATTTCAGCCCCACAAACCAATCACCAGCCAGTGGTACCTGCATCACTACCAATCCAAGAAATACCTGTAGAGGTAAAACCAGCAACTGTTGCAGTAGGTATCAATCCAGCTTTGTCAAGGGAACCTTTGGTTTCGTATGATATCAAGCAAGGGCGTGAGGTGCAGTTGATTCACACAGTTTATCCTGCTCCAGTAACAATGACCAAGCTCCCATTATCAACAGATAAACTAACGGAACAAATTTTAGAAATGGAAGAAGATGTGAAATCCACAAAAGGTCCACCCTTTGACCAGATTCAACAACACCAAATATTTCTTGAATCACAACAAATGGTGCCATCAGCGTCTGATTTAACATATACCCCAACTGCACTAGGAACATTTTCTCAAATCCAAAAATCAGTTGAGAGTCAAGAAATAAGAGGAACTGATAAAGTCTTGCCTACCATGAGTCACCTGTACTCTACAATTGGAACACCCGAACAGCACCAGTATACATTACCTAATATTTTGGCACAAGTTGTCACTACTGAAGTCCAGAGAACTACTACAGTATCAGTCGTTCAAGAATGCATACCATTAGAACGTATTTCAGATCCTACATACAGACAAGCAGCGCCTAAACAAAGTGGAAAGACTCATTGCATTGATGATGTTATAGATCTCACAACATTAAAGCTCAATGTATCAATGACTGACAAGGGAATGGACCTGACAGCCCCTGAGTCAAACTTGCAGAGTTTCTTCAATGATTCAAGTAGTCGACAGATAACTGCAGTGCAGCCAGAAATTGTAAATTTAACTGCTGAGATAACTCCTGCTACAACATTATCTATTGTGACAGACAGTATCACTGTTGTTACCTGTACTGCAACATTCGCATACAACAAAAGCATGACCGTTGACACATCATCCAGTTTACAAAGTGTTACTTCAACACCTCTGCCACTTAAAACATATAAACCATTTGAACCGCTGGCACAAATTATTTACAGACCAGTGAATTCACAACCAAAACCAACAACCGATACCGAGATCCCCATTAACCTAACACGTGGACCTGCTGGAACCACAGCATCTTTATCTTTGCCTATCACAATGACCCCAGTAATCTGCACGCCTTCCCCTGTATCTATTCATAATGAACCTCCTGCAGCTATTGATCTCACAATATCAAAGCCAAAGAAAACTATGTTGGCTATTACTTCATCTACTGGGGTTGTTACACGTATTGTCGAAGAAGATATGGCACCTGTAGATCTAACAGCAGGGAGGCGAACAGTGTGCTGTGACATCCTCTATAGACTTCCATTTACAGGAAGCTGCAGAACACAGCCGTCAGTGACATCACCCGATAAGCAGCTTGACCAAAGAAATGATCAATACACAACCCTTGGACTTGAGGATCTCAGTAATCTAAAAACAGTAGGGTATGGCAGTAATGTCAAACAAACCGATTTGGTTACAAAAACTGGATCTGTCGGCCAAAATGATGCACTAGACGGAGCAATCGATTTAACATCTTCAAAAATGTCAAGAGGTTAGTATTACAGTGCATGAGCATTTTGGCTTTTTTATTATTTTGTGTCATTTTACCTATTTGTTCTTGATTATTTTTTATATATGTGAACAGGCTCTAATTATTTTCATTCATTTGTTCCTTTTCTTTTTTTTATACAGATGCATGCATGTGCCTTCGTGTTCTCCCTCAGTGTTTTGGCTTTGCATCATGCTAGTATGACAAGAGTGATTTATGCATGCTCTCGGGTTTCCTCTTTATAGTCATTTTCACAGAAACAGCATGGCTTCAGTATATGGTCTATGTGAGACTGGTTGATTTCTTGAACTAAAGTGTACGTTTCCAATCACTACAGATAAAGCCCTGGACTACTCAAAGAAAGAGATGTCATTATTTGGGACAACCACAAGTCGCTCTTCCCAAGGAATATCCTCTGGTGTTCAAAGCCCATCAAATAAAGTTGTCTATTCTTCTGTTGCTCCACCCATTCCATCTACTTGTGCAATTACGACTCAGCCAGGCTCAATATTCAGTACGACATGTAACAGTCTCACCACAATGACAGAACCATTTTCAACACAGATCCAGACTTCACCATATAATATAATCAATTCCTCTGAATCAATATACAGAGAAACTGATTCGTCAAAGGATATTTTGCCTTCAGCCCTTGCCAGCCTGCTTCCCTCAATATCAGCTTTTCCAGAGCTATACGCTGATGCTACTCTTGAGGTCATTGCAGCCTCTCTGGATGCTCTTATCTCCCCAAATTTCCCTGCATTTGATGACAGCAAGAGTCAGCAGTACCAAGCTGAACATGAATTTTTGCAATTAGAGAAACTGAAGCAGTTGTGTCTGGCTGAGGAGCTTGAATGGGAGCGACAGGAGATACAACGTTATCGTGAGCAGGAACAGATTATTGTTCAAAAAGAATTAGAGGAACTGCAGAGCATAAAACAACAGCTCCTAATGCAGCAAGAAGAAGAACGTAAGGCGCATTTTATTATTCAACAAGAGACCTTTGCCCAGCAGCAACTACAGCTTGAGCAAATCCAGCTGCTACAGCACCAACTACAACAGCAGTTACAAGAACAGAACATATATCCATATAGCTTTGATGGAATATCTCATAGCACTAGCTCAGGTGTTGTTTTGGATTCCCAGTACTGCAGAGGAGATAATGGGCAATACTGGCCAGTGAAGGATGACAACAAACAAACTGGTGATTTACAGCATAGTTTGAACAGACCTAAATCAGAAAATGACCTTAAAGAAATCGAGAAACAAAAACAAAATGCAGAGAATCTGCCTGACATAACCAAGCAAGACACTGGGCAAAACGTAGGATTAAGTAGTAAAAAAATAAGTAGCAACTGTGTTCAGACAGATGAGGAGGAAGGACTGGAAAGGCTTTATCCTGGGAGGAAGAGGAGAAGTAGAAAAAGTGTAGATAGCTGTGTGCAAACTGATGATGAAGATCAGGATGAATGGGATGTCCCTGTTAGAAGCAGGCGCAGGTCTCGCTCCAGCAGATGTGCAGATGGAGAAAAGCTTAAAGGCTCCAAAGTGTCCAGCATTGCAATCCAAACAGTGGCTGAGATCTCAGTTCAGACAGATCATTCTGGAACTCTAAAGAGGTCGCCAATTCGAGCTCAAGTCGATACTACATTTGACCTGCACAGAGGAGGAGAAATGGAGAGTGACTCAGACTTTATGTCTGACAAAGATAAGAAACATTCAGCTGTCAACACTCTAAAAGCAGACAGTATTAACATCGCTTCAGTACCCAAATCTCCAAAGGTGTTGTACTTCCCAGTCTCACCTGTGTCTCCTGGTAAGGGCACTCAAAAAATGCTAACAGCTGAACCACCAAGACACCCAAGTAGTCCAAGATCACTGAAGGCATCCCACCGATCTCTGTCTGATCCCAAGTCTCTAAGTCCAACAACTGATGACAGAATCATGTACCAGTACACAGATGGCTGCTCCGTAAGTATTGTTAAATGTATAGATGACTCTAACAATTTACTGCTTTTGAATTTACCATTTTATCCAAACTCTTCCTTGCAAAAATGCTCAAAGACTATTAAATTGGAGGAAGCTTCATATGCACAGCTCATTTTCTATGCAAGTTTTCTAAAAGATTTAGACCGCGCAGCTTAGTTAGTACTGTTACACCTCGCACTTCCATGGTCTGGGTTCAATTCCTGCTTTGGGTCTGCACACGTACATGTATTTGCATGTCATTCCTGTGGTTGGTAGTGGTGCAGATTTGTGACAACATAGATTAGTGTTTGGAGCTATCCATGATTTCCTCTATCTTGACTATATTGAGCCATATAACATGATGATGGCATCACATTTTGCCTTGCGTATGATATTCTTTAGGTGATAAGTGTCCAGCCAATGCCTCATCATACCATAATATATTTTTTTTTTATAGTTTGGAGTAATTTATACATAATTTATTCCATGAGACTGTTTAGTTGGACCCAAATAATCTCTGAATGAGTTAAATAATCATTGGGAATTGCTGGGCATGTAGAGAATACAAGATATAGTTGTCACATGTGAGAAGTGACCAGTACTTGCTAAAGTTTTGGACCTTCTCCTCCTCCAAACTTTTTGACAATGAGATCCTACAGTATAAGCTACAGTATTTTGCAGAGTATGCTCGCATACAGTGTTAAGAAACATCTTCATTTGTCTTACTCTCAATTTAATATTAATTACAATTGTTAAATTGATCATAATTGTATGATTGCTTAATCAGATAATTATTTAATTAGACATTTAAAACAGTTTAAATGTGAATAATTATGTCATGTAACAAATTTTCATTATGTCATGAAAACATTGTCATGTAACAAATATATTAAAAAAATTATTATAAATATAAAACAAATATATTTACACTTGGTGAATACGTATGCACCCAATCTTATATATTTTTTATATTGGTTTATATTTTTATTGGTTTTATATATTTCTTTTTACATGTAAAATTTTATAGCTACCAAATTTTATTGGTTGCTATAAGATCTGACATAATTTATGTTATCTTAAGCTGTTTCTTTGATTACAAAAATCTACATACATACACATGTATGTAATATATTTTTCATTATTTATACAGTTGTCATGTTTCTGTGTAAATGGAATGTGTAACAATAAATCATTCCACATACGTTTAAGTACTCTTTCACCAATGAAGAATAAATATTAAAATATATTTAACCTTATAAATAAAGATATTAATTGTGTTTCAATTCCCAGAGCAAAGGTTCACAGAGCACTACTCCAGTGGGCTCCCATAAGAAAATAAAGCGCACACTTCCTCATCCGCCACCAGACGAGGACACTGGTGTTGGCCCCTTAGGATACAGTACCGGTTCATCCAGAAGAAGAATGTGTAGAAATACCACCATGGCTAGAGCAAAAATCCTCCAAGATATTGACATAGAGTTAGATTTGGTTGAGAGAGAGTCTTCCAAACTCCGCAAGAAGCAAGCAGAACTGGATGAGGAAGAGAAAGAGATAGATGCCAAACTAAGGTATCTGGAAATGGGCATTAATCGAAGGAAGGAGGCTTTATTAAAGGAAAGAGAGAAGAGAGAGAGGGCATATTTGCAAGGTGTGGCAGAAGACCGTGACTATATGTCTGATAGTGAGATTAGCAACAACAGAGAGACACGGGGTAGTGGTCATGGAATGGAACGACCAAGGACCGCCCCTCAGTCAGAATTTGACCAATTCATTCCACCGCAGACTGAAGCTGAGTCTCAGTATGCACAACTTGCATACTCTCATTATCAGTATACCTCCCAAAGTGATTCCCCAAATCACTATTCCCAGCAAACTCTGTACCAACAGCCTTCACTTTATCACCAACAGGTGTCTCCCTATCAGACCCAGTCAATGTACTCTTCAGTACCAGCCCATAGCCAGCAATCACAACAAACAGGTTATGACCATGCCTCCCAGCTGCTTCTAATGCAACAGAAAAGCCGGCAAACTACATTGTCCGATTTGGAGCAAAAGATAACCACTAATTATGAGGTTATACGGAATCAGCCTCTTCTAATTGTCCCCACATCTACAGAGAACGCATATGGAGTCTCACATCTTGCAAGTAAATACAACAACCTAGACCTGAGAATTGGGCTTGAGGAAAGAGGTAGTATGGCCAGCAGTCCAATGTCCAGCATTTCAGCAGAGTCCTTCTATGCAGACATTGACCACCACAATGTCAGAAACTATGTCATGATCGACGACATAGGTGAGCTCACCAAGGGATCTAGAGGCTTGGGGTCAAGCTTCAACGTTCCTGATAAGGATATCAGCAAAAGTGATCGGCTACTTCGTGTCGCGGACGTTCGTCGAACACCAGATGTGACTGACTTTATTGGACCTCTACAAACCACCTCAAGATTACATTATGGTAAGCCAGAAGAGGACTCAATGGAGGAACCATATGAGTTAAAGCTACTAAAACAGCAAATCAAGCAAGAGTTCCGGAGGGGCTCAGATACTCTAGAACAACTCACTGGTCTTTCACACTACCTAAACACTGACAGTTTTAGACATTTTCCTAAATCTGAAAAATATAGCATCGGAAGACTTACACTAGAAAAGCAAGCTGCTAAGCAGCTCTCAGCCTCAGTCCTTTACCAGAAACAATTAAAGAATAAAAGAACACTAATTGACCCTAAAATTACAAAGTTTTCCCCTATACAAGAGAGCCGAGACCTGGAACCTGATTACAGCAGTTTTTTATCTTCTACTGGCTCAGCCATCGGGGGACTGTCTAGCAGAGCACGGCTGCTTCAGGATGAGATCACTTTTGGCCTGAGGAAGAACCTAGCTGAGCAGCAGAAATATCTGGGCTCAACGCTTAATCTTGGTCACTCTCTAAACCTTGGCCCAAACTTGAGATCATCTCTCCCAGACGATGGCACTTATCCTAGTGGCACCCGGTCTAGACCTTCTTCCAGACCTTCCTCTATATATGGACTTGACTTATCTATCAAAAGAGACCTTTCCAGCTCTTCATTAAGGTTAAAGTCAGAAGGTGAAGGCGTAGATTCCCAATTTGGAATAGCAAGGGTAAAACCAACAAGCTTACCCATCAGCCAAAGCAGGGGTCGCATTCCAATTGTGGCACAAAACTCAGAAGAAGAGAGCCCGCTGAGCCCGGTTGGGCAACCCATGGGTATGGCAAGGGCATCTGCAGGACCATTACCACCAATCTCTGCTGATTCTCGGGACCAGTTTGGTTCCAGTCACTCTTTGCCAGAGGTACAACAGCATATGAGAGAAGAATCAAGAACACGTGGCTATGATAGGGATATAGCCTTCATTATGGATGATCTACAGGGAGCTATGTCAGACAGTGAAGGTAAATTTCTTTTAATGCCTTGATCAATATGTGTTATGTGCATGGCTAAAAAAGTTTTTACCTATGTTCTAATTTTGCTTTATTACTTTATATTTCTGACATAATTTTGTGCTATATATTTACTACATTCTCTACATTCGGATGACATACCATTTCTGGTTTTTTTTTTATTATAAATAAATAATATATTAACATATAAAAAATTTACTATTGCATTTGAATGCTCTATTATTGTTCCAGTTCATTTGCATGATCATTTTCTTTTTCTTCTTTTATCGAACACTATATATAAAAATTATATGCATACATAATTCTCTTTTACTGTAGACTAGGTGCCTCCAAAAATCATGAATTTGTGAGGGTCAAAAGCATAAATAGTACAAAATAGTACATGTAATTTAGCTTCACAATATTACTGTAATTTAAATATAAACATATTAGTTTGGCTAGACACAACATTTGGGATATCTGGCCATTTACAGTAGCATATTCAGTCACCTAACTTCATTTTAATGCCTCATAAGGTTGCTGAGCCTTGACCTGATCTACTGAAGCACTACACTATGCATGCTTCATGCGCTTCCCTTCTTACCCTGATGCACCAATTGCTCTGGAATACGGTCGAACTAAACTCATCAGACCACATGACCTTTTCCATTGCAACTTTTTTCTGTTTAGTTTTGCTAACAAATAATTTTCTTATGGTGTTACACTGAACTTTTTCGAAACCCAATTCCAGTCTGATGCTCTATTAGGGCCTGTTTTAGAGGGATCAAAGAAAGCAAATAAAACATTTAAATGAGAGCATCAATAAACACAATCTTATGTGTTTAACAAATAATTTACTGTATAATAAATCTTCTAAACATTATAATATATTGATTTCAATAGTATTTGGAAGTTTCTATGGAAGAATATGCATTGAAGATGTTTCCAATATGATGGTTGAAACCAAATGTTCATAACGTTTTTCCTTACTAATGTATTTATTTTTATTATTTTGTTTCACTGTATTTCTGAATCAGGTTTTTCCATATACATTATTATATTCCATCTATAGTAATATTCCAATTGTAGTAATATTCCAATATAAATTATTATGCAATAATTTAAACTAATGGTAAGGAACCTATTTTCATATCAAGGCATTGCTTGTATACTGTTAAGTATAAACCCAGTTTTAGCACAGGTGCCAAAAAAAAAAAATTACATTAACTTTAAGCAATGCATTAAAGTTAACACTAAATCTTAAAAAAATAATAACTTATTATTATTATTATTATTATTATTATTATTATTATTATTATTATTATTATTATTATTATTATTATACTTAGTTTTGTCATGTTTTGGAGCCTATTATAATATGAATAAACTACTGTATATTCCAAGGATTAAAGTGGAACTGAAGTGGTAGAGGCTGTGGATTTTCATTAATAAATTGTAAAACCGATTGGCATAAAACCAAAGTAAGTTTTTTTGCAGCATGCCAGCATAGTTACCAACAATGTACTGACAGCAATTAAAAAAAATAAATAAATAAAACAAAACCCTCACAATAGCTTAAAATGAGTATACATTTTAATGTTTTATTTAGGTATTTGATTAATTTATTATTATTTTTTATGGTCGTACAATTTACTTATCAATTGTACAGTATATACAGACAATATTTAACAATGAACCTTGACTGACAATTTTGAATTGTATTAATTATTATTATCACCGTTGTCATTCTTATTTGCATAAATCTATCAAATGATAATGTACTTTGCCTAAACCAAATGATTGTACAGTATGTGCTCCTCTTAATGTAATGACTTTTCCCAACTACTAGCTAAATACAATAACTGAATATTGACTGTTTGTTTTTGTATTCATAATAAAAACAAAAAACCTAGTCGTGGTAACTAAAGTTGAAAGAGAATATTATAGAAATTGTAAGCTCAATAAAATGTCAACTCAACCTATCTATCATAACCATGTAAGAAAAATCTACCAGACACTAATAAAATGCACAAGAAGACAGATGGGTTGTCATACCGCATGTTTTTTTTTTCTTACCACCAAATATAAAGGTGACATCTATAAATAAAACCTAAGACAATAATAGACTTGGTTGCATATTACCAAACCACATCTCTTGGATTTTTTTTTTAATAGCAATATAAAACAAAGCAGCAGCAGTCAGTGGGTTGTATTATTCACTTTTATTACAGTTCTCAGGAATGAATTTGCTATAATCTTGTATCAGACACTAGAACCTAACATTCCATCAGTATGAGGTTTCCTCATTATAACAAAGATAGTAGTGACTTGAAGATCTTTACAATCACTAATTTTGGAGTTTTAGAGGCTAATTGACAGAACTGGAGGCATTTATAATAACACATATCACTGAAAGAGTAAATCTCAAATTGTTCTATGTTTATACTGTAGTTTATCCAGGTTAAGTGTTTATACATACAGTAGGTATGCATAAATAGCACACATTTTTAAAGTAGGTATTTTTTTTTTCTGAAAGCTTTTGTCTAGTATTTTCTTTTTATTTCTGTAAGTCAACTGAATTGCAATGCTTGTGTCACAGCAGGAGGTCCTAGCTGGAAAGTGGAAGGTGAGAGTTATTGCACAATGACATTCAAAACCCCATTAAGCATAAATCAACTCTTTTCATGTGTGTCATAGTCTTGGATAATGGGCATATCTTTGTGGTGCACCTCAGCCCCATCCTGGTATCCATGTTCATATACTGCACTAGGCAATACTGACATTAGCCTCTCACATCAATACAGACACATACATATCAGTATGCTTACATACATGTTCTGCCATGGCAATGGCATGTTGGAATGCTAGATCTCTCTGTGTGTTGAGGTCTCAGTTCAGTCCATTAAAAGGTCATAATTCCATGCCATAATCAATGCATCCTCACAAAGTGAAAGACTGAACAAATGGTTGATGTAATTTGCTACTCATGGTAGTAGACATTAAACCATATTAGAAATTTACAAATACAAATGTACTGTATTGTTAAAAAAAAAAAAAAAAAAAAAAATCTCAAGTGATATATAATACTAATTAGAATATGGTAGAAATTAAGTATTTTCATAGACATTTTATTTAACACTTAACATAAGTGGTGCAATAAATAGGAAATAACAAAAAGACAGAATTACTAAGAATTGATTTTTTAATTTTATTTTTTGCCCATGCCTATAAACACCACAAACAAAATCAGTCTTCTCTACAAAATTGCCCGGGTAATTCCATTATGAAGACATTAAGCCTGTTTTATCTGATTCACAAGTGCATTGCTGATCTACATATTACTTATTACTTACTGTGATGGACCTTTCACATGAAATCAATATAATTGTAAAGAAGTCTGCTTGCCAACAATAAAAAATGTTGTGGTTTGAGGAAATGGGGATTATTTAGTATAGTTGCTCCCGTCGAGGGGTTGCCACAGCGGACCATCATCACGCAACTTGGCACAGGTTTTATGCTGAATGCCATTCCTGATGCAACCCTCCTATTTTATCCGGGCTACTGTATCCAGTGGTTGAGGTTTTGTGCATTGGGTTGGAATTGAACCCGGGCCTTCTCCATGGGAAACCTACCACTGAGCCAACAGTGTCTCTGAGAACAGATTATATTATAATATGTAAAAATTATAATAATATTAATTGTAATGTATGATTGAGTGTCTAAGTGTGTATGTGTGTGTGTGTGTGTGTGTATGAATGTGTGCTTGTGCCCTGTGATGGGAACACCTATTTAGGGAGCAAAAAATCCTACACAGGATAAGGAGCATGAATAATGGATGAATAGATAATAATAATAATAATAATAATACTCACTCACTCACTCATCGTCTATACCGCTTTATCCTGTATTCAGGGTCGCGGAGGCCTGGAGCCTATCTCAGGAGGCTTAGGGCACGAGGTGGGGTACACCACGGACAGGGTGCCAATCCATCGCAGGGCACACACACACACTCACACACTCATTCACACACTATGGGAAATTTGGGAACGCCAATCAACCTTAACCTACATGTGTTTGGACTGTGGGAGGAAACCGGAGTACCCGGAGGAAAAGCACAAAGGAGAACATGCAAACTCGAACCCGGACCCTGGAGGTGCAAGGCGACAGTGATAACCACTACACCACCGTACTGCAATAATAATTATAATAATAATAATATAATTACTATAACAGAGTGGATTTTTATAGGAGTAGTGATTTGATTAAGATTTTTTTTTCAATGTACAAAATTTTATATTAAACACATTAAATCATTAAAAACTATATATATTGTCTAAAGTTTGTATAGCTCTAAATCAATATACAACTCTCAGGTCAAAAGATTCTTAGGATTATCAAAATCCCTAACCGAAATGTGCAGTAAAATATCTGTTATTACAGTAAGGCTAATAAACAGCTGTAAGGTGGTTTTTGAGTAAGGACATTAAGGACACTAATGCTATA
>JAQQZT010000038.1:9436645-9453835 GCA_030068275.1 Clarias platycephalus | reverse complement strand
AATCATCGGCGTCTGTGTGTGTGTGTGTGTGTGTGTGTGTGTGTGTGTGTGTGTGTGTGTGTGTGTAGATGTGTGTGCGTGCGTGCGTGTGTGTGTGTGTGCGTGTGTGTGTGTGTGTGTGCGTGTGTGCGTGTGTGTGTGTGTGTGTGTGTGTGTGTGTGTGTGTGTGTGTGTTGCAGCTGAGCACCAGCGTTCTCCAGGTGTAGATCCTAAGCAGCTGGCTGCAGAGCTGCAGAAGGTCTCTCAGCAGCAGGCTCCTTCCTCTGTCCTGACTGCGCTGGAGAAAGCAGGACACCTTCACTCGGCAACAGCGTCTGCTGCCTCTAGTGGAGTCCCTAGCCCTGGACAGCCTGGGTCTCCCTCGGTCAGCAAGAAACGTCACAACAAGGTAAACAACTGTGTTTCAACAGAGAGACAATTAGGCAGACATGCAGTACAGAAAGCCAGACAGACTGGCAGGAAGCATGTAGGGACGTAAACAGCAGACAGACAGTCTGGTGGACAGATAGATGGTGGAAAGGTAGAGTATGCATGTAGACAGATATGCAGAAAAACAATCAGTCAGGCACGTAGACTGCCAGCCAGATTCATTCAATAGTTCACGGGTATTGAAGTAAAGTTTATGAAGGTCCACATAAACTCTATAAATTATTTTTTTACAAAGTTCTAGTTAAGCAAGCCACTTGAAGGAATTGTAATCTCAACTGATTCCACTGCAGTATTTTTCAACTTTAAACTACTTTGAAGTCCAGTGCGTCCAAATCCGTGATATGGCTAGCAAGTTGACGTCTCCTGCTAATGACTAGCAACACGCTCCTTTTGCTTTCACTTTATTTGGATAAAGCATCTGTTATTTAGTAGACTGTGTAAACACAACATCCATAATCCCCTCGCAATTTCGCATTCAGTTCATGTGGACTCTACTGATACATTTTATAGCATGTTGTTGAAAGCTAGCTAAACATCATTTGATACTGTATGCTGTTGAGAATCAGAAATTAGTTTGTTCAATTACAGCCCTTTGATACTGTTGCTGACTGCTGGTCTGTCTTCACTATTGACGTCGCACATCATTTAATTGGCGTATCTGTTTATTTACAGTCAGGTGATGGGGTGAAACCACAACCACATCCCATCACTGGTGAAATACAAGTAAGTCCGTCTCACCACACCTACAGTAGTTCTTACACTGGAGTAATGTTAAATGCATATGCATGTTATTATTATTATTATTATTATTATTATTATTATATATTATTATATATTATTTATTTTTATATGGCGACATGAAATAACTCCCAGAACAAGTAGCGATATTTATGAAAATGACCTTTAACGTAAGTAAACTTATGAAGTGCAACATGATATGGAGGATCATATTTTTCCCTACAGCTACAAATCAATTATGACAAGAACATGGGTAACCTGATCGTCCACGTTCTGCAAGCCCGAAACCTTGCACCAAGAGACAACAATGGATATTCAGACCCTTTTGTTAAGGTGTATCTTCTGCCAGGCAGAGGGTGGGTATGACATGTAAACATGTGTGTGGGTGTACAGTATGTATGTGTGTGTGTGTGTGTGTGTGTGTGTGTATGTGGGTGTGTGTATACTGTATATGAGAGAGAGAGATAGAGAGACACAGATAGATAAAGAGCGAGAGAGAGAGGGGTCTGTTCTGTCTGTGTGTGTTCTGATTTATTTGTGGTATTCCTTTAATGGTGTATATGTCTATACTTGTTTTTTCGTGTACTTGTGTTTGTGTTGTCAGACATTCTTTCTATTTCCTCCTACCCTGCTGATTTTCGGTATATTTCATCACTTTTTTCTCCCCAGTCTATTATTACAGTTCTCAGAGAAAACATTTTCTTTCTTCTGACATTTTCTATACACCAGTGATATCAAACATGTTGCCCTTGGGTTATAGAATCTAATCCAGTGAAAACTTCGTAGAAAAAAATAAACTGATTTATGTATGTATTCCACAAGGGGGCAAAATAGAGGAATGGACATCATTTGATTAGCAAACTGAAAATGTAACCATGACTCTTTCCAGAAGAATTTATTATCACATTATCACATGGGTGAAAACTTTGTTTAGCTTAATGACAAATAATTTTAAAGTTAAGAAGGGTTGATTACACATGATGGCTTAGTGGTTAGCACCTTCTGGGTTGGGGGTTTAAATCTGACCTCAGTTTGGTGTGAGGAGATTGCATGCTCTATCTATGCTAAAGACATGCATTATAGGTTGATTGGCTTTTCCAAATTGCTTTGGTGTGTGATTGAGTGTGTTTGTGCTTGTGCCCAATGATGGGTCACCATTTTCTAGGCTTTGTCCCCTAAGTTCCCTGGGATAGGCTCCAGGCCCCCTGTGACCCTTATACTGTAGATAATGGATGGATGCTTGAATATTTATGCAAGCCATATTGTAAAGCCATAATCGGGACAATTTGTGGGTTTTTAGCAATAATTTGGTAACTGTTTTGTCTTCATCTGTTTTGTCGGTGATATGGAATATGCAATCCATTTCTACATTCGGAATGTACCTGAACAGTTAAGATGTGCGATCGTATATCGTGTAATGTGGCCCATTAGCTGAAAAAAAAAAGAAGAAAAGAAACAAATTATAACATAAATATCCATAGAATGGGACGCTACTGAAGTTTACTCTCAGTTCTTTTTTTAAAGAATACTGCACACTGGTCAGGATGATAAAATATGTAATTAGTGTGCAACAAACTGAGTGATGTGCAATCACTCAGGTGCTGTCTTCTTACAATTAATAATTTAGTGCAATGCCCTCTGCACTATTACATCTTATCCAAATTGCACAACGTTAACACTGCTCAGTCCTTGTGCCTCAGTGTCTATGCTTGATGCACATGGAGTCAACAAACAGCAAAATCAATATGGCTTCCTCCGGTGTCGGGTATATAATGATATATCTACTATCTCCTAATGGTCGTATCTCTGGAGTGTTTATGAGATTAAGCTGCATTACCTGACCGGACACTCCTCTGGCTGATGCTAGGAGCTGGACTATACACACACTTCATTAGGTGTCGTTTTCCAGGTACATACTCAGGAATGGTCAGGCTGGCAGGTTTCTCCTTTTTTTAAATTTTTTATTTTTTTACACCTCTTTTCTTTTCATTTTCCTTCTTGAATTTTCTGACTGTTTTCTGTTTGTTTGTCTGCTGTTGCATCCCTAACAAATCTCTGGATTGGTTCAGACAAGTCATGGTTGTCCAGAACGCAAGGTAGCGTGGTGCTCCTCCTTCCTTTCATTTGCTTTCCTTCCTCTGTGCGTCTGTTGTTGTCTCTTGTTCATTACTGAAGTGTGATTCATCTGAGTGGTAATTGGTGAGCCTGGTGTCTGAAATGTGTCATCAAAGCTACCTCAACATCTCTACCTCTGTGTATTGGGACTATATGCTACATTTTTCATCAAGAACTGAATACAATGACTATTTTATCTACTGTAAATGCACACACATTTTAAAGACAATGATTAAGGGATACAAGTTTTATGGTTGAACATCATTAGGTAATGATTCATGCTAAAATTTCTGGAAAAGACATTTATGGTAAATTAGTTAACATTAATGAGCCATGAACTTCCTCATTACTGAACCTTAATAGATATTGTTATCCACTATGGGGTGTGCTGTAGTGTTAAAATAATTCTTGACAGCACAATGTAATGTAAAATCAATGCATTTCCAATGCCATTTTCCGAGCTCTTCATCACAGAACTTGATCCAGTATTTATAATAAGTTCTTTGAACGTGATATAGATTTGCTGAGAACCTTTTGCATGCGTGCCATAACAGTGTCAAGCAGAAGAAGAACGTAACATTATTTAAATGAATGCGGTCTTCTACAATGCAGCATGGACTGGAGCCCTGAAAGGGTTGTTGTGAGAACTCCATTGATGTAGCAACAATGCGGTGTAAACCCAATGATAACTCAGTCAGAACACCATCCAAAGTTTCCTGTCAGTGCCATGCTTGTAGTATATCAGTGAAGTCCATAAGAGGTGACCATTAAGGTATACCATTAACTGGTCAATGCCACTGAGACTACATCCTGCTTCAACCTTGTCCTCACCGGCCTTTTCAGCAAAAGAAACCAAAAGAAGGAGTTCTACATCAAGGGAGGACAATACTACTGTACATATTTAGGTTGAGGACATAGTGGGACCACGGTTCAGAATTGTGAATTTTAACCATAAACAATAATACATATATTAAGGAACGTGGTGTTTTTCTCATTGATATTAAATCTATATAAAATAAAACAAATTTAAATAACATTTCTAATGCTGGCTAGTGTGTATTGACATTGACGTTCATGGTTTGTTCATGTTAACTAGTGTGTTAAATAATGACTATTGACTGACAATGACCATTGTTAGAAACGCTATACAAATAAAATTGAATTGAATTGAAATAATATCAGTTAAGGAAACCTTAATGTGTAAAGCATTACATTCCATCATGGTTCCTTATAATAGAATTTAAATGGCCATTTTCATTTCTACTTTATGTAAGTTTGCAATGTCGATGATTCAAAAGTTCTACATGCATGTGCAAGCATAATTCCATGTATGACTTTGTGATGCAGTCATCATCATCTGCAACCCATATAGTAAATCAGTCAGTATGGTTTCTTTTGAATTATAAATCGTTCTTAATTTGCATTGATTACAATGTTTAAATGAGGACAATCTCTAGAAACTGTTTCAGGTATTGGTTAACCATAATTATATGAAATATAAATATAACAAAAAATCTATCTATGCCATTGATATCATAATGGTTAATAACATTGTGATTGTCTAGTTTTTCATTATATTTGTTTAGTTGTCTTGTTTGTCTTATATCATGTCTTTCTGATATTTATAACAATACAACAGTGCTGAAAACAAGAGAAGAACTAAGTATGTGCAGAAGACCCAGAACCCTGAATGGAACCAGACTGTCATCTATAAAAACATTCACCTTGAGCAGGTAAATATAGATACCGTTTCTTAGAGAACTTCGATTCTGAACACACTCTTGTCAGGTCTCGTACTTATATAGGTCGTATAGCAGAGTTTCCTTTCCTTTTTTTGTTGTTGTTGTTTATTTACTCTTGGGAATGGGATTCCTGAGAACATTTTCCATCACGATAATTAAGATGAGAATGACTCAGATCCAAAAATCACACACTATCAGAGTGTTGCTGAGAGCTGACATGTTTGACACGGAAGCTTTATTTAGTTTTATTTAGTAATGCATGATGGTTGAAAACACTGCAGGCGCACATTTGTCAGACTTGACAAAAAGATGTGAGTGACAGGGACCCAGGTTAATGGATCATTTATTATAGATTATTTAAATTTACATGGCGGATGCTCTTATTCAGAGCGACTTACAAAGTGCTTTGAAGTATCCGTAATTGGATAGATCCTAATGCTGGTTGCTAGGTTACTAACTAATGTAAGTACAATCAGTCAAAGATTGTTTGATAGGTTTGTTTGTTAGTTTTTTGCTTTTTTTTCCCTATGTGTGTGTGTGTGTGTTGGGGGGGGTAACCCAAATACCTAAAAAAAACAGATTACTTTGTTTAAGTTTTTAAAAACAGTTTAAAAGGCCTGCAGCCTATCCCAGGAGACAGTCAACAGCAGAGCACACACATACACACACCCACATGCTTATTTACGCACTACTCGCACTTTGGGAACCAAATAGGCCAATTAGTCTAGTCTGCATGTCTTTGCACTGTGGGAGGAAACCGGAGTACCCGGAAGAAACCCACCAAGTATGGGGAGAACATGCAAACTCCATGCGCACAGACCCGAGGCGGGAATCAAACCCGGAACATGGAGGTGCAAGGCAACAGTGCTAAACACTAAGCCGCCTCAAAGCACATAATCCATTAAAAAGTTCTGGGGGGGAAAAATGCACAGTGTAGACAGAAAGGGATTATCCCAAAGACAAAAATTTTAGGAAAACAGATCGAAAGTCATACATAACTATTTTTTAAAGAATGTGAGAACACTGATGTTTCTGATAAATTTATTCACAATATTTTTGCTCCTGCATGGGCTGAGTTTTGCTGTCCAATTGTATTTTTAAAGATTGCAACAAGGTATTGACGTGAGCAAGCTGGCTGGGGAGGTTATGCCTTGTGACTAATTTAATGTGTGATTTGTTTAACTTTCAGCTGAAGAGAAAAACCCTTGAGGTGACGGTATGGGACTATGCCAAATATTCCTCCAATGACTTCTTAGGAGAAGTGAGTGTTGCTTGTTAACATCCTGAATTGATGTGTCAGAACACTTTTGGCAGTGTGAGAATTAAACATTTGCACATTTCTCTAGAAACAGTAGCTTCAGATCATGGCATAAATAGTATGTGTGTGGAAAATGGCAATAAATATATTTTTTATTATAATTTATATCAATAATAATAGTTATAATAATAATTATTATTATTAATAATAATAATAATAATAATAATAATAATAATAATAGGGCAATATAAGCAGTGCTAATTATATGCTAATAAACTGTCCCATATGTTTTGCAGGTGCTTATAGATTTGTCTAACACTGCTCAGTTGGACAACATGCCTCGCTGGCACCCCCTAAAGGAACAAAGTGAAAGCATCCATGGTAGAGGAAATCCACCACAAGGAGGAGGCGGAGGATCGGGTGGCCAAGGAGGCCAAGCAGGCCAAGGAGGCCCCGGAGGATCAGGTGGACCTGGGGGCACGGGAGGGCAACCGAGCAGCGAACAATCCCCCAAAACCTCTGTGATCAAAAGCAGAAGTCATGGCATCTTCCCCGACCCTGCTAAAGGTAGTCTACTTATAATCTAACACTCTATAACTCAGTATACTTTATTGAATAAGCAATTACAAAATAAAATATTTATGCCTTTAGATACTCAGGTCCCCACTATTGAGAAATCCCATAGTAGCCCAGGCAGCTCAAAATCCTCATCTGAGAGTCATCTGCGTTCACATGGCCCCTCTCGCAGTCAGAGCAAGAGCAGTGTTACTCAGGCTCACCTCGAGGATGCTGGGAACGCCATTGCTGCTGCCGAGGCCGCAGTGCATCAAGCCCGTCACCAGCCAAGTAACCTTTCCCTTTACACATGAGTGCACAGCTTATCTCTGTGTCTTTCCTTATGTTCTCTCAACCTCCCTGTCTTTCTGTCCCTGTCCCTCATGTATCTACCTAAATATATAATCATTTTCATTTTTATTGTTGACTCTTTTTCATTGTTTAAAACTCCCAGCCTTTATAAAACTCCTGGGTTGAATAATTGAAGAGGAAACAGTGCTTTGCATAAGTATTCACCCCTTGAACCTGACTGAAATATCTGCAACATATGCTTTATTAATAATGTGAAATATCTATTTAGTTAGCTTTAATTGATAAAAAAAAAAATGTAAGTTGCATAATTTTCACACTACTGTTACGAAACCCCTAAATTAGTTAGTGTGCAATTAATTGCAATAATAAATCAAATTATTTGCTATATGTTGTCCACCAGTGCATCACATGAATAATATAATATTATTAACCTGGTTTTGAAAGGACGAAATGCGAACATATAGTAACTTACCAAACTGCAGCATGAAGATCAAGAAAACGTTTTAGAGTTTGGTTAAAATATTCCCCAAACTTTAAACATCACTCAACAAAAATGTAATTAATTTGGAATAAGGACAACTTTTTCTAAAGGAGGCAATTACTGGGCATTGATCTAGGGGAGGTAAATACTTACTTAATGTAAAACTATCCAAAATTTTTAAATATTCAAACAAGAAACATTACTAATAAGTCCATTTTATTTACAAATCATAGCATTAAAAGTGGCTTACTAGTTAGCACTATCACATAAATCCTCCAGGAAGTGTGCACAAGGTTGGCATGTTCTCCTCGTGCTTGGTGGGTTTCCTCCCACAGTCCAAAGACATGCAGATTAGGTTTATTGGCATTCCCAAATTCCCCGTAGTGAGTGAAAGACCATGTGAGTGTGTGTCCAACCATGGATTGGCACTCCAACCAGGGAGTTCCCGCCTAGTACCCTAAGTTTCTTGGGATAGGCTCCAGGCCCTCTGCCACCCTGTATACAGGATAAAGCGGTGTAGACGATGAGTGAGTAAGCATTAAAAGTTCTAAACCTTCCAGGTATGTGAAAACTTGTGCAAGACTGGACTTAAAAAAATACATTAAAAAGAAGCGTCATTCAGTTCTATAAAGTTGATTTTTGTAGCACAAACTTTAACAGTGAGCATTGTTGCAAAGCAGCTTCATATGGACATAAATAAAAAAACAGTTTATCTCTAATGAGCAAGATGGAGTTGTGATTAGAATTGCAGGACAATTGCTATTTTTTATTTTATTCGCTATTTTTTTTACCTTTGAACTGCTCAATTTCGTTTACTTTTCAGTCTTTAAAAAAAAAAATTTCCATTAAGTTTCCAACTTACCACCTATCAACAATAAAAGTCTTTACCTTCCAGATGAGGATGAACCCCCCAGATAATCAGATGTACAGATAATGAATTAATTGCAGATTGGAGACTTTTAAGCATTTCTTAACTGTACTATTTGCTTTATATCTAGATACATTCAATCACTTAATACGTATAATCATAATAATATTAATAATAATCACCAATATTCCAACATAACCATTTGCAATAAATCCTACATTTAGTTTGCTATCAAAACGTTATGTACAGTTTTGTGGTAGAGCATGCAAGTTCCTCTCTTCCTAAATATATTAAGCCAATAACACCTTGACCCATATTTGTGTTATCATGATTGTGGTGTGCAAAAGTCATAAGCTGGTTACATGTGAGAGTGGAAAAGTCCAACTCCACCAGCCAATGCGTGCTCATGTGTCAAATCAGCTGATCATCAAGGGAGGTGAGGCAAATGACTCCTCTGTCGCCCACAAAAACATCTTTCCAAGACATAGTAAAACTATTAGATTAAGTAGAACTCTTAAAATATATAAAAATCAGTTAGAAAACAAATAATTACATGTTTTTGGCACTGGTCGTATTGTTGTACTTTGGTTCATAACCCTGTCATTTAAATGCTATTTTGTTTAAGGAAAAAAAAAAAAACCTTCCTTCATTTAAATTGATTAATTACTTACACAGAGACTTGATAATTGATATTTCTTTGTGTTTCTCTGTCTTACTTCTTGTCCCTCCTTCATTTCCTCTCGCTTCAAATTTGCAGACAGGGTAGGACACATAATGAATGAAGGAGATGAGTACACCCTGGATGGTGAGGATGGTACAGGCACTAATGCACTGGACAGTGCCATCTTTCAGGTGCCTCAGCTGTAAGTGCACTTTTATAACATGTTCTTGTCCAGTTCATTATGCATTTGCAATATCTACATTCAGAATTAGCTCTAGGTTTAAAAAAAAAAAAAAAAAAGATTTGTCTGGGTTTAGTGAATGGTAATTAATGTGCCTATTACATTTACATTAAGACACTTGGCAGATGCCCTTATCCAGAGCAACTTACATTTTTATCCCATTAGACATTTAAGCAGTTGAGGGTTAAGGGCCTTGCTCAAGGGCCCCACAGTGGCAACCAGGTTTGAACTGTAGTCCAATGACTTAACCACTGAGTTATCCTTTACCCTGGCCTTTAAAAAAAATCATAATAATTTAAGAGATATATACACATACTGTACCCCTGCTTTTAAAATGTTTTTGTGAAGTTAAAAAATAATAATAATAAAGTAAATACATAAATAAACAATTTTTACCTCTGTTTTTAGTCTGTTCCCCTTTTTAATGGAACATGTGACTGTGCTTAGAATAAACCAATCAAATTTACATTTGTGTTTAATAGTAATTATCAATTGACATGATAATGATTAATACCCTATAAAGTTAAGTTGTTTTTATAGATTTTTCTTGACATTTTCTTAGTTTCATCTGACTGATTAAGCCATTGCCGGCAACCGAGCCTAAAGATCCCTACAAATTTGACTTAAAAATATAATCAAGGCCAAGAATAGACCTGCAGCAGCAGAATATCCTTCCAGTGGTGGTCAGAACTGCATGTGACAACAATCTCTCTTAGGCTATACTGTAGGTTGGGATGGTTAAATGGAAGTCCTTTCCCATGACAAAATCATCCATCTAGATTTTACCCAAACATATAGCAAAATGTTTTATGGTTTGATAAGACCAAGATGGTACGTTTTGGGCGTGATATGTTTCGCACTAAAAATCAACAGAAGCATAGTGATGACAGCAAGGTGCTGTGGGGCTTCTTCTTTTCAAGTACTTTAATCGAGTTAGACAGAATCACGGATAGTGCCAAAAACCAATCCAACCTGCAGGTCTCTGTTACAAAGATGAAAGAAAAAATAATCAACTTTCAACACCAAAAACTTGAAGCACAAGTCCAAGTAAACAAAAATAGCTTTTAAGGAATAAAATCGATTTTTGTAGAATTATGGTGTTTTATATAGTTTACTATACTGTAGTTTACTATACACAGTATACCATACTATTACTGTGGTACTTCAGACATTACCATGGTAGGCACTATAGGATTCCCACCCAGTTCCCACAGTGCCGGTCCCAAGCCTGGATAAAATGGGAGGGTTGTGTCCGGAATGGCATCCAGTGTAAAACCTGTGCCAAGCTGTGTGTGGATCAGATAGGCAACACCTTGATGGGAGCAGCCGAAAGTCCAACAACCTATAGACTTACAGTATACTGTACATTCACTGTAGTTTGAGGCTAAGGTAGAGTTGATCCATGTCTTGGACTGTGCAAGGACCAGCTTGTCCCAGGCTTGTCTGTTCTACCAATATTGCACTTCTTGATTTACAGTAGTACAGTTTATTTCAGATGGCAGTGTATATTTGAATATCTCATTAATTCATGCTCTTTTTAAGACTGCATCACATAGCGTTTTCATACAATAATAAATCTAGTAGTTTGAATAGTCTATGAGTACACCTAACTAACCATTTAATGTTCTGCTCCAATTTTGGTCTTGAGTCACTATTTCATATTGAAGTGTGTTGAATTAAAATGGATTGAGTCATCAGTACCACTCGGTTGAGGTACTGTATGCTTTGTCAAAAAAACATGACAAGTTTATAATGTCATTCCCTAGAAATGCCAAAAAATAATAGAATAAACCAGTTAAACATTAATCTATTAATATAACTCTTTGTCTATCAGGAAGACGATTCCTAATGGCTTGGATTTGAGAGGTGCAGACTCTCTGAAGAATCTGCATGACTCTGAAAGTAAGTTTAATGTTATCTGTAATTAAGAAATAATGGACACTTGTATGGTAAATTAAAGTAAAGTATCTTATGTACAATTGACACTGCCTACTGTCTTATGATACCTTATGATAATAGTAAAGTGAGAAAATTATAACCTAGTCCAAGAATCAAAATGTTTGAACTGAACTGAGTCCAACAAAGAGAGCTTCCTCACCCAGGGGGAGTTAGGGTAACTGAAAGACGTCTCAGAAGATCACAATAATAAAACATTTATAGTCTCATCTCTAATCACGATTAACCTGAATGTTATACTTGGATATTATATACATGGATAAATGGGCACCATATGAGGGTTATTAATAGCATCAGCATGCTGAAAATATGTTTATGAGGTTACGATCCTGTTGGGTGAACAGATACAGTAGTCTGTTATAGCCGTTTTACTGAGTCACATCCCTACTCTTCTGAATAATTCATCAGAGAAGTGTGTGTGTGTGAAAGAGAGAGAGAGAGAGAGAGAGAGAGAGAGAGAGAGAGAGAGAGACAAGAGATGGTCTCCAGTCTGGCAGGAAGTAGTCTGTAACCTTACTTTAAAATCAATAAATTAAAATCCCTTGAATGCATACTGTAAGAGAGAGGTTTTAATCTTGACTTAAGAATAAGCTTTTTATTTGCAGTATTCAGCTTGTCATGTAGTCTTACTATATATGTACTGTTACTTTGGTAACAGTAAGTTTTCATCTATAACCTTCTGTTCATTTAGTTAAAAGTAAATATTCAAATTATGTCCACTAAAAGTCACTTAATATTTGTATTTCTCATACATTATTCAGTATTACTGTAGGTTGACAATATGCAGTTGTGTTAATTAAGAATTGGACTTGCATTAATAATAAAATATGTTGAATAATATGAATCCTCAATCATGTACTGTACATTGTGTTTGCTGATACTGATTGCTTTATGGTTTTATTTAATGGATGTAGGTAAGAACCATATGATTGGAGAGATCAAGGTGGCACTGAAGAAAGAGATGAAGACTGAAGGAGAACAGCTTGTTCTTGAGATTCTACAGTGCAGGAACATTACATACAAGTTCAAATCTCCAGATCATCTGCCTGGTAATGGAGGTTTGATCACATCCCACATCTCTGTCACAGGACCCATAAAGCATATCATTATTATCCAAAGCAGAAATGGCTGAATTAGTGTCAGTACCAGGAATACATTCTAAATTATAACAGAGATTCTAACTGATGTTTTTCAAGGGGTAGTGTTGTTCAGAACTTAAAATTAGTGGCAGCTTATCCAGCGTGCACTGGGTAGTGATGCTTTCCCACAGCTTGTATTCCTGTGGGAATCTGGTTTGATCATAAGATCAGGTCTGGGTGGAGTTTGGCATGTTCTACCTGTGTCCATGTAGGCTATTTCTGGGTTATGTCCCTCGTTACACACACAAAATAATTAAATAAATGGACAGTGGGTGGATTGGCTATGCTAAATTGAAACTTGGCATAAATCTGGTGAATGTGTTCGCATGCAAATTATTGCCTCATGACCAGTGTTGGATAGATGGATGAATAGATGGATGGATAGATGACTCAAATTTTCTTGATTGATTGATTGATTGATTGATTGATTGATTGATTGATTGATTGATTGATTGGTTCATTAATGAATTATTAGACTGACTGATAGAATGAATGATATTTGCATGCATGTACAGTATGTACAGTATGGATGGTAAATAAATTGGTGGGTAATTTATGTGCAGTATGTATGCATGTATGTATGTATGTATGTACGTTAAGCAGTTTGGTCTGGTCTTTTAGGAGAACATGATTGAAATTAATTAGTGTGATACTTAAAAAATAAGACAAAAATGAGACCGTTATTAAGCCATTTTTTTTTCTTTAAGATTTGTATGTGAAGCTTTATGTGGTTAACGTGGCTACACAGAAGCGGATCATTAAGAAAAAGACAAGAGTGTGCCGCCATGACAGAGAGCCTTCTTTCAATGAGACTTTCCGCTTCAGTCTCAACCCGGCTGGTCACTCAATTCAGGTAAGAAAACAAACTATAATGGGTAAATAAGACAGAATCACAAACAAATACAAGTAGTTTAGTATTTCACATCTATTTATTCGCTATATCTGTGTATGGTTCTCATGCTAATTTTACAAATTTGTTATTGACTAAACAGAACGTCGTTTCAGAATGTAAATGAAGGACATATATTAAGTTTGTGAAAGCCTGTTTCTGTTTTTTTTTTTTAAGTAATGATGAACTTTATGGAAAAAGGAACACATCAAGTTCCAATAGCATTTACAATACTTTTACATTACAAGAGAATGTAGTCACCTGAAAAACCTCACACACCCTGTATGTGCTTTATAAGCACCATTCCAGATTTAGTCCCTGCTTATTTCTTACAGTAAATATCACTCTGCTAAGAAATATTTCCAATAGGTTCTTGAGCATAGCTTTGAGGATTTGGACAATCAGCTTTAAAAATATATATAGTGATCAGTCATGTCAGGCAAGACTGGAACCAGAGGTGGAAAAAGTACACAAATCCTGTACTTGAGTGAAAGTAGAGATCCGATACACAAAATATTACTTAAGCAAAAGTAGTAGTACTCCATTTATTATTCTACTTGATTAAAAGTACAAAAGTACTCACACGTAAATTTACTTTAGTATCAAGTACTGAGCTTGTATTAGATCACAGCAGCCTTAAGGCATAATAATTCTCTCTCTGTGTGCTGTTTCATCACAGCAACTGTCTCTACAGTACTTCTGGTTTGAAACACCAGATACATGAATAGGAAAAGCAATTGTGCACAATGGACAGCAGGTGGCGATATTACCGCTTCAAAAACTACACACCACCACAGTTAGTTAATGCAATGCCGAGCAGAAATGTCAAGTACAATTTACATACACTGATCAACCATAACATTATGACCATCCGCCTAATACTGAGTAGGTCCGTCCCATTTGCCACTAAAACAGTAATGACCTGTGTGTTCTGACACCTTTCTATTGGAACCAATAATAGCTCTTCTATTGGATCGGACTACATGGGACAGCCTTCACTCCCCATGTGCATCAGTGAGTCTTGGCCACCCATGACCCTGTCGCCAGTTCACTGGATTTCCTTCCTTGGATCACTTTTGGTACAGTATGTCCTGATCCGCTGGAACCTGGAACCTCCCACAAGAGCTGTGGTTTTGGAGTTGATCTGACCCAGTTGTCCAGCCATTACAATATATATGTAAGCCATCGCTATCTTGTTACAATGAGGGGTTGGAAGTTGGTGGGATATCTTAGGCAGAAAGTAGAAAAATTTTCAGAAGCAGAAAAAAATGTAAGGAATTAAGTGACTTTGACAAGGGCCAAATTGTGATAGCTAGAGAACTGGGTCAGAGCAACTCCAAAACTGATGTTCCCTGTCTGCTGTGTTCGAGACATTCCAAAAGTGTTCCAAAATCACTTTTCAAACCGGTGAACTTGGGGCAGGGTCATGGGTGGCCAAGGCTCACTTATGCACATGGGGAGTGAAGGCTGGCTCATGTAGTCCTATCCAATGGAAGAGCTATTGTAGATCAAATGAATGAAAAGGTTAATATTGGATGTGATAGAAAGGTGTCAGAACACACAGTGCATTTCCACTGTTGGAAAAAAGGGGGGACTTACTCAATATTAACCAGGTTGTCATAATGTAATGGCTGAACAGTAGTATAAGTAGCCCCTAATAACAAGTGTCAAGTAAAGTACACATGAAATATAAGTATAATCATATTTAAAGGAAATGCAACATAATCTCTGAATTACTTTGAAGCCAATGCTTATGATACATTGAATATGTACTTACGTGCAGTTATGAAGTAGATGTACTCAGTGTTCCAATCAGAGATGGAAGGTAACTGTCAGCATTCTTATTCACGCCAAGGCTGTCAAACGGGGATGAGGTCAGGGCTCTGTGAAGAACACTGGAGCGCTCCAGCCTAAACCTGTCAAACAACGTCTGTATGGATCTTGCATTCTGCACATGAGCGTTGGCTTCAAAAGTAATTCTGAGATTATGTTGCATTTTGATTTTCCTTTAAATATGATTATACTGGAGATCGAATTACCTCATTCAGTTATTTTTCTGAAAGTCCCTGAAAGCCTGAAAGATTCAAATGCTGCTATCAGGAATACTTAGTATACAAATTAGACACCATGCTAATGTTGTGAAATGTTCTGTGCTCTCTTATCTCTTGTCCTTGAAACAGCTGTTCCTTGTGTCTAACGGAGGGAAGTTTGTGAAGAAGACACTAATTGGTGAAGCGTACATCTGGTTGGACAAAGTGGACATGCGGAAGCGAGCGGTGAGCTGGCACAAATTAGTGGCCAGTTCTCCTCACACACAGCCCTGATCCGTACTAGCCAGTTAAGAAATAAGTGACCATGAATGATAAAAAGAGGACAACAACAGTTGATAATCGATGATAATCGTGTCGTTGTCAAACGTTCATAGTGAACTTTATTGAAATTCAGACCCTCAGTCAGTGGGTTTCTCAGCTGTCACAATTATTGTACAGAGTGTTTATATGTAAGTGAATTAAATCGAATTGAGCATATATCAAGAGATCAGTAGCAACATTTCTGAATTTTTCAGAATGAAAATATAACCATCTCCTTCCCCCTCAGTCCACTGTATAGTTTATATGATTACATTTATCATATCAGATTATGTTATGTACATACAGTACTGAGAAAATATAATGAAAAATTACTTCAGATTTTTTTTATGTGATGAATACAGTATGATCTTTTAGCACAGCTTATTATTGTCACATCAACATTTTGGAATCTTGTTCATCTAAAATCATAGACTTTTTGCAGTATTTCATTTTGTCTATGGAAATACATATTGTCAGAGGTGTATCATTGGACTTGCAGGGGAATGAAAAAAAAATGCTAGTTTTATTTTATATTCTGAACACCTTGAACTATGTTCTTGAAAGAGCTTTAAGTTCTTTGAAAAGTCATCATGACAACTACATTGAATCAACGGCAAAGAATGATTGTATGCGTGTCCATGGTTTTTTGAAAGCATCTGAAAGTAATTGTCATGTAATTGTTCTGATGTCAACAGTGATTCCTGTTTTGTACTGTTCTGTGTTCAAACAAATATGCAATGAAAAATGGACAAAAAATGTAGACGCGGATTTCTAAATTGACTCAGCTGAAATCTCGTCATTGTTTGTGTTCATTTCAAATGGTGCAAAGTGTGTGTAAATGAGTATCCCCTTGGTGCAGATTTTTTCTTTTGTTTTTTGGAATGAAAAAAAAAAAAATGCTGCTCATCTCAGTTTTAGTACCAGAGAATGAAACATATTCACTGTCTGCACCATATCAGTGTAAAAAGATAAAGTGTAAAAGTACACTTGTAATGGGTTGTGCTAAAACCCCAGACAGTGAACATTAGTGTACTTTCTAAAACTGTTACAATTTCCCATTGGGATTAATGAAGTACTTTATTGGTAATGAGTATGAAGGAATGAAAACCCACGGATGTCCTCAACAAGAGCAATCATTGTTTCCATATGGAGGTGTGGGGGTGTTTTTTTGTTTGTTTGTTTGTTTGTTTGTTTGTTTGTTTGTTTGTTTGTTTGTTTTATTGCACATAGAAATAAAGGATATTTAAGGATTCTTTAATAATCATATCAAGTACATATTGTAAGAATAGTGTACAGATATGGCTACCTGTGCTTGAATAAAAGAAATGTTTATGTGGTGACTGGGTTGCTGTCACAATGAAATCAACTATGTGCCAACCTAACCAAATCCACAGCTTCAGTTTGAGTATTTCTATGCAACATAAATGATGGCTGGATGCAGAGTTTTTAAATATA
>JAQQZT010000038.1:9404536-9423776 GCA_030068275.1 Clarias platycephalus | reverse complement strand
GTGTGTGTGTGTGTGTGTGTGTGTGTGTGTGTGTGTGTGTGTGTGTGTGTGTGTGTGTGTGTGTGTGTGTATGTGTTGTACCCCGCCCTACAGTATGTCTCCTGGATTAGGCTTTAGGCCCCCTGTGACCGTGTACACAGGTTAAAGTTATATATATAAAAAAGCAACCACACAATCAAACAAACAAGCAAACAATCAAAAACCTGTTTCTCAAAATGCAAATGTGGTGGAAAAAACCCCCACCAGCAAAAAGTGACGCATCATTCTCTTTCCATAAATGATCAGAGTTGATTCTAGAGTATTCTGGGTCCCTAGGCAAAACATTTTCATGGTGCTTCTTCAACCAGCATTCATCACCATTATCTTATAAACAATAAATAATGTTGTCAGCCCTCTGGGCCCCCTACTGGCCTTGGGCTGCAAGCAGTTGCCTGCCTTCTCTTTTGACTAACAGCGCCTCTGTAAATTCATCAATTCATTAATTCATATACAGTATTCCTCTCCTATACCTGTGTATAGAAGTCTATCCCAGAAGACTCAGGGCACGAAGCGTGGTACACACTGGACAGGGTGCAAATTTATTGCAGGGCACACACACAACGCGCAGTTTGGGACTTTTTGGGCAAGTCTCTGAACTGTGGGAGGAAACCAGAATACACAAAGGAAACCCACAAGCATAGGGAGAACATGCAAACTCCATACACACAGACCCGAAGTGAGAATCAAACCCTCGACCCTGGAGGTGCGAGGCCACACTGTTAACCACCGTGTCGTCAGCTCTGATAAATGATAATAGATTAGAATAAGCATATTATTATAATTATCTGGATTACAACTAATGTTGGGCGGCACGGGGGCTTAATGGTTATCACTGTCACCTCCAGGGTTCAGGTTTGATTTTCACCTTGGGTCTGCGTGCATGGAGTTGGTGGGTTTCCACCGAGTACTCCAGTTTCCTCCCACAGTCCAAAGACATGCAGATTAGGCTAGTTTGTGTTCCCAAATTGGTGTTCCCAAAAGTGTGTGAATGAGAGTGTGATTAAGTGTGTGTGCCCCTGTGTTTGATTGGCACTCTGTCCATTGATAATTTAATAGCATAAAATAGACTAAACTGAACTAAATGCACAGTTTATATCAAAGCTTTAAAATTTAGGGCAAACTTTGTGTGTTGTTATATAGTCTAGGTAATATGAGAAATAATTTTCTGCTTAAGGGCTTCAAGTCTCAGCAGTAAACTAGTGGCAGCACTTAGATCTTGGAACCTTATCCATGTTGTACACTAAAGGCTGGAGCACAAGCGTAATTGTTTACGGGTGTGTGGTAATCTGATGGCATCAATCGGGTCGAGAGAGGGAGTAAAAGAGAGGAGAGAGAGAGAGAGAGATGCCAGCCAATAGGTTGGAGGCTCTATCACTGGAATAGAGATGAGGCTCCGATACTCCGATAAGAGAAACACACACACACGCACCCTCACACACGATTCGTCCATGCTATCGATCACTTTTCCCGCCAGACTCGAGCTTCAAGAGTTTTTGCTCCTCAGGTCTCAGACGAGGGCAGACGAATGACCGTTCGTTGCGCGTGACGAAACGACAAGGCTTGCGCGCGCACTCCCGGTAACCGGCGGGCCATTCAACATCATGAGCGCTTAGAACCGGACACACACACACACACACACACACTCAATCTGATGCCCGGCTAATCCGATTACCTAGCAGGGAGGAGCGTGTTATTCGCGGAGAGAAGTGCAGCGCTGGATGAGGAGCGGAGCGACATGGCGCGCGCGACGAGCCCGGGATCGCCCCTTACGCCGCTGCTCATTGTGCTCGCGTGCTCGGCGCTTCGCGGCTCGCGCGCCTCGCAGTTCCCCACGTCGCTCATGTGAGTACCCGGACACGGCGCCGTGCGCGCGCTGTTTACACCTGGGGGAAAGTGCTTTGGTCAAACTGTTGATTGGCATTCTCAAGTGCGTAATGCGTAGACTACTCCATTATTATTATTGTTATTATTATTATTATTATTATTATTGACAATTTGAATCGAAAGTGTACCACTATATCATAAACATAAATTTAAAAGTAGTGCTACAACCCCTGTAGTACATCCTTAAAAAAAAATGAAGGTGCCAAACTCTATACTTCATTCACATTTACAGCATTTAGTAGACGCCCTTCTCCAGAACAACAAATCCTCATGCTGATACACTACTCCATGCATTAGGAATATCATCGAGCATATGTGCATCCAGCATACCTAATAAATCATCTAAAATCATAAAAAAGATATTTCTGAATTAGCACTGTCTGATAATAGAAAACTATCATAATATTTGTTGCATCTCTATGCATGTATACCGACTAGGCAGGTGTAGAAACCTGAGGTTTCTATGTATATATTTTAGTTTAAAATCTAAGAAAATATAAAATATAAGAAAACACATAGCTGCGATATTGTAAAAACAGTATCGCGACAATGTTTATCATGGTTATCTGTGTTATATCGTCATACCGTCCAGTCCTACTTGCGAAATAATTAGTTGACTGCATTGTGATCGGTCGGTTAGATTTCCATCTCATGTTCTACAAAAATCCATTTTAAAAATCCCCAAAGCTCCACTTAATTTATCTATGTAAACAGTGTATATATACTGTACACTGTGTACAGTGCCTTACTGGTTTGATTCCCACCTTGGGGTCTGCGTGCATTTAGAAGTGAGTTTGCATGTTTTCTCTTTGCTTAGTGGGTTTCTACTGGGTGCACCGGTTTCCTCCCACAGTCCAAAGACATGCAGATTATGTTATTTGGCCTTCCCAGTTAGGCAGTAGGTTGTAAAAATGGGAATAAATACAATGGTAGTCACTATGTGTACTGTATATACCCAGTCCTACTTGCAATACAATTAGATGTGTTGTGTTGCATTCCAATTGGTCATTTAGATTTTTATTGTTAAAAATAAATCCTTAAAAATGCAATTTTTTTTAAATGTAAACTTTTTAAACACGAGCAGTACCGGCAGAATATTAGGGGGGGGAATATATATATATACATTATGTAGGCAACAGATATTACAATATAAGGATTATATTTCTCAGTCCTACTTTCTATTTTGCATTATACTGTACTGTATTGCCAATTTGTCTACCATATCTGCGAATTTTAGCAACTCTGTTTATTCCCAAAGGAGGAGCTCTGGTATGATTAGATCAAACTTCTTATAAATGCAGGTTTTAAATATAAAGATAAGATAATACAAATAAAAATTTTTTTTGTTTTTTCCTACATGTGTTTTCACTGCATGTCCAAATGTTCTATCATTCGTGATCTATAAATAAAGAACGAGTGTCATAGACACAGAGAGAGAGAGAGAGAGAGAGAGAGACTTGATGAATGAGAATAATATGTGTGATAGCATCACTGATGGCTCAGATCAATAGCTGCATGTATTTTGTCAATGTGATGGTGTCTTTAATTTTGTGTCTTAGGCTGCAACTTAGGAGAGAACACAATGCATAGGAAAGGCGAGAAAAATAAAAGGGCAAAGCTGCATTCAGTCTGCCTCTGTGAGCCCTCCTGAGATGGCTGAGACTAGGGGTCATTAATAAACATGGTCTTTTATATGCCTTTGGCTTGCTGTGTTTCCCGGGTTGCGACTGTACGTTTTAGTCTTGCTTGTTGCAGGTACTGATGTTAGTTCTGACTCCTGGTCTGTAATGATCTATTATTGAGGTGCGATGAGAGAGGAAGTCCTCAGGGATGCCCAGGCTGGTGCAGGTAATTATTCCCCTGATAAACTGCCAGGGAATTCAGTCCCACAGTTCTCCATCCCAGCTGGTTAAGGACAACACACACGCACACACTCACACCACACACACACACACACACACACAGAAAGAGACACAGATGTTGGTGGCCAGGCTAACTAAAGGGCCATATGTGTAAGGGGAAAGAGCTTAAGGTGTATGCATGGGGACCTGGGAAAACCATGTACATGATCAGTTCTTGACATATTATACTATATACGGTACTGTATACTGTATGGTTTTTAGCCACCCCTCATTTTTATCTTATTCAATTTAATAGTAAAAAAAAAAGAAATGTTTTACTTTAACAGACTGTAGACTGCCTAAAGATCCAATAAAAAAAGTAGTTCTTTATGTAACAACCTCAGCGGCAACCTCATTGCCCCTCTCGTCTGTCCAAGCATTTAGCTTCACCAATACACTAATCACCAGCTTCATCATCTCTCATGATCTGCTCATGTTTCTTACTAGTTTATGCATTAAGTTAGATTTTTTTCTTGAATGATTCATACAGTATGTCACTGTGTGGCTTAACAAACAGTAAATACTCATCTAAAACTGGTTTGGTACATTGACTGAAGTGAAAATGAGAGCAAAAATGAGACCATAACAAGTCAATCATGAAGGCTGGATAACGATTTCTCAAAACCAGAGGAGGCAACCCCAGCTTCATAAAGTAAAGATCCTGCCACACACACACACACACACACACACATATATATATATATATTTCACTAATTAGTTCGAGCCTATCTGGCTGAAGAGTTATGCTAATTAGAATCAGCTGGTTCAGTTAATGGATGGAACAAATATATGGCAGGACTTTTTATTCTCTGAAGCTGGGGTTGTGACATCTGCTCAATGCTACATTAGAAAAAAATACAAGAAAATTTAGCTTGCTAGAAGCAAAATGTGAACAAAAGAAGACTTTTGCACAGTATATACAGTACAGGTTTGAAACTAAAGCACACTGCCTAATGATACTCTAATATTTTGTTGGACCACCTTCAACATTGTTTAAGGCATGCATTCACCATTGCATTGTCCAACCAGAGTTGCATTTAATTTTTGGCTGGAATGTGCTGATGACAGTAGACTTAAAAAACTTAAGTCTTCTCCAGCACATCCCAAGGACTTTCATTGGCTAAGTCAAGACTGTGATGGCCAAATTATGTAGGAAAATGGTTCCTCATGCTCCTATTTTACAACGTAAACCTCATAAATATTGGCAATTGTTATCCTGGAATATGCCTGTGCCGTCAATAACCTGGTCATTCAGTATATTCAGGTCATCAGCTGACTTCATTTTTATTGCCAAATAATGTTGTTGAGTCGAGACCTGACCAACTGAAGCAACTCCAGATCATAGCAGCACCTCCAGAGGCTTGTTACTGTAGGCATTATGCATGATGGGTACATGACTTAATGAGCTTTCCTTCTTACCCTGACACTCTGAAACAGGGTCAAGCTGAACTCCTCAGATTACATGACCTTTTTCCATCGCTCCAAAGTCCAGTCTTTATGACACTAGCAAATCGAAGCTTTTTTCTGATTATCCTCATTAACAAGTGTTTGGCCACACAGCTGTTTAGTCCCAACCCTCAATCTAGTCAATACGGAAATGCTTTTTTCAAATCTGGTCAAACCCAAAAGTAAAACGAGTTTGAAATTTATTTTAAAGATGGAATTTTGTTTTCATGGAAAAATACCCTTTCTACATCACCATTTATAACTCACTCTAGTGACGGCGTGACATGACTTGTCATATGTACAGATTGTGTAAGTGCTGCTCTCTGTCTTGATGACGACATGACAGCACAGGACATTTTGTGGACGCTTTGACAGTCACCATCTGACTATAAAGTAGACTGTGTCATGTAACTATTCCACAACTTGATCAAAACATCATATCATTATGACAGCAAAGGCAATAAGCTATAACGTTCATGTCATTTTAGTGAAATATTTTTTATTTCTTAAAGTGCACAGGTCAGAGTGGATAATTGAATGTAAAAACTAAACTTGATTAAACATTTTTCTAGACTTCAGTTGCAGCAGAAACAGATGGGTTTTCCCAATCCACTATGCATATGCTTTAAACAGAACAGTGAGCTCCTCTGATTGATGGATTTGGCTGATAGCTTTAGACAGATGTAGGTGGGTTCTGTCATTCTTCTTTCCTGGAGGCATTAGAAGTGTGTGTGCGTGGGTGTGTGTGTGCATGCGTGTGTGTGCGTGCATATGTGTGTGTGTTATTTGTTTTTGTATTTTTGTCTGTCTGGGTGTCTTCTTTTATTTATCCCTATATACAGTGATGCTTTTGGTCCTATTTGCTAACAGATTTATTTGGAAATGCTCCAGAATACAGTACGTATGTATGTAAGTGTACAGTGGAAATTCATTGTCAATTTTCAACAGAATTTGAAAATAATTTTCATTGCATGGCCAGTAGCTGCACCATGATTGTAATAATAATAATAATAATAATAATATAAATAGTGGTCTTGCACCTCCATGGTCAAGGGTTCTATTCCTATCTTGGGTCTGTGGTTGTTTAGTTTGCATGTTTTCCCCATGCATGGTGGGTTTCCTTTGTGTACTCCGGTTTCCTCCCACAGTCTAAAGACATGCAGACTAGGCTAATTAGAGTTCCCGAATTGCCAGTAGTGTGAGTGCACGTGTTCCCTGCAATGGCTTGGCACCTGTTCAACTTGTACCCTACCTCGTGCCGGAACTGTCGTGGGATAGGCTCAAGTTTCGCACGACCCAGTACAGGATAAGCACTATAGAAAATAATTATGAATAATTCAGGTATGATTAATAATAATAATAATAATAATAATAATAATATAAACAAGCCTAGAGTCAATTTCCTTCCCTAACCTAAGATGTAATTCTCAAGTTGTGAAAAAGATTAAATAGTTTATTATAGAGGAGCTCAGAGAAATACACAATGCTGAATGGACTATGACGTGTGCGTGTATGAGTGAAAACTTATGTTCACTGGATTTAAAAAAAAAAAAAAAAAACTTTCCTCAAAATGCCTGCAGCCATTTTTTGTGATGAAGCACTGTATTACAAGACTGGTTCAAGAAAAAAACAAAAAAACAGCACAAACACCAATAAAGATTTGTGTGTTTTGGCTTTAGGTACTGTAGGCAGTGAGAGGGTCTAGAAAGGGGCTTGTAAGAAGTGTGTGTGCCGGTCAGTCGTGTTTTCATTTTCTTCACCCTGAAACAAAAGCATTCTAGTCAGAACAACAGGAAACACTCCTCCTTTGCTAATAGACGGGACTAAGAAGGGAAATGGATTGTTGGTGGCTCCTAAAATAGTCTGGAAAAATGCAGGCACTGTGTTCCAGCAAGTAATTGATACTAATTGGATCAAGATGGTGTAGGGAAAGACAAAACTGTCTAGGAAACCAGATTACAAAAATACCAAGACCTCCAAAAATATTTAGCCCTTGCAATGCATTATGGTATAATGAGTGGCATAATTCTGTTTACTCATCAAATTTGCATTCTGAATAGAAGTATTGTATGCAGAGCTACAGATGCTTGATGTTAAATATACTCTTCCCACAATGCATGCGGGCACAATTCGATCACAACAGAGCCTCTCTAACTTTGTTTGTTGTGGTGCTTTGGTACTTTCTGAGGACTGGTGAGGAGATGATGGGAAAAGCTGAGTGTGCTCCACCACAGAGGAAGCATTTGCACATTTCTTTTGAAACCTCACTATTTGTCACACTCCTGATTGGTATTCCGTGGAGCACTGAAGGGATGCCATTATCTCCTGGTGGAAGGCTTTGTTTTTTAATGAAAGATTTTACTTGTAGATTTGAATGCTGCTAAACATATTATTTGTTTATCAGAATTTTGGCTTGTGTGATATCGATATTGAAGGCAAAATGATTAATCCTTTAAAAAAATCACGTCCTTGATTGTGTGCCGCTAGCGTCATCAAGACAACAACAACAACAAAACCCTTTTCACTTTAGTTAAACTTTTTGTTTATAGTGGTGTACTGGTCTGTGGTTTGACCTGAACTTGGATGACTCTTTGTTTCACATTTTTCCACCCATCTCTGGGTATGGTCTGGGTTGTCTGGTTTCCAGTGTTTTTCAGAATATACGGTTATACGGTGCCACGACTGGTGACACAAAACTGCTTTTTATATAAAGTCTGTGTCCATAAGTTACTACAACTATGTGTATATCTTTGTAAGGTATTTATGATCACTTGCATTTTATAAACTCTTATAATAATGTGTTACAAATAAATAATTGATAATTAATCCATATGTTCATATTATCATGTAGTATAAAACTGTTATAATTAATTAAAATTTAATATTTAACATCAATGATTAAACATACTGTATTATAGGCATTTCAAATAATCATTAGTGCATGCAAAAATGACATGGGCACACATATTTTATAATTAAATTTCATAATAATTTAATATTACAATAATAAATATTGTATCTTGTATTTTTCTTCTTCTTCTTCTTCTTCATCATTAGTCAGGTAAAGCATACTTCAGTCATGGCATAATTGCAGATGTGAAGACTTTTAACAAAGAATAAAAACAAAAAAAACAAAACATAAACTACAATATTGACCAGATCAGAAACAGAACAGGGATACACTAAACTAAAGTGAACCGAAACGGAAATAAACTGTGGAAATACACAGATGCCAGACAAAGACAAGACCCAAGACCAAGCCTATTCATGCACAAACTAAGCATACTAAACTCAGGTGACCGCAAATGAGATGACAAAACTGTGGTGACAAGCTTGCTAGAGTCCAGAAACAAGCTCACAAAAAGCACACAAAATCACAAAGTAGTCTAATGGGTGCAGAGCGCCCCCATAGGGGTTAACCCTGACAACTTTTCCCTAATTGTCTCCCTAATTTAGTAGCGCCAACAGCTAAGACACTTGAAGACCCCAACCACATCTTTTCACACCACTACACGCGCACAGTTAAGGAGAGGCATAACACTCTCTGAAGAAAGTGCTATCCACCCCTTCCACATGCGAGCGCTCTCAGATACCTGAGATTGGTTAGTGTCTCTATGGGTAATGTGGAAATGCGAGTATGACCCCCAACCCAAGAGCACAGCCAAGCAAAAAAAGTAGTACCTTTTAAACAGGTGTGCATTTGTTGGAAAGTAATCCTGATGTGACGGAGGATGTAAGACATGATTTATTCCTGTGTTTTTTATGCAATGTTTAGAAAACAGATATTAAGTGGAAACTGGACACAGATACATGTGAAACTCAAAACAGGTAATACTTTAAGTGCAGGATTGAACTTGTGACCCTGGAGCTGTAAGGCATTGGGACTGTCTTCTACACCACTACAGGCAGTCTCCTTTTATGTTTTGTAACATTTGAGAGATGCCTGTGTAAGTCTGTGTTAGCAGGTATATACTCCAATTTATATTAGCAATTTATACTCCAGAGTAAAATTAGATTTCCTTCCAGGGGTCCTAGTATACCCCCTGACTACGATAACACAGTACCACTTACTGATAATTACTAATGTTTTTTTTTTATTTATCACAAGCCAGTTTTAAAATCATGACATAATTACTCATTATGCTTGCATTTACAATTTTTCATATTCTATGGCCCCACTAGATACTGTGTGTTTAAGGTCAGAAGCACTTGCAATGAAGCTCTGTTTGAATAAAGAAATGAAACTTTTATTATAGAGGCCTTATATTGTATGGAGTCTATAAAACTTTCCACATTTTGAAATTATTCATATAATTTGAGTGTATTTGCAATATACTGGGAACAATAGAAGGCAAAAACAACAGCATGATGGCAGCCAAAACCAATAAATGTGCTCAGTTTAAATTAAATGGATTCAATAATCTATGCTGGCATCCAGAATTTAATTTAGAGACATTGCTTTATTGGTATTTTGAGCACAATCCATGTGCGTGTTCCCTATTCTGCTGTGCAGACGGAGGTCTTGGCCTCCACAGTCAGTGCCAGAGCCAATCAGATGGGTTTAAATGGGTCTGCTGAACTTTTGCCTCTCTGGAACTTTGGTGTAAAGAAGAGCCTTTCAGGCCATCAGTACTAATCCATAAACCAATATGCACTGTGTGTGTGTGTGTGTGTGCACGTATAAAAGAGATGGATACAAGACTCTTTGCTCACCATTTTATAAAGCTATGGAGTAATACTTAGTTAAAAGACAACATTCTGCATTTTGTCCTCTATCAGATTTCAGTGCGAAATAAAGACAAGGAATAAACGTCTGGGACTCGGGTCCCAGTTCACCCCTTCCCAAGCAAGAGAGAAGAAGCCTGGGGATTTTTTTTATTATTTATTTTTTATTTTTAGGAGAGTGCATATTTTTGTAGTGGCCTGGGAAATACTGGCCACATGTCGCTGTGGCTGAATTCTGGCAAAGAGCCAAGCATGGGAAAAAAAAACAGTATATATATATATATATATATATACAGTATATATATACATACAGTATATATATATATATATATATATATACTGTATTTTTTTCCCATGCTTCACAGCGATATTGGCATGCTGCTAAAAGTCATGTAGAATGTAAAATAATTTCTTCATACAAAAAAGAATAGTTTCTTTATTTGAAAATATTTTAAGCACAGAAAAACTTGAAAATCATTTTTAATTACAGTTGACATTTCTGTCCTGTCCACCACTGGTAACTGGCTTATTTGCTTGTGAATAATATAAGATGCTGACGAAAGTTTTACATTTTTAAAATTTAAAATTTTTCCCATTTTGTTATGATTCACACTTATCATCTTAAAATGTATTCAAATCTTTTTTTTTTTACATTCTACACACAATACGCAACAATCACAAAGTAAAACAGGTGTTCATAGTTTTTTTTGCATATTTATTTAAAATATCCCATTGATATAAAAATATCCAATGAAATATCCCATGTACATACTGTAAGTATACACGAACATAAGTATAACTCTTTGTTATGACACTTGCAGTTGAGCTCTGCAGCATCCGACTCCTATCAGTGGTCGTTATGATGCTTCTACAACTTGAATGGAGTCCGCCTGTGCCTAATTGACTTCATTGGACATAATTAGGAAAGACACACATGTTTTTATAAGGTCTCACAGTATATTGTTTATGTCAGAGTGAAAACAAATCCATGAGGTTGTGGGAATATCTGTAGACCCACGAGACAGGATTGTGTAAGACACAGATCTAGGGAAGGATTCAAGAAACGTTCTGGAGCATTGAAATCCCCCAAGAGCACGATAGCCTCCATAATTTTCAAATGGGAAAAATTTGGAAAAGCCAACAGTTTTTCCAGATCTGGCCACCCAACCAAACATCCCTAACCAAAAACGGGGATGAAGGGCCTTGGTCAACGAAGTAAACAACAACCTAAGACCCCAAACAAATGAGATTCTGTGTACTTTTGCAGGAGAGCCTTACATAAGGACAGACACCACTGCAGGCCTACCAACCAGGCCTATATGTGACCAGACACCAGCCATTCCTCACTAAAGGGCACATGGCAGCCAGCTGGGAGTTTGCCAAAATGGACTCTCAGACTATAAGAAACAAAAGTCTCTGGTCTGATGCCACAAAGATTATTAAAAGTATTTGGAATCAGAATATCCGTCATTGCACCTTATTTTTCAGTGACTGCGAGATTAGTCACTGTAGAGGAAAAAATGATGCAGTTAGAATAAAGAGCTATCCTGAGTTAAAACCTTCTCCAGAGTGCTCAGGATCTCAGGGTGTGATGAAGATTTGCAGGTCTACAAGTCTATGAACCAAACCTAATGCCCTGAAAACATAGAAGCGGATTTAGGACAACTTCTGTAAAGTCCTGGATTGGTCCAGCAAGGGTCCGAACCTGAACCCTATCTGTGGAGAAACCTGAAAATGGCTGTGCACTGACACTGCTTGTTTAACCTGATTGAGCTTGAACGGTTCTGGCAAGAAGAATGAAGAAAACGTCCAAAAGTGAGGTGTGCCAAGCTTATAGCATCATTCACAAGCAGACTTGAGGCTGTCATTGCTGCCAAAGGTACTTTAACCAAGAACCTACTGTAAGTGGTAGGTCTGAATACTTATGTAAATCCAAGTGCAATATATGTGAATTTAGTCAGGATTTATATGCTGTGCCTTACTTCTTACTGTTTTTAAGTAATTAAATTTTTTATTCTATGTACCCCCCTCCTCCTTGTCTAATGGTTTATTATAACGACTGTAAGCAACCGTAACCAAGACAAAGCAATTTCCCTCTAGGATTAATAAACTTCTTTAAATTGTGGTATTATTTAATTGGAATATTTCAGTGTTTATTTCTTAATACATTACCAAAACACCTGTTTTTACTTTGTAATTGTGTGTAGGATGATGAGAAAAAAAACACATACATAAGATGAATGTGGAAATGTGGAAAACTTAAAAGGGTCTGAACATTTTCTGTCAGCACTGTACGTGTGAAAGAGAAACAGCCTGTAGTGTCAAAATGCATGCAGTTCATGCTCTTGCTTTCTTACCATGATGTAGCCACACAGCTGTTTCATCTCAACTCTGAGTTCTCATCATGCTTTGTGTGCGTGTGTATGTGTGTGGAAATGCTCTGACTTTCACTGTTGTCAGCTGTGATTTTTACTGTTGAGTTGTATGATGCAACATCACCAAGCATTTAAGTGATCACTTATCACAGCCACATTGATTTTTTTTTTTATTCCAGGTTTTAATACGGCACTGGACAATTTTTAAAGTAAAAGTTTTGTTTACTTGATAAAGACCAATAATTTGATCACTTTTGGATCATAGCATCATTACATCATTCGGATCATGTTCTTATTAGGCCGATTTTTTGTGGGTTATCTCTCTTTCCTTTGATGTGCATTGTTAAAAGTGTGTGATTTTCTTTCTTTGCAGCATAAAAGAGTGGGTGGACCAGATGCAGCAGGAGCTGGTGACCCTAGCTGACACGGCCACTGCAGGAAAAAGCCTAGTGGAGGTTTGATTTTTTTTCCCTTTTCTTTTAACTATCACTACTACTACAACTGCTTCAACACACAAATACTCATGTATGCTGCTTAAACATTCACCTCACATAAAAATGTAGATTGGGATTCAAATCAAAACCTGTCAGATTTTTTCCCCTCTTCCATCCACATACTGCTTTAAAACCTTCACACACTTTGTTCTTGTCGTGTTAAAGGTACTGTATGCAGTTCACTGAAGCATTTTCAAAATGTATTTTACTTCCCCAGCCTTAATGCCGTTTGATTAATGTTTGAATATTGTTGCCTCCTCTTACCTCTCAATGATGTTTAAACTATGACATACGCCATCACTCTTGCAAATCTTGAAGATAAAATCTCCTGGCCTCATGGCACATCTTGAACTCATTTGAAATCAGTGGCCATCACAGGGCACAGTGTTCGAAATCAAGGTACTGCTTTGAAATGGTGTAATTTCCTAAAGAAATGCATTCTTGTATCTTTTCTGTCATTGCAGATCTTTATGAAGAATCAGAAATACTACAGTGTGGAAGCAAATCATGCAGGAAGACTGGTTGAGAATGCAGCACGGAATATAGAGAACTTTTTAAGCAAGCGTGCAAAGGCACTTGAGGTACAGCGTGCATATTTTATCATACACTTGAAAACATAAACTACATGCAACAAAGATTTTAAATGTGTGACAAGATTTAATAAGTCATAACACTGCTGCACAGGAGAAAAAAAACATGTTATGTTTTAGGAAGGCTGTGCCATTATTTATGACTGGGAATTAGACGCTTAGGCAAACTTTCTTTTCTTTTGCTTGAGTGCTATTAAAATACAGGACAGTCCAGGGCTCTCTCACAGTCCTGCCGTTGCTGGAAGCACAGGTGTGTGTGTGTGTGCATGCGTGTATGTGTGCGTGCTTGTGCATATGTGTGTATTAGCCAGATGGCATTGCATTTGCACAACCGAAAGATGAATTGTTTTCCGTCTTTGAGCCTGTGGGTGTCTGTGCCCGCTGCAGATGTGCTAGAGGCTCCCCTGATGTCAGCCTACTGACCTGAAACATTGGAACAAAAAGTGTGTACGTGTGTGTATGCATTCATTATAACTGATTGGCATTGAACTGGGAGTTGGCATGCATTGGTAGGTCTTTAAAGAAGTCAAGGCTGGGTCAATGAGTAGTTTGGTTAGATGATCATGATTGTAATGAGAAGAATGTTCAAGCTGAGTGTAAAATATTAATCGTCTGCTACTGATGTGATAAAAGGCAGGATCATTAAGCTAGTTTAAGTTTGTTTGGAGTCAGGGATGCAACTTAAAATGAGTACAACAATTTTAAATAGATTGATTTTTTAGAAATCTTGTTAAGAATTAAGATGTGCATGTATGGTATTCTGCGGATTGGGTCACATTTCTGTGTGCACAGGAAATATTGAAATATAAACTTTTAGATATTGCGAATATGATAAATTCATTTATTAATTAATTTCACTAATCACATGACCATATAAATTTCAGTATATACTAGTCAGTGTTGTGGATTTGGAGGCCGTGTTGCAACTGCTTTGCAGGTGTGAAACCGCTACAGTACAGTAGCTGTGTCCTATGCATACCATAGCTTAACAGCTAACTGGAATCCTTGTAATTTAACTGGAAAATGGGTCCAATGCAGAAGTGCCAAAACATGCAGCTCCTCAAATGGTTGCAGCCTGGTACAAAATCTGTATTTTGTCTTCATGGCTAGATTAATGACAACAGTACGGGGTAAGGTTTTATGTAACTCATTAATTAAAATTAAACGTGCAGAATTTGAGTGGAAACTGCTTTGCAAGTGTCAAACCGCTAGCTGTGTGCTATGCATCACTTTAGCTAACCAGCGAACTGGAATCCTTGTAACCTAACTTAGCACAAGAAGTGTTGCCTTATGATACTTATGATTGTGTAAAGCTGGTCTGCGACAATGACAGAAAAAGTGCTATTCAAATAAAATTGAATTTAATTGAATTGAACTGTAATAGTTGACACAGGATGACATGTATGTTCAATGTTCAATCAAATGCAAAGTAACGCTAGTGCAGTATATATATCGACGTAAGCTACAGTAGCTAGCTTGTGGTAACTGAGGTAAGTAGCCATGTTCCAATCACCATCCAGGCTAAGTTTGCTCTGCCAATTTGCCCATCTATGGATTAACTAGGGTTTAGGGGAGTCAGTTCCTGCCAAGATGGCAACAACCAGAACTCTAAGCATCAAACTCTTCAGACTACCTATGGGTGATGTCATGAAGGGTTTGCCAAGTTCTTTTTATACAATCTATGATGGGAAAACTCGGTCCAGGGGAAACTCAGCAGGGGAATCCAGACAAACCAGAGGAAACTTTATGAGGAACATATTTGAAACTTCACACATAAAGTAACTGTAGACCAAAATCTGTAGCTGTGAAAAGGCCACATTACACACTGCACCAGTGTGATGCCCTTGCAGGTATCAGTTGCCTCTAAAATATTTCACATACAGTATATATGCTGTGAAAATCCTTTGGTTCAATCATTGATTAACCATCCTCTTGTTTCTTGCTCCTAATTTCATGCCTTTGTTTGCATTAGACCTGGATATTATTCATTTTACTTCTCAGGTGGTTATAACAGCATTCACTTCATTTCACACTTGTTAAAATGGTGCTGCATGTCTCCATGGGACTGCCTTCACCTTTACCAGCTGCCTCAAGGATTTAAGCTCTGGTTCTTGTTTTTGCCTTTGAAATGTTTTACTGCTTAGCACTTAGTTCCTTATTCCCATGCTTGCTTTATATTTATATCACTGTCCTGTTTAATTCTCTAATCTGTTTGTTTAGACATTCTTGGCTAATTTTCTATAATAGCAGCCCTGAAACTTTCTCTGGCTGTGAATTTAAATCATATACTGTATTGGGTTTATATTGTGTTTAGTTATTATTCTTATAGTTACAGCTAACTCACAGGGACTGATACTGGAATTACACCACATAATATACGGTTAATAATAAATAGTTTATTTTAAAAAACTGTTGCTATTTTTAGTACATAGACAGAAGGTATAATTAGTATTAATTAATTAATTAAGTTTTTAAAAGCAATTCTTTTTTTTTTTTTTTTAAAGATGACATAACATTATTAGATGTGTTTTCATAATGAAAGTGCTTCCATGGCTGGTTTTCCATGAGTTTTTTGGCAGGCTGCAGCTTTCCTCAGTACTGAGGACCATATACACCTACTGTACTTTCACTCAAGCTGGGACCACCAGTGTAACTAACGATTGTAAAACAGCTAGGATGTGGCATGATACATATAGTTAAATGTCCCAGTGGTGTTACTGTCCATTATCATCACTCATATAATGACTTCTATCCAGATTGCTCAGTCAGAACTAACTGCTGTATAATGCATTATAATGGGCAGTTGGTGATATGGTGAAGTCTTCCTTGTTTATGTAACATTTGAATGACAGGGAGTAAGTTTCTCACTACAGGAACGTCATCAGGACAGAGGACATTGAGGACTTTTATTGACCTCATGAGGACTTTTATTGACCACTAGTTGACCACTAGAGAATGACTGTAGCTTCTGTAACCTAAAATATAACTAACATGCCTCACAGATGTTCCAAAACATAACAAAATCTGGTGAACACATGGTGTGGAAAAAAATAGTCGTGGTAAATATTATTGTACAATATTTATGATGATGATGATGATGATGATGATGATGGTGATGATTAGTAGTAGTAGTAGTAGTATTAATAATAATAATAATAATAATAATAATAATAATAATATACCGCGACCCTGAACACAGGATTAAGCAGTATAGAAAATGAATGAATGAATGAATAATAATATATTTTAATTATTTAATTCTGTTTTATTTTGGTAACTTTTGTAAATGTATTTTGTTATATAAGTATTTACTGTACCTGCTTGTCATACTGTGTATGGTTGTGAATTTGACAAATTTTTAAATTGGATATAAGAGAAGTAAAACAATTCAGGGGTATTGTTATTTAAAAAATATTCTATAGGTAGTTTAGCTATAACAGTAGGCCATGTTGTGTTTTACCCCTTGTGCTTTGTGACTCCTTCCTTCCTGATCTATCTTCAGACTGAAGTGTGTTGTCACCCCCTCTTGTTTCTTTTTTTCTTTCTTTTGTTTTTCCTCTTGTCCCAGGAATGACCCTAATTTCAACCAACCTCTGCAAGGGACCCTCACTTTTGTGCCTGTTGTCTGCTTCTCTTATGGTGACGCTCCACAGCTGCCACACTCTGTGTTCTCTTGGGCTCACTACCTGCTGCCATTCTTTCTCATTCAGTCCTGGTTTTCTTCTAAAAGTTGGAGCTGTTTATATATTTCGCAAGCTTTTTACTCTCTGGTTAGCTATTTCTGGTATCTCAGAGAAGCACGGCATGTCTGTTAACCATGCTGGATCTGAGTGAAAGCTGCTTTACAGGTGTTAGACCATTAATTGTCTATTATGCATCACTGCATCTAACCATTCATTCATTCATTCATTCATTCATTTATTCATCTTCTATAGAACTTATCCTGAGTACAGGGTCGTGCCTATACCAGAAGACTTGGGACACGAGACAGGGTATACCCTGGATGGCGTGCCAAACCATCACACACATATTACAGGCAATTTGGGAACGCCAGTTTACCCAGACGGGAATCAAATCCTTATCCCTGGAGGTGTGAGGGCACAGTACTAACCACTATACCACTGTGCCGCCTACTTTACAGTAGCTAACCAGCTAACTGGAATCCTCCTAGTAATAGGCTAGTCATTTTCCTTACTACAAGAAATGTAGAAGTTGAGACAGGATGACACATACAGGAGCTAACTTGTGGTAACTGAGGAAAGTACCCAGGTTCCAATGAGCAGCCAGGCTTAGTTCACTCTGCCCATTTGCTAATCTATGGACTAAATGGGCTTCAGTGGAGGAGGGCAACAACCAGAGCTCCCACAGCTCCAAACCTGCTCTTCAGAAAACCTGGCCGAAACCTGTCTATCTTTGGGAATGATGCCTACACTCAAAGAGGAAATTTACCCATATCTTCTTCCGACATGGGAGGAAACCAAACAAACCAGAGGAAACTCATGTGGAACATATTTGAAACTCCACACACTTTAAATCTAGACCAGAAAACTTGGAGTTGTGAAATGGCGTTGGAGCTGTTTATATACTTCTTAAGCTTTTAACTGTAGGGTTAGCTCAGAGAAGCACAGGACGACACTGTGAAAGCTACTTCCATTCGTCAACTTCTCATTACCTTTTAAGGAACACATCCATGTCTGTAACTTATAGCTGTGCTCTACTTGATCATCTTGTCTCGTTGCTTATCCTGCTTGGCCTGAGCGGCTTTTTGTTTTTATACAGTTCTATACCAGAACTCTCGTAACAGTATCTGCTTCATTACCTGGGCTTTGTAATTATACATGTATTGTATATCTTAAAATGTGCAACTTTACTTGCCTCTCTTCCGAAGAGGAGACGTGGCCGCCTCAAGACACATCACATGGGGGGCTAGCGACAGGCCGAACGGCTGCACTAGGTACTTGTGGACGTACAGGAACGTACTGTAAAACCCGTGGCAAGTTTTGTGCGGATTGGTTGGCCCACACTGGCGACTCCTTGATGGGAGCAGTAGAAAGACCTCGAATCTTTCTTTCTTCTCCATATAATTCTAAAATTACTTTGTGTGAATATACAGTACTGTGCAAAAAGTCTTGAGCCACCCCTCATTTTTCATATTCTTCATATTTTGTTTCCAAAGAGCCAGACTTCATTGTGTGTTTAATGCAGTTTTGAGGAAGAGTTATCCAGGCTTCCCGAAGGTTTTTTCTGCCTCTCATTTTCAGTCCAGTCCCTGAGCAGATTCAGAGGAATATTCTTTGTTTGTTAAGCCACACAGTGACCTACAAATCCTTCAAGATGATGACAGACGATCTGGGCAGTGCTCAGTATATTTGTAGTGTTGAATGCTGAGTGGTTGAAATGGATGAGAGGGGAAATTATATTTGTTTTCATTTCTTTAATTTAATCTACACAATTTAATTTAATATGAAGGAATGAGGGGTGGCTCAAGACCTTTGCACATTACTGCATTTACGGTAAAATGTCTCAAACTGGGCAAAATATCCTAAACATATAAGAAACGCACATACAGTAAAAGCACATACTGTAAAATGCTTTGTTTATTAATAATAATAATAATAATAATAATAAAGACATGTCTAGGTAGCTACCGTAAAATTGTTTTTGCCCCGTCCTGATTAAAAAAAATTTTTTTTTGGGGGGGTATTTCCAATTTTCTCCCTAATTTAGTCGTGGCCAATTCCTCCCTGTCACTAGGGGGCTCCCTCATTAAGGCTACCACTACCACT
>JAQQZT010000038.1:9388829-9401905 GCA_030068275.1 Clarias platycephalus | reverse complement strand
AACATGCAAACTCCATGCACACAGAGACGGGAATCGAGCCTGCCCGGGAATCGAACCCGGACCCTGGAGGTGCAAGGAGACAGTGCTAACCAATAGTGTTTTCCAAATGTTGTTGGAAAAACATTTTTTAATTATTGTGAGCGAGGATCACTTGAATATTTGGTGAAATCAAATAGTAAAAGAAAAAATGCCAAGAGAACTAACGGCTATGTTAATAGTTGACAGTAAGAGCATTTCCACATCCACAATGTGAAGAAAATTCAAGGGATTGGGACTAAACAGCTGTGTAGCCTTAGGAAAACCATTATAAGTGAGGCTATTTGAAAAAAAAAAAAAGGCTTCAGTTTGCTGGGGAGCATAAAGAATGGACTACTCTGGAGCATTGGGAAAAAAAAAAAAAACATGCGGTTCCAAAGTGATGGGCGCATAAGGATAAGAAGAGAGAAGTGATGTAACCACCATCCCTAGAGCCTTCTGTACAGTACAAGCCTGTGGGGCAGTATTATGATCTGGGGTTGCTTCTGTTGGTCAGGGCTAGGTTTTGCAACGAAAAAATAAATAAATGAGGAGCAGCTGACTACCCAAATATACAAATGAGCAGGTGTACAATGGGTCAATGGATTTTTTTCTTTTTCTTCCATGATGGCATGGGCATACTGTATTCCAAGATGATAATTACAAGATTCATTGGTTTAAAATTGTGAAAGAATGGGTAAGGGAGCAGGAGATATTGAGACACATTGAGATGTGCTGGAGAAGGCTTCATGCAGTGGTCTGACTCTCCCATCATCAACAGTGATACTGGAGAGAAATTAATTCTGGACTCTGGACTGAAATAAATGTTATGACATTGCATTAGCTTATCGAAATGATGCCACGGCTGTTATCAAAGCAAAAGGCGGTCCAACGAAATATTACAGTGTGAGACTTTTTTTTGGCCAGCCTGTGTGTAAATGTTTTTTTTCCCTAGCAGATGTTATTTTCACACACTTTTGTTTGTGTTTCATCCAACAGAATAGGATTCCATGTACTGTATGTGCCCACACACAGCTAACAAAAGCATTTGGTCTGGTTTCAAGTGTGTGCTCTTTAATTTTACTCTGTGAAAGAACTCTCTTTTGGGTCAGTGCTGTGTGTGGTTGGTGTTATTTGAATATTTTTTTTTTTTTTGCTTGTTTCTGGATAGTTATGCTCCCATGTGTATAAGCCATTTATGTATTGGAAGATATCTTTTTTGGGGGATCACTGCTTGCTAAAATATCTTTAATGAATTCAAGGACTGTGCATTTTACAGTTTTTAGCTTTATGACAAGCTGTGTGTTGTAGTTGTTTGTTGTTGCACTTGCATTTTTGAACTTATAGGTTAAAAATAAATTATTGTGTTGAATTCACTTCACTAAATTCACTAATTTACTCCACCATTAACAACGAGAATGTGGAAAGGCAGCATCCAAATATACTAATTCACCATAAAACGTTTATGTCCATGAGTCCCACAGATCTGTACCTTTACCTACGACAAATCTATTTACAAAGGCTTGGCTAAATAAAGACATTTTCGTCTTAGACTTAACACTAAGACTGTGTCTGATGAACAAAATTAATTGTAAAGCTATTCCCTTACTTTGGGGCTTTGTAAGAAAAAGCTCTGCCCCGCGCTGCAGATTTCATCTTACGAAGTACCAGCAAGCAGCCTGCATCCTTGGATTGAAGTAGACGTGACGGGTCATAAAATACTAGGAGTAGTCAACATACAGTACCATAGCATGAGACCATTTACTGCTTTATAGGTCAAAATTAGTATTTTAAAATCACTGACATTTCACTGGGAGCCAGTGCAATATGAATAAGATGTGCTCCTAGTAGACAATCCAGACTGAAAAACATTACAATAGTCCAACATAAAGGTAACAAAAGCATGAATAGTGATGGGAATTTTGGATCATTCTAGTGACTCGGCTCTTTGAATCTCGTCCATCAAAATGAACGAATCTTTTTTTGAGTCATTTAGTTCATTTTGTTCTTTTGATCAGAAATAAAATAAAAAGTTACATTTTCAACAGACCCCCTTCACGTTTACATACAGAAATATGTAGCTACGGACATATTATAGTAAACAGAATGAGCAGCTCACATCTCATATCTTCTGGTCCAAATCGTTTGTTCTTTTGTCACATTACTCTCCTAGTGTAGAATGCAGTACATTACACGGGAAACAGAATTGAGTGGTTCTTCTCATGAGTCTTCTACTCCGAGTCGTTTGTTCTTTTGAATCTATTGCACCGCATAGCGTCTATGGGAGTCACGTGACAAAAGAACAAACAATTTGGACTAGAAGATTCAAAGTTAACTACTAATTTCTGCTTCCTTTTGCGGTTTTGCGATACTTTGTGCATGCTTGCTCAGTAGAAAATTAACAAATTACTCTCTGAGTCTACTCGTTCTTTTGAGTCACGTTAAAGACTCGTTCAAAAAGAATGAATCGTTAATGAACGACCCATCACTAGCGTGAACTGTTTTTCAGTATTACGTAGTGAAATTATATTTCTTATTTCTACATTTCAATTTTTCTGAGATGAAGGATGGCTACCCTAGTAAGATTATCTAGATTAGGTTCTAATGAAAGACTGGAATCAATAATAATGCCAAGGTCTTTTACTGCCGCATTTGATGAAACAGAAAGGTTGTCCAGAGTGTCTGTGTGATCAAAAACCTTTGTCTCTCATCTAGCTTCGCTGAAACATATAACTGAGTGTCTTCAGCATAACCGTGTAAACTAATACAACCCATGTGAATTAAGTAACCCAGAGGAAGCATATAGAGAGAAAATAGCAGCGGGCCTAAAAAGGACCTTGTGGAACACCAAATTTCATTTTAGTTCACATAGAATAGTTACCATTTACTTCTACAAACTGATAACAATCATTTAAATAGACTTGAGCCAGTAGAGGACCGCTCCCTTAACTCCTACAACATTTTCTAATCTATCAAGGAGAATATGATGATCAATGATCAATGATGTCAAACGCTGCACTGAGGTCAAGCAATACAAGCAAGGAGCCACAACCCTGATCAGAGGCTAGTAGGTCATTTACAACTTTAACCAGTTCTGTCTCTGTGCCTAAATCCTGACCAATACATTTCATGTATGATATTCCTATGTACTGTACATAGAATGAAGATATCTGCTGTGCTACAACCATTTCTAGGATCTTGGAGATAAAGGAGGTTTGATATTGGCCTAAAGTGGGATAGCTGACAGGGGTTGAGTCCATTTTTTTTTTAAATCAGGGGTTTAATAACTGCTATATAATAAATAAATGCTAAAAAAGATATGAAGAGTTGACTATTTTTTAAAAGGGTCTCAGTTATATCTGGTATTATTAGTTTAAATAAATATGTGTTGCCTATACTGTATGTTGCTTATAATTATCACATACAGTTTCTGGTTTTAAAGCCTGATATTTTTAATTTTGTTATTTAAAAAGTCAGTCCTCTCTACTACATGTTATTGGCATGTATGTTTTTGTGGTGGTCTTATTCCTAGTGATGGTTTCATTAACATTAATGTGAGGCATCTAATATTTAACAGTCCTACTGTAGATACAGATTACAGGTGCTGGCTGTGCATTCATTGTACACTAATTTTATATTGATTGAATTACTAAAACTGATATTTATTAGTCTTTCTACATTTTAGTTTAGCTTGGGGAACAGATGCAGTCTGTATATGGTGGAACCTGAATAATGATCCTGTGAAGCTAGCAGTCTATCAGGTTAGCCTGTTTGTCTGCCCCTGTCCTGGGCTCTGGATAATTACTGATTAACTAGGCCTTTTCTGAGACTGTGAGTTTAGGACCCTGAGATTACCCGTTATGCATGGTATCCTGACTCCCGGGATAGTTAGTACCGCTGGTGCCCCTTAAACCCTAGCTACTTTCATGTGCCTCGGAACTGAGTCGCCAATAATCAGAGCTCTTTCAGCATGGATTAGGTATTATTATGAATATGTGTAAAGAAAAAAATATCAAAATTTTAACAGAGTATTAATATTAAATGCTAACATTGTACCGGTATATAAATGCAAATTTTTTTTGCATAATATACGTAAAACCTCAATTTGTACAGTAATATACAGTATTATGATTAGCAAGAACATGAAAAGGCCAGAAAACATGGAACCCAACAGACAGTTTCTGTTTATTTAACATCCTAAAGTGAAAATTAGTATTTGCTTGTGCACTTTTTTTTTCTCTGTATTTATGATCAGTTGTGTATATGTGAGTTTTTATACTATCAATCCATGAGCGTATTGGTTTAGCTATATTTGATTAAATTGTCTTTATTTTAATTAATTACATCAGCCTATAAATCTTACATCTCCTTCACAAGCAAGGTCCTTCTAATTTCCCATGATACAACTCTCCTGGTTTAATTAAACTTGTGCTTGGTGTCTGTTAACAGTTTTGATTGTGTTGAGATTCTTTACTTTCATCAAGTGCAGTTTCATCCCCAGTCTCTCTTGCTTGTTTTTTTTTTTTTTTTCTACAGTTTTGCTTGTTTAACAAGCCACATATAAGTGACTTTATGAATGGGAATCTCAAAAGGCATAATTTCTGCCTGGATTCGCATGGCATAAGAGTCAGGTGCTCTCTGTTATGTATCTTCTCATTGTTTTGTAATTATATTTTTTTCTGTACTGTGTTTACGTACAGCGTACTCTATTTTTCTTATTTGTGTACTTGTGTGCAATCAAGGGGCGAGAGAGAGAGAGTAAGTGAGTGCAGGGCTGGAACACTAAGCAGACACATTGCCTCTGACATTGCCTCTCACTGCTGGTCATTTATTCCTCCCAGCTCACAGTTCCAGCCAGGGAGGCTTAACGTCATTATCATCGGGCAGCCGAGGGCACTTGACTCTGGCTCTCTCCTGGTAGCAGATGCATTTGTTGTGTTGGCTGTCTACAGTGCCTGAGGGCTTGCTGGCAGCAGTGCTGATCTGGAACTTTATGACTCAGTCCATCGTACCTGAATTAATTAAATTGGTTAGGATTATGGCAAATGGGGAGTCCAATTTCAGCATAGCATTCACAATTCACAGAGCATGCTGAGCCGAAAATATTGCACAATAGCCTGTAGTTACTACATGTGGAGCAAAGCGTTTACAAACTGGGAACTGACTAAGAATAGGGGTGGGAGATATGCTTAGACAAAATCAATATCATAACATAATATGTTACAGTACAATAGTCTGGATATTGTCAGGGGACTACTGTTATAGCACAGATTCATTACACTAATTGGATATTAGCTTTTTTAAATATAAATGGTAGAACATAATTGTATCCCTTATTTATTATGTGTTTTTTTTTTTAGCAACCTATATATAACATAGTGTATTAGCTCTGATTTACGAATCATTTGCTAATGCATCAACATGCAAAAGCTGCTAACACCTGAAGAATAGTGCAACCACTTTTACTGACAGAGGATTGTCATTCAAATAAGCAACATACCGTATGTTGTTTGATATGTTTGTTTCCTGGAATAGATATGGATTTTAGGAGAGTTACATAAAGGTGCAAAACAGATATAGAGATTAACTTTCCTTCTACAATGCAATTTTTATTGCAGTCTGAAAATCATTCGGGTGTGTCACAAATATATCCTGTTTTTCCATTGTACAGTGCACCTTGAATAATTAAAATATTGTGAAAAAGTACATTTTCTTTCTTCATTTAATTTTTAAAGTCAAACTAGTTATATTCTAGATTCATTACATGTAAAATATTTCAAGCCTTTTTTTATTTCGATGAAACTAATCGAGTCTGGCCGGGAATCGAACCCATACACTGGAGGTGCAAGGCAACAGTGATAACCACTACATCACTGTGCCACCCTTCCTAGATTCAAAAACATTATATTCATTTATGCACTCAGTACTTGTTCAAGGCTCCTTTAGCATAAATGAATGCATCAGTATGACATCGGATCTGCATTGATGGCTCGTTTGGTTCTCATCTTTCTCTTGACGATAGTCCATAGATTCTCTATGAGTCTCAGGTCGTGTGAGTGGGCGGGCCAATCAAGCGCAATAATATCTTGGTCAGCAAAACAGTTAGTGGTACAGTAGTTTTGGCACTGATGAACCACATAAGAGGTGGTTTCGATCCGAATCATCTGTCAAGCTCTGGTGTGGTCCATATGTTGAGAAAGAAAACTGTACCAAAACTAGACCAATGCACATCCCTGTCGGAAATATCTCCAGTTGATGAGCATCTCACAGTTCAGCAGGATTAACCCATGCCACCTGCTGTATTGTCTCAATATGTACCTTTGGTGAACCCATTGCATCAACATGTTGTTTTCCAGCCATAGACATGCTTTTTTTCCAATCTGTATAATTTCCCTAAAGTGGTAAGTGCAAGCAGTGTAATAAACAATCACCAGTGTAAAGACCCACTTTGTTCTTCCATTGGTTCTTCGTCCTGTATTTGAAGGAACTCCACAAGTGATCTGAAGCAGATCAAACAAACTCTTGAAAAAGGTGTCAAACCACTCTTAGATCCTTAACAAGCAAGCCCGAGGTAAGGAAAAAGAAATGAGGAAGAAACCTTGAGAGGAACCAAATGTAAATGTGAGCCCATCCTGTCCTGGGTCATATGAGAGTTCAGATTATAAATGATTACTCTTCTTCAACTGTATTCTTTTGGACAACATCTAAGGACCTCAGTTTACAAAACATATTGTTATTAAGCCCTAAGATCTGCATGTAGTAATATGAATATTTTTAGAGTTTGCATATTGGTTAGTGCTGAATTATTCTGGCAGATAAAATAGTGTGTTTTGTCTGCTATCAACACAAAAATGTGATGGATTATTCACGGCATGTTATTATTAATAATAAATGTGAACCGCTTGTTTGGGAATTGGTATTAACTTTATCTCCTTGTACACGGGAGATGGCTGTGTTATATTTGGCTATGGGTATGAGAGAAGAGTGCAACACTTTCATCCAATAAATCCTGTTTGTCTTGCAGCTTTACTTTGATTTCCTGCCTCTATTCTGAGCAATGGAAAGTACTGTGCAAAATTATTAATATCTGAAATAATCTCTGTATTGTATTAGCTGAAGACGGACATTGACATCATCAGATGTATGTAACATCTTTAGGTTTTAAAAATTTGAATATAATTGTCCAGTATTATGGAAAGAAATATTTTCCTTTTTGTTCTGCTAGCCTGTTTCACCAATGATGTGTGTAGTCTAATTAAATCCTGAATTATTGATGTTGTTTTGTACCTTTTTTGAGACAACAAGCTGATTAATTATTTAGGAAAAGTCATTAGCGTGTATGTGAAAGAAAGAAAAAAAGTGTGTCTATATAGAACCTTAGAGAGCAAATGAATTAGTGGCATTGCCCTTTTAGCTGCTTTGTGATTGTTAAATGCATTTATGAATAATTTCGTTTCTCTTTCATTTTGTTGTGTCAGTGTGCTGACACGTTTCTGTCTACGGAGTGAGAATATGGATAGATTAGAGAAATCTGAAGCAGATGTAAGTGCTTTTAGAGGAAATTTCAGCCAAACTATCTGAATAGACCAAACAATTATATCTAATCATTAATTCATTTGTTCCATCCTTTTCTGAAATCGCTTTATTTGGGTAATGGCCATGCAGGACTCTGAGCAATGCAGGAATATTCTCTTCTCACTTTAACTCATTCTCTACAGTATATCGCTTATCCAGTTCAGGGTTGTTGGAGGCCTGGAGCATGTCCCAGGGGCACTAGGCGGGGTACACCCAGGACTGTGTGCCAATCCATCGAGGGCACACAAGCTCATACCCCTAATTCACACTCGAGCCCTGGAGTTTGTGTTACAAGGCCACAGTGCTAACCACTACACTGCCACAATCAAGGAATATGCTTCATCTGATTGGATGAGAGGCATTCCACTAGTGGTGATAATTGAGCATAACAGCACTGGGATGTTTAACTATCTGCTTCACTCTGTGTCGCTGGTGTTCTACGATCGTTAATTACGCTTGTAAAGAATCTAAAAAGAATTAACTGTCGTCACCAGGTAAAGTGGGTAAAGTTAGGGCGGTACGGTCTGCAGGACTGAGGGGAGGGCAGCTGCCGGTCAAAAACCAATCACAGGAACATTTTCAGCAAGAAAACACATCTGATAACATTGACAACATTTTGTTACTTTAATAATTGCTTCTAAGTTGTTCCTAATTGCCTCTTACATAGTGCAATTCATTTCCATTTTGCACTATTTAAGAAGCAACCCTGAAACCCTGGGAGGTAGCTGGTAGCGGAATGAGTATGCTGAGCCCTCATGCTTTAGGCTGTATCATTTCCTTTTTTATTTATTGCATTGGAAAATTGCAGTATTGGAAGAGGCCCTTATCCAGATCGACTTACATTTATCACATAACGGATATGAGCACTTGCTTAAAGCCCCAACGCTGGCAACTTGGTGGTGCTGTGGTTTGAACCTGGGACCTTCTGATCAGTAGCCCAACATCTTAACCACTGAGCTTCCAATAATGATGATATTAATTATAACAGCACAGTGTGATATTACTTAATTATCTCAGACTCTCAACACACAGACACCCTATTGATTGATTGATACCTAGTGTCAATTTAGGGTCACCAGTCCACCTACTGGCAAGTCTTGGGAAGTGGGAGGTAGTGGAGAAGCCAGAGGAAACCCAGACAGACATGCAGTGAACATGTAAAACCTCGCCCAGTCAGTAGTCCTGGACCAACTGCACCACTCAGTAAACAGCAGATGGAAATTTCTTTTGTCCTGTTCAAGATGTGTGAGGCAGACAAGATATTTCTTTTTAAGGAAGTGGACACCTTGACCTTCTGTCAAGTGCTTGATAGAAGAGTCATGTTAAGTTTGCGAATATCTCATGAAATCAAAGAAATACTTTTCCAGGTTCACTGTCTAAGAAAATTAAAAGTGTAAAGAAAAAAACAAAAAGGATTCTGAAAGTAAATATAGGTTAATATTCTGTGCACTCTGTTTTGAACGGTGTTCTTTTCTGAGGAAGGTAATCAGTGGATGCTCTAAGAAGAGTTTTATGTTCATATAATGGCATTTAAGCAGTATCTTTAATAGAGAGCATGGGATCGGATGACTTGCGTAATACTTGCAGAGCATTATTAGAGAGAGTGGCCATTAAAAATGCTGTGACTTGCACTTTGACTCCGTGCCAAAGTGTACACCCGAAGTGCATGCCTCTCCGGGTTTGGTGTTTGCAGAACTGACGTTCTATCATAAGCACGTTTCTGTGCTCACTTGAATGCTCCAATGCTCTCATTCAAATTATTTCACGTGCATGCAGTTTATGGAATATTGTTCTTATTTTAACCCTTTAATTTGCACAATAATTAATGGAATTCTTTTTAGAGTTTGGGTGTAATAACTCCACCTCGTGTTACTGCTCAGGTTGCCAATCCTTGCACTTTTTATTAAAGACACTGTTTAAATGTCAAACGATGTTTAATCAGGTTACTCGTAGGAAGACACTGCAGGTCATCGTCTTGATATTTTCACGCCGCGCAGTTTGCAGTCTGCTTTGCTTTGATTGCAATCATTGATTGTGTAATACATCCAGATTGCTGTACTTTGTCTCTGTTCATTAGCGACAGCGTACACCAGGCTTATGTGACGTAGAATCATTGGATGTTGGTCCCAGAGCATTTCTACAAGTAAATAAGAATGATATTAGACCAATACGGCTATTGATGCATTCCTGAAAGAGCAACGCTGATCGCGTGTAGCTTTGTATCCAGATATAGCTTGCATGGATGCCTTTGAGGCTGCAGGCTTTTGATCCACCCAAGAAGCTGAACATCTCATAAATTTTGAAAAAGAAAAAAAAAGAAAAAGAAAAATCTGTCAGTGTATTCATTCCTACATGTATCTTGATCTGGAATCAGATGTGTAGCTGCTTGACTGAATGAAGGCATTGAACTCTTTTTGTAGCGGACATAGTGAAAATGAATCACCTGGGATTACATCGCTGAAGGCCTTTTATTTATTTTTTGTCTATTGCTGTAAGTTTATGCTCAGGCTACATGATTTGGAAAAAAAAAATCATGTGATTAATTTGACATGTACATGCTGTATATTACCTGTAATAAATTGTAGCCTTGATTTATTATTTACTTTTAATGCACTGTCACTTTCCACCTCTACGGTCCGGGTTCGATTCCCACCTCGTTGTCTGAGTTTGCGTGTTCTCCCCATGATTGGTGGGTTTCCTCCGGGTACTCCGGTTTCCTCCCTCAGTCCAAAGAAATGATGTTTAGGCTAATTGGTGTCTCGTAGTGTGCGAATGAGTGTGTGAGGGTTTTTGTGTGCCCTGTGATAGCTTGGTACCCCAACCAGGGGGTACACACTTCATGCCCTAAGTCTCCTGGGATAGGCTCCAGACCCCCCCGAGACCCTGTACACAGGATAGTGTGTGATTCATGGTGCAGTACAATACTATTGTATGGCCATTGTGGAAATGCAGGTGCATAATAAAAAGATGGGAACGGCTATGCTTACATTACCAGCCTGAAGTCTCGATTCTTTTTTTTTTTTTTACCCTAACCATAAATAAATTTCATGAATTAGGAATGCATGTGACTTATTGCTTCTACGCATGCATAGGGCGTCTCGTTATGGTAATGCTAGCAAAAGATCATGCAATAGCAAAAACAAGGGTTCTGGCTTTCTTCCTTATTCTGGACCACAACAAATACAGCCGACTAACTGCTTGCCGTCTTCCAGAGCAAAACCCCAAGCATATTTTTACTGGAATAACATCACTGTATGAAATAAATGAATGGTCGCACAGACCCTTGACACATTTTAACCCAGATGGCGCGAGTACAGACGTATCGATGCGTGCGGCTTTAAAAGGACAGACGCGTCCACATTACAGTCAGATAAAAGTCACTTGTAATCATGAATGTGATCCTTCGTGACAGGCAAATCCGATCTGATTAAAACAATCTGGACTGAGCAATGTGGCTTGCAATGTGAACATAGCCAAGCTATGGATAAAGATGCTGTTATGAAATGGGCATCATTTTTTTTTTTATAGTTATTAGCTATCACTGGGGATCGTCGGCAACAAGACTCTTCATTTTGGTGTATTGTTATTACAAGACTTGCAATCAGTCTGGAGACAGATTTAGAACTTGTTTATTGTCTCACACCAGAAGATTATTTGTGTTGTCACTCAATTCAGAATGAACTCCCAACTTGGAAATTTGCTTCCAATAAAGATTAAATGATAACCAGAGCCCTGGATTGAATCAGAAGTACAGGATTTTATTAGAAGTAGCCATGTAGTCCAAAATCGAGTGGGCGATAATCTTGCCCATCTGAAGCTTCCCTGTTAGCCAGGAAACAGGCCAGAACTCATTTGCCAAATTTCCGCCTTGAAGCCATGTGCTCCGAACTGATCGAACTCTTCGGCTATTTATTTTAGATCACTATCTCTCTCTCTCTCTTTTTTTTTTTTAAGTGGTCCGAGTGAGCTACACAGCTTTATTTCTGCAGGTGTGTGTGCGCGTGCATGTGTATGCATGTTGTCAGGCGGCGTGAGAGATGAGGCGGATTGATTAGAGAGTCTGTGCGTCTGTAGCAGATGCTGCTGCTCGTCCATCCTGTGAATATCCCACACATCAAACGGCAACGCAGACGAAAGCTTCCTCACACAACACACATATTCATCAACAGCCACAAGCGAGCGTAGAATAGAGAAAAGGTTGCTGTACATTTCCAAAATCTGGAACTACGCTGTTGTATCTCTTGCAAAGGTTAAACTGTCTGCTAGCTTTACTCATAACTGATGGAGGTAAGATTTAATAATTGAGTCTTACGTCTTTGTTCCAAGAAAATCCAAACGGACACATGATCAAGGACCCGCGCTTTGTAGAATAAGGCACAGCCACGAAGCGATACATGTGCCCCCGGCACTAATGATTCAATGGTCGAAAGCGCGTGTGGAAATATAGAATTAATGACGGTTCTCCATTGGTATTGCTAGCAAGCAATATGAGTTGTGACAGAAGGACAGACACGTGTTATTATTATCTCAGGCTGTTTTCTGTGCTTCAGCTTAACTCTCTTACATTAAGCCAAGCTGTGCACAGAGGACTGTTAATTAGACCACTGGGACCCATGTGACAGCTGCATGATATTCTCATTATTCTGTTATTCTCCCCCATGCTGCTTTCTTTGTACTCCTTACCCATGTAACTGATAATCCTGAAACACTGCAGAAGGGAATTCGAGATTGCTTGTCGCTAGGGTCAAATGATATAGATAAGAATTTCAATTTGTGATACATTCATTTATTTCTGGTAATCCTAGCCAGGGCTCTGTTGTATCTGGAACCTTTCCTTAGGACACTGGTGCCAAGTTAGGATACAGCCAGGCTGGGAAAATCTGTCATAACAGTGCATCACACATTCGCACCAATGGGTAATTTAGCGTGACCCTAATGCAGTTATCTAAACCAACCATGTGGCAGGCTCACAATGCATAAAAATCGTTTAGATACAGGTCAAGAGCTTCAGTTAAGTTTCATATCAAACAACAGAACGTGGAAAAAAAAATATATTTTCATGATTTTAACCGTGGCAGGGTGGTTGGCAATAGATAGACTGGTTTGAATATTTCAGAAAAAAATCCATCTGGGAACACAGAGCAGTCTCTACAGCTTACACAGAATGGTGATTGACACAGATTGGTTTGAGCGGCCAGGAAGGATATAATACATAATACACTGCCTGGCCAAAAAAGAAAAGAAAGAAAAAAAGTCCCACACTTTTTTTATTCAATCACTTTTGATTCGATTGACTACAGCACACAATGTGGTTGCCAGTTCATGTGTAAAAATGATACCTCATGCTCCCAGAACCACTTTTCCTCAATTTGAGTCCTATGCTACAGTATGAGGGAAGAAAAACTCAGTAGATGTGATAAACCGGTCATTCATCACATTCAGGTCATCAGCTGACTTTATTTTATTGCCATATAATGTTGCTGATC
>JAQQZT010000038.1:9377346-9387909 GCA_030068275.1 Clarias platycephalus | reverse complement strand
TCATACACATTCACATTTCATACAAACTTAAATAATTATTTTGATTGTGTAAAGCTGCTTTGCGACAATGACAATTGGTACAAATGCTATACAAATAAAACTGAACTTAATTGAATTGAATATATGCAATATGCATGATGGGTCCATCAATTCATTCACTTCCCTTATTACCCTGACACACCCATCAGTCTGGAATAGGGACATGCTGAACATTGCTCTAAAGTCCAATCTTTTTGCTCCCTCAATAATTTGACCCTTCTGACACTTTTTTGGGCCAGGCAGTGTATAATTACTCTTTACAACCATGGTGAGTTTGGGTTGGATGTGCTACAACCGACAAAGTTCACATTGCATTTCATTCCTGTCAGCTATGAAAGACAATATGAGACTATCCTGGGCATAGGCTTAATCAAACTGGACTTAAAAAAAATAATAAAAAAGGTCTTTTTTCAGTCTTCAGTTACAAGTTTCTGTGAGTGTACTGTATGTCTATGATAATTTCTGATCCTGGATCTTGGTGTACAGGAATACAACATGATGCTGTCGTCGGCTACTGTAGACAATTCACCTCAAGGTTTGATGTGTTGTGCATTCCAAGATGCTTTCCCACTCACTACAGTTGTAAAGTGTGATTACTTGAATTGAAGTACTGTATATACTTCCTGGCAGCTTAGGCCAGTCTGCTCATTAGCATCTGATCTCTCTCATTAACAACCCTGATGCTTCTTCTATTTTGGCGTCATTCTGTTTAAACTCTAGGCAATGTTGTGTGTGAAGATCCAAAGAGATCAGCAGTTAAAAAAAAAAAAAAAAAGTTAAAAAAAAGTCATCAAACCGGCTCATGTGGTACTAACAGTCATGCCATGCTTAAAGCCACTAAGGTCACAACTTAGTGGTTAGCACTGTCCTCTTGCACCTCCATGGTCCGGGTTCGATTCCCACCTCAGTGTGCGTTGATGATTCTCTCCATGCATGGTGGGTTTCCTTTTGGTACACCAGTTTCCTCCCACAGTCCAAAGATTAGGCTAATTGGCGTTCCCAAATTGCCCTGAGTGTGTGAGTGTAAATGTGTGTGTACTGCGATGGATTGGCACCCCATCTATGGTGTACTCCGCCTCCTGCCTAAGTCCACTGGGATAGGCTCCAGGCCCCTGCGATTCTGTATACAGTATAAAGTGGTATAGACAATGAGTGAGTGATTGGTGTGTTCAGTTGCTATACATTATGCATTTGGCAATGTTGCAGCTTGGATACTCTATTAAAAAAAAAAAAAAAAAACAGTTCGCAGTTAATTTTCAACAGTAATTACACTCTTGAACTGTGTCTGGCTGACTCTGAAGTGCTTATTTATTATACATGCAGTGCACTTGATGGAATGCAGAACATCATTATGTAATTTACTCATATAGTAAATAGGAAGCCATTTTGGATTCCCATGTGTACACTGACTTTGAGGATGATTGAATTGAATATATTGATAATGAAGAAAATATGAAAAATATGAATTATAGAAAAAAAATCTAAACATTAATTCATATTATAATATTCTTGAGAGTTGTTAATATAGCATGAATATGTCACGGCTCTAGAGTCTCTGATTTGGTTTCCTCTGGAGTCTCTGAGTTTCCTTCCACCTCTGGCAAACATGCCTGCAGATAGTCTGGTTAGGGTATGTTCCTGTAATAGGATACTACACAAATTGGGATAAAGATGTAAATCTGTAAATGGGTGAATGAAAACAAGGATTTCTTAACCGAGAAAAATCAAAGGAAAAACAACTTGACTTTGGCGTATGCAGAACAGGTGATGATAGTACTGACCTTTATTAAATCGTTCAGCCCTACTTGTTGTGTTTGGCAAAACTGATGTTGGTTCAAATCTCAAATGTGCATGTGCAGTCAGATTACGGGTATAGACCGTTCTTCAGATAAAGCCAAACCTGTTTACACTGTAGATGAATGCCATGAAGAAAGAATTAGAATGTGTTTGCAGTAACTTGGCAGTTCTCACACGCAGTGTGTACCAATGCACTTGTTGCTGCTTAATTTGTTAATCCATCTACAGTATTGGGCTTTAGAGGCATTAGGTAAATCAGCGTACAGACACGTCACAATGGTCACAAGTAGCCAGCTGAGGCGTCTTTATGTCCCTGCCAGTGTTTTTTGGCTTTTGTGGAAGACCATTGGACCAAACAAATGTGTCCCCAGACTCTGTTAGTTCCGGCACAGCAACATAAATCTACCATCTCTAATTCACTTCTGCTCGGCCTATTGGCACATTTTCCAAATTGGGAGGCTTTGCATTTCCTGCCTGCTTTATTGGACACATCTACACTTTCTGAGCAACACCATAGATGCCACTGCTCTTTTTCTGTTTCTTATTTCTTTCCTTGCTCTGGATACCCCTTTGTCTAACACAATCTTATCTGTCTTACATTTACACTCCTTTTTGCAACATGTTTTACATACAGTATTGAACCTACTAAACATGGACATTCATACACTGCAATAAATTACTTACAGTGTCTGGATCAAAGTTTACAATAAATACTTGAGAAACATGTTTACAGTAACGCCCACATGAAAGTGAAAAAAAAAACCCAAAAACAAACAAACTTATAAATGTATAATGAACTTGTGGATAAGGTAAATTCACTTACTGTATAGCAGACTTATAGTTACAGTAGGTCCCTGTGGCTGCTGGCAGGTGTAATTTTATTCAGTTATAACAGAACGTTAGCAGTTTCACGCTGTGCGTTTGCAATGATCAGACGGACTGATTAACAGACGACTGTCATGATTTATAAATAGCTACGATGTAGCACAGCGGGAACTCTACTGTGTTGTGTCTTGGAACTAACAGGTTGCATATGCTCCTCGTTAACTGCTCTTGGGTGGCAATGGCAAATAACACAAATCCTGAACTGGTTAAAAGTAGAGATAACCCATGTAAAATATTACTCAAGTAAAAGTAGGAGTCATCTATTTAAGCTTTCACTTGAGTAAAAGTACTCATCTTCAGAATGACTTAAGTAACAAAAAATACTGCGTTAATCTTAGCTCACTGTAGACTTTAAGTCATAATAAAATATTCTCTAATAACACAAAATCAGCAAATTACGCTATTATGCATACTCGTCAATGTGCGTGTAGTGAAATAAAAAGTACAGATGTTTGCCTGTAGTATGTAGTGTAGTAAAAGTACAGATGTTTGTTGTAGTATGTAGTGTAGTAAAAGTAAAAAGTATATTCTAATAAAGCTATCAGGTTAAGTAAAGATACACAAAATGACATTAATGTGATTTAATAAAAAAATAACCTTTCGCATACATTGAGCTGGTCTTGATGAATGCCTTTTGCAGTCTGGATTTGGACTGAACTCTGCGACAACCCCTGCTCCACACTGTATTATCGTGATCAAGTACATTTGCTCATTTGGTTGATTCACTATACATCTGGCCTAAGGATCTAACCTTGATAGTTTTTTGCTAAATTTGAATACTTTTAACTTATAGCTTTGCACTGAGTCTAGTTGTGTTACTTGTAGTGGCTCAGTGGTTAATCATATGTTCCATATTTGTTTACTGTAAATGTTACAATAATTAACTATATAGTATATTAACTGTATTTACAGTATATCCACCCTCAACGAGTGCTTTATTTGTATCTGGTTACAGCCTTCCTTTGCTCTCAAAGCAGCCTCTGTGGCATGAATTCCACTAGATGCTGAAAACGAAATTCTGGTCCGTATCGACATGATTGCATCACTCAATCCCTGCTAATTTTTCCAGCGGCCTTTCATGCTGCGAGTTTCTTGTTCTCTTATATCCCAAAGGTGTTCTGCTGGAATCCATTCGATGTGCTGTGCATTCTGAGATGCTTTCCTGCTCAGCAATATCTGAGTAGCAATCTGAGTTACTGTAGCCTTTATGTCAGCTTGAATCAGTCAGGTTATTCTCTGTTTACCTATCTTATCAAGAAGACTTTTTGGTCCTCAGGGTTGCCACTCACTGGATGATTTTCCTTTATTGTACCATTCAACTCTAGAGACTGTTTGCATGAAAATCCCAGATGATCAACTGTTATAAAAATAATAAACCTGCCTTGTCTGGCACCAACAGTCATGCCACAGTCAAAATCTGTTCAGTATCAGCATGATTGTCTCTATTGCACTTGCTCCCGTATGATTGGATGATTAGATAATTGCATGAAAGAGTAGATGTACTGTATAGATGAATATTCATTCATTTATTTTTGGTATTTTTGGTATTCATTTATTTATTTTTAATCGTATATGTCTTGGACAGGGTCAGAGTGGATGCAGAGCTTGTTTCACTGGGTCCGAGGTCATTACAGTATATTAGTGTTTAACATTTAAACAATCTTCTCATGACATCTTCATGCATTTGTGTCATTTGTACATTTACTCCTGCATTACTTTATTCAACACCAGTTTTTTTCATGACAGTCCCATCTCATCTTTCTAATATAAATTAATTGGGATATCGCTCAGTCTTGCATGGATGATGGATCAGACTTTAATAATGCTCTTTCCTAGATTGTTCTATTGCTCAGGTAAATCCCTCCAGCTGAGAATCTGTAAAAGCAAATTGGAACAATTTGTCACAGGATGCCGAGTACCGCGAATTGATTTCTCGCCTAGCGGATGTTTGACCTCGCCAGTGGGGCTTAAGGGAAGTATCTGTCTCTATGTTTCAGTGGCTTCATTAGAGAATGGCAGTCAATAAGTGGGAATGCGGCCTTGGGCTTTCTGATTAGGTGAATGAACACTGGTTACAGTGCACACTCCTTATTATTTAGTTTATTGTTTTTTTTAAAGCCACACTTTCAGCTAATCCATTATCAAAAGCAGACAACTGATGCAGTGTCCTATGGGGGGATCCAGCATAGAGATAATTTGCTCCCCACATCACTGGTTAGGGTTTTTGGGAACAAAAAGACGGTATCTTGTATCTTGTCTTGCAGTTCTTTGTTTCGGACCATGTAAACCACTCATAGTAAATCTCTGTCCTTGTTCTGCATTAAGCTTATGAGAAATAGCACTCAGTTTAATGATTTTTTTTTCTAGAAAGCTTCAGATACTGTATGTGTATACAACAGCTCACAGAATACACTGTCATTCTCTTAACAGCCTAAGACAGAACAAGACAGAGCCTTGCAAATAAGGCAAAAATGCAGAACCTACAAAACTTTTCCTTGTCACAAGATGTCAAGGTACAGCTATAAAAATGCTGACACTGTAGACACCCTCTAAAAACGAATAAAAAAATAAACCTAACCAAACAAACCCAAACTACTGTATATCAACAACTATACATCTAAAAAAATATATATATCCTTATGTAAAGCATTTGACAATACTAGACCCTATGGATTACCTATTAGTGATGGGTCGTTCATGAACGATTCTTTCTTTTTGAACGAATCTTTAACGTGACTCAGAAGAACGAGTAGTCTCAGAGAGTGATTCGTTCATTTTCTACTGGGCGCGCATGCGCAAATCATCGCAAAACCCCCGTAGGTTATGTACAGAATTGAGCGATTCGTTCTCAATCACTCTTCTACTCCGCGTCGTTCGTTGTTTTGTCACGTGACTCCCATAGACGCTGTGCAGTGCAATAGACTTAAAAGAACGAACGACTCAGACTGGAATATATGAGAGGTGAACTACTCATTCTGATTATTATAATATGTCCTTAGCTGCATTGTAATATTTTCATTACTGGAACTATAGCCAAAATTTGTGTATGTAGACTTATTGGGGGACTTTTTATTGAAAATACATAATTTTATTTTATTTCTTATCAAAAGAACGAAATGAACTAAATGACTCAAAAAAAGATCCGTTTTATTTTGATAAACGAGATTCAAAGAACCGAGTCGCGAAAATGATTCAAACTTCCCATCACTATTACGTGTTACTATACTGGAACAGGCACATTATTTTTTAACCAGCGATTTGCCTTACAGCTACTGTAGCATTACACATCATAGCTGTTATAGAAAATTTATTTACAGCTTTTGACTTATCAGAAACAGCAGTTCAAACTATAAAATAACCAATGCTTAATATTATAAAGCCATCTAATAGTAGGTTGCATTATTTGATGCATATTAATTGTATAACATTCTAAAAATTTATTAGTTTTTCATAGCTACAGTATAAACAATATATGAACATACGTTCTTATTAAAATGTTACCAGATAAGCAGGAACAGTTATAATAAAAAAAAGGAGCCTGAGTATAAGATCGGCTGCACTAACATAGCACAAAGCACTTGTAACCACATAAGTGACTGTTAGAGATCAAGCCATGCTGTAAAGTCAGCAATCGAAGTCATCTGTTAGCTTCTTTTATAAGCACTGAGCTGGAACATGTCACAGCTAACCTCTCAGGAGGCTTAAAGCACAGCAATTATTGTCACAATGTACTTTCTAGCATGTGGCCCATTAAAATCATAACAGGCACTACAGATGGCCACCTCCGGTCGGGGCAGCCCTGGAGAGCCACTGTCAGTGTTTGGCCTCACCATTTTGGCTGACACAACATTTATGGCCCCCATGAGCCGGCTACCTCCTTCCCCTCCTCCGGCAGCAGCAAACACTGAAGTGACAGTCTGACAAGTAACAACTGAATAGTGGTTTGCTCAGTTTGATGCTCATTATACATTAAATGATCTGGTTAAATGAGTTCTGATGCGTAATTGAATCTAATATATATATTTTTATTTATATTATTATTTTTTTTATTTCCCATTCATAACTTTTCTTCCTATAAGCAACTATTTCCCAAACTTTTAAATGTGGGAGCCACACCACCAGCCTGTCCCTATTGTTATTGTCACCAATAGTCCCGTAGCTGCTTCGTCCGCCTCCAGTCCTCCTGGACCTGTTCTCCTGGGACCTGTCGGTCCCTTTGGATCTCCTTTGCGTCAGGATTTTGGTCTCACTTTCTGTCAAGATTAAACATGCATGTGCAGAGCCCATTTTAATTACCATATCGAAATAAATACTTCAAACCCAAACAAGACTCATGAACTCATGATACTGTGTAACTATAAACCTATTAGCTCGAACAAAGAGCTGACACAATTTAAAGATACCTAAGCGTTAATAGACAAAATGATTACCCAGGTGCAGATGTAATCAAGATCATGTGAAAAGTGGTGGTTGCTGGGATGTGTAGTCCAGCACCTGTTGGGTGGATCGCTGGCATTAGCTTGCGTCGCTAATCTGCTGTTAAAGGATCTAGCCTGCACTACAAATGCGTTAGAAACAAAAGTGGTATATATTTGGTTTCGGAGTATACATATCGGTTACTAATATTTGTCATTAAAACAAAACAAAAAAAAATGAACAAGCAAGAGACTTGCAATAAGGAGAAGTTAAGATTAGAATATGAAGTTCCATCAGACACTTTTACCAGTCCATAAAGTTGTTGTTTAGGGGGAATTGTTGTATGCAGTACACTTTATCAAGTAGTTTTATTTCTAGAGAGGCTAGAGAGGTTCACTCCTTTTTACAGTGTGCCATTTATGTTTACGGCATTTGGCAGATGCCCTTATCCAGAGCGACTTACATTTTTATCTCCTTACCCATCTGAGCAGTTGAGGGTTAAGTGCCTTGCACGAGGGCCCATCAGTGGCAACTTGGTGATGCTGGGGTTTGAACCTGAAACCTTCTGATCAGTAGTCCAACACCTTAACCATTTATATGGTTCAATTTGGGCACTCTGCAGCAATGCAACCCCATATGCATTACTGTTTTCAGCAGTTTGTGCTACTTTGTGGTGCTTTGTTCCCCACATGCATCAGTGAGAGTCTTGTGTGCCCATTACCTTGTCCCCAGTTCACCGGTTTTCCTTTCTTTCACCACTTTTTGTAGTTACAAACCACAGTAATGAGACAATCAATGTTATTGTGATACAGCATATGGCAGGACCACTTATCAAGAGTGACATGCATTTAACCTTCTGTGTAATTGACGGTTAAGGGCCTTGCTCTAGGGCCCAGTAGTGGCAGTTAAGTGATAGAAGCCTGAGGTCTTAACCACTGAGCTATGACCGCCCTCTGAAGGGCAGTTAAAGACCAGGAGATGCTTTTCCATTTCACCTGACCAGCTTTTGCAACCGCCATCCAGCACTATGTGTAAATATTAGAGAGTATTACGTGTAAAAGTCCAAGGAGATCAGCGGTTCCTAAAATAGTCGAAAAGCAACACGCATTAAAAGCAACAGTCACAGGTGTCAATGGGCAAAGTCAGCTTCTACCCCTAGTGCATATGTTTTTGATTGAAGAGTGTAATAAGTGGGAGGTCGACACAAAAACATGTAGAGAGACGTGTTCAGTGGGGTTCTTGCTGATAGCGGTAATACGCAGTTGTATGCAGCTAGTCACTATCTAAAGGGTTTATTCTCAGCAAAAACTACAGCATCTATTTTATAGAACTAATTTAATAGCTTTACACTAAAAATACATACTTTACAAAACAAAATATTCATAATAAAGACATTAGTGCGTACCTACTGAGCTACCTATATATCTATAACTACTATAAAGTACTGTAGATTTAACATGATGAAATATTTAAGAACTACTAATACTTTATCCTGTATTCAGGGTCGCGGGGACCTGGAGTCTATCCCAGGAGGCTTAGGGCATGAGGCAGGGTATGCCCTGGACAGGGTGCCAATCCATCGCAGGGCACACACACACTCACATACTACAGGCAATTAGGAAACTGGAGTACCCGGAGGAAACCCACCTAGCACGGAGAGAACATGCAAACTCCATGCACACAGAGACGGGAATCGAGCCCGACCGGGAATCGATCCCGGACCCTGGCGGTGCAAGGCGACAGTGCTAACCACTACGACACCTTGCCGCCTAATACTTAACTACAAGTTAAAAAGTATGCTTTAACCTGGATTTGAAACCACCTACAGTAGAATCTGCTTTCCTAAACTTTCTAAATCTACAGCTTAGAGGTTATATCCTGACTATGCATATGATTTGTTGTGTACAAACAGAAACAGTATACTCACTGATCATTAAGATGATGTTGTACAGAAGACACTGCATAGCAATTTCTATATGACAATAATGCAATTCCTTTGTGATTGATGCAATAACATCCTAGCAGTACTATAGAATTTCAAAGGTCAATATCAATTTAACTGATATTATTCATTACAACTGTGCATTAAGTTAAATGTTCGAATCCTCTCATTTTATGTTAGTTGCCAAACAGTTGTTGGGATCATTTTGGCATCTTTTTCCCCTGTAATCAGTGCATAGTCTTGGCTGCTGACTTCAATGATCATGCAAGACAAATAATAGAGTCAGGCATAATGCCTTGTAGGTAATTGGATCACTCCTTTAACCTCCTTAGGGAAAAAAGGAAAACATTAATGAAATCCAATTTTGAAAGTAAAACTGCTTTCTGTCTGAAATCCACTGGGACAACGAGCAATATAAAAGGCACAACCTCTCTCCTAACATTCATTTCCATATTTACCGCACACCTCAGGTCATGGGGTTATTTGAACGTCACCATTTGCTATTGCACCATTATATTGCAAAGTATCTTTTGTTCTTGATAACTTTAGATTTTTATATGACAATTTATAGATTGCTTCTTACTTTTCCATTTCCACGAATAATTGGATTCCACTTATTGTTTTTTTGTAAGGAGTAAATTGCATTTATTACCTGGCTGATCATGAGTTCTGTAATAAGTCAATTGAACGTATCTCCCCTGCATTCATTTGGCTTGCTCAACTAATCAATCCTGCTCCAGATTTTTTTTTTCTTTCCCCTCTGCCTTTTTTGGGATTGAATTTGGAATATGTGGTCCAACACACAAAGTTGGTATAAATGTCAGAAAGGTAATGGATGAAATTTACAAGGATTACAGTTCACAAGTATTGCTGCACAAGTATGAGTATCACCTAAGCTTATGAACCTACAGCCATGTATTTATAGAAATGTAATCCCAAAATTGCTTACGTCCATATTCAGGAGATCTATTCAGCTAGTTCCATGCATGTGATGAGCTTGACCTTAAACAGTGGCATGTCTTATGTGTGATTCAGACAGTAATTAGATTGTTCTTGTGCTCCAGGACAGAGAAGTATTAGGTCCAGCATTATCGTTTGACAGTTTGAGGCAACCACAATATATAATGCAGAAAATCTTGGTATACACACACATACACACATACACACACACACACACATGCACATACACATAGAAATAATATTTGGGTACATATTAAATACATAAATAAGACAATGTTGTAGTACTGTATAGCAATGTCCATTTAATAGGCCACAAAATCTTTTCAGCATGGATGTCTGAAAATTTGAGGATGCGGCATCTTTAATCAGAAATGTTTTGACTTATTGCAAGCTTTTATGTTTCATTCATAAAATTATGAATTACATATTAAGTGAGCATAGGAGTGCTTAACTAGCTTATCCTTCAATCCATGACCACATTATATTTAAAGCAGAATGCGCTGTATTAACAATATATACCAAAA
>JAQQZT010000038.1:9366223-9376860 GCA_030068275.1 Clarias platycephalus | reverse complement strand
TATATATAAATAATAATAAAAATAAAATAAATAAATAAATATATATATATTAATATATTATATATATATTAAGGTTGTCAATATTAACATGTTAACGCAAGTGATTAATCTGGAAATCTGATTATTTGTAACGCAAATTGCCCATATGACAAAGATTGACCCTATTGGTTTCCCATAATCACAGCACGGTTGCCCGGCTAAGTGTGATAATGGCTGGTTTAATGCGGATAATAAGATGAGCATATATATACACATTTTTTTTTAATGATATTGTTAAATTGAATGAGAATTACAGCTAGGACTACTCGTAACTACTATTATTTTAATACCTGTCATCTTTTTCCCATATGCAGTATCACCAGCTTGACTTGAATTTTTACTAATTTAATTTAATGGGCAAAAAAAGTAAAATAAATAAATATCAGTCCATATTTTCCGTTACTATTATTTATATTTCGTGTTTTATTATTTATTTTTGCTTATAAAAGTAAGTGCTTGTGTTTAGAGTCGATGGCCTATTGAAAAACGCCGAAATCTAATCAAATACGTGACATCCTCCACGGAGGCGTGAACTTCATTGATCTTTATTAAATACGAATAATTTTCTCAGTGTAAATTTTCACATTTGCACTGAAGTCACCAGCTCTAGAGCTGCAGTTCTTCAGGCTGTGACTTATGTCTATGCATGGTTCTGAACGTGTCCAGGGGATATCTCCATCTGTGAACAGACACACTCATCTGAATCATTTATGAACTGGTATGCTGCACCAAAACGCAGAAGCAAACAGGATTTATGACTGACTTCTGTAACTCAATGACAATGCTCCACCAAAGCTTCCCATTAGAACACAATATACCTAAGGCTTTACTTAGTTTATAGTGTGTGTCACATCGCTGTCTGCCTGGGCTTTCTTCTCAAAATAATGGACCAACTGCATTTTAAGGTCATACTCTTACATCTATGTAATGATGACAAGACTGAATATTAAGCTGCTACCTGAAGGAGATGACGGGAAAAGATGATGTTTGCTATTGGTTCTGCGGTGTGGTGTTAGATCTTGGGCTTAATGAATTAGACTGTCAGCAGATTCAGAACATCTAACAGGTAGCCAAGCGTGCTGGAAACATATGAACACTTTAATGCGTGTTATAATAAGATGAATGTGTCTGTGTGAGCTTAAGACCTAAGAACATCATTTATTCTGCTGTCGAGTGCCCATGGCTAGAATAATTAAGGATTGATGTGGGTGATATTCCAGCAGCACCACTGAGTGGGTCTCTTCCTTCATGCCTGCTATACTCTTAGTCTTGGAGTGTTTCTCAGTAATACATCTTCGGATTTCAAGGGGGTTTTGAATATAAAGCTTCTTATATATTATGAGCCTGTTCTTGAATATCTCTGCTTTAAACAAATCATACCTGGCTTGAATTTGAAATCAGGATTAACAAGGTTGAGCTTCTTACCTTATGTGAGAGACCGAGAGAGAGAGAGAGAGAGAGAGAGAGGAATTAATAAATATGTAGATCTGCTAAAGGTTCATTCATGGGGAAAGAAAAAACACTAGTTGGCATTTCAATCAGCTTTAAACAATTGATTTGTTGTTCATATTTACAGCATGTTAACTTGTGAAGAAGTGGATTTGGGACTTAATATGATGCTTATGCAAAATGGAGTCTTTCTCCAGCTCAGCCCAGTCTATTAATATGCTATCTCTCGCTCTAGACTGGGGGATTAGACCGGAGTAAAGATGTTAATGAAACTCCACTTTGCTTATTGAATTACTTCACTGCACTTACTGTAATCAGCGAATTGCCAGGTGGAAGATGCCAGGCTTGCTGATGGATAGTCATGCTTGCAAGACTGAAGAGTTTTGGACATGAATTGGTTCTCTTTGTATGAATATGTAGTGATATTATTGTGGGGGTTGACATCCGAAGACAAGAGATCGATCTATCTATCTATCTATCTATCTATCTATCTATCTATCTATCTATCTATCTATCTGTCTGTCCGTCCGTCCATCCATCCATCCCCTACAGTATATATGTGGAAGGATACGTATAGATAATAATCCCAATGCTGTTATGCTCAGTATGGCCACATGGGATGGAGGAAACCCACCAAGCATGGGGAGAACATGCAAGCTCCATGCACGCTGAGGCGGGAATCGAACCTGGCCGGGAATCGAACCCAGACCCTGGAGGTGCAACACGACAGTGCTAACGACTAAGCCAACGTGCCGCCGCGTTTATAACTGAATTGATTTTTTCCCCCATCCCTAAAATGCACGGTGAGCTCTGTTGCATCATATAAACATTCCTTTTCTTTTTTACATACAGGTCCATGTTGAATTTTGATTAGCACAAATTTGCACCTGAAAGGAAAACGTTACAGAGTGTTCTTCGCAGCTTACATTTCTCACTGTGTGTTTAATGAGTAAAGGGCATATTTCAGCCTGGGTTTCCATCCTAATCCACATCGGTCGTTACTCCACACATTTTAATCAGCAATGGTTTCAGCGTTGTTATGGCAACAAGCCGCTATTGGCCAGGCAACGTATAGATCGGTTCACCAATATCCTCCCGGCATGCTCAGTAATGATTTATAGAAAAGGTGTCATAGTAAAGTGTCATGGATCTACATCTGTCTCCCTGGTATAGTAGATGATATGGTGTGTGTGTGTTCGTGTTTAAATATTATTTATGGTCATTATGTTATAATATTTTTATGTGGGTTTAGAAGTGTATCCATGTGTGCACATATGCACTGATGCATTGATATATAGTGACTATAAAATAGCATGCAGTGTGCTTATTATAAAGGATAAACAGATGACTGCATGTGTGTGAGCGAGAGTATTTATAATTTAAATTAAGTTGTGTAGAAGTGTGTGCAGAGGACTATACTATATAATTTAAGTCATTCTGTATGCAGTTTCAATCATGTGTGTGTGTGGATATATACTGTATATATACATTTGCTTATCACTGTATGTCAAATTGTGTGTGTGTGTGTGTGTGTGTGTGTGTGTGTGTTTGTGTGCGAGAGCGTATATATGATACTGTGTATTTTTAGTCTCCCAGACTGTGCAGAGGAGGTGAGGAGACTGTTGAATATCAGCCCAGAACCTCAGCATCATAGTGTGTTTGTGTGTGTTTGTGTGTGTGTGTGTGTGTGTGTGTGTGTGTGTGTGTGTGTGCTGTGTGAATGTCTGTGTGTGTGTGTGTTGAAGTAGTATAAAAATATCCGTGCAAATGAAACAGAAAAGAGAGTGATGACCTTTAGAATTGTGTTTACACAATGTTTTAATTAATAACTATTACACACACACACACAAAAAAGAAAAATCATTTCATCTTTGGAAATCACTGGTTGGCACGTTGTTAGTGCCTAGAAATAGTAGTTATTATTAATAATTTTGGAACCAGCATACTCTTCCTGATACATGATCTTCAGTGAAGTCCTTCAAACGAATAGTATTTAATATCATTTTTAACGATCTGTTTAATTTTTATATCGGTTTTCATTCCATTTAATAACATTCGCGACATCTGATGTGCCTCCTACTAATGTGTTAACAACCACAGTGTACGGTCAAAAGTTTGTGGAAACCTGAGCTTCATGCTCATACTGTATGTGGTTTTTCTCCAAACTGCCACAATGTTGGAAAAGACGTCTTTACAGCATATTTGCATTACAGTTTCCCTTTACTGGACCGAACAGGCATAGTTCCAGTGTGACAGTGTCAATTTGGACAAAGCAAGGTCCATGAAGACATGAATTGGCAAGGTTAATCTTAAACTTAGAGTCCTACACAGAGCTTAAACCACACCGAACACCTGTGGGATGAACTAGAAAATTGCCAGCATCACCTTAAACCTTCTCACCCAGCATTGTTGCATGACCTCAATAATGCCTGAGGTTAAGGTCTCCTTAGACAAAGGCTCGATTCCCCAGACTTCTTTCCATGGTACCCCCTTTTTTCCTTTGCATTCCTTATATGGCAATTCTTCCTTCTGTACTGTTTGCCTGGACAAAACCTTTTATCCGCATTGTTTCCCTGGATTTCTATCTTCCATGTACGTAGTAGACTTTTTGTGTGTGAATAAACTAGAGACTACATTCAGACACCATCATGTGTGTGTGTGTGTGTTTCCCTCCCAATCGACAAGCGTATCGGAGCCGGCTGGTAAGCGTATCGAGGCATGGCAGACACTTCAAGCAGTTCATCCCTCCATTTTAAACAGTTACACTTAAAATCTAGTGGAATGTCTTCCCAGAAGAGCAGAGATTTTGTTACACACTGTGTGTTCTGACACATTTCTATCACAAACCTTTTCCTCAATTTTAGCTAAACTTGCACTTTTATTGTATAGGACTACACAGGCCAGCCTTCACTCCTCATGTGCATCAGTAAGCCTTGGCCACATAAGGGCCAAATGTGACATCTGTATATCTGTAGGTTACCATCACCTGTGAATTCGGTCATCTCGCTGCTGCTCCAATGTATCGGCAGATGTGTTGTATTGTTACAGTACCTCACAGTATGACATAAAAGGTGATGGCGACACTGCCTACCGCTACAAGGGGAGGGACGCCCGCTACACCGGCCAAACTGAATTTCTGTCTATTATGTGTAAGATACTATATAATGACTATATTACAACTTATAATCATTACAAATAATTATCTCTACTTTGTAAATAATTAAATAAATAAATGAGATCCTCAAACCTTGGCGTACCCCCTGCTCTTCACAACTCTCTTCTCCAGGGTTGTGTTGTTTGACAGACTGGATAAACATTTATATGTGCGACATGACTATGAACTAAATGCCGTAATAGAACTGTACCAGTCCTGTTCTTCGAAACTGAGCTTTCTTCCTCTTTCCGTGAGAAATGTGTAGTCTTGTCGAGCCGCTGACCTTCTCACCTGTTCGAAATTGTTAAACCGAGATGTAATTGCGTCTTTACTTCACCTCTTACATCGCAAGATATCCAGCAATCTTAACTTGAGCTGTGTCCTGTGATGCAATTTTAAATTCGTTTTTTTCTTTTTTTTTCTTTTCGTATCTTAATATGCATTACGTGCTTTCATGAATGAACAGGAATTGCCAGACATGCATTGTATGACTGCTAAAAACGGAATAACAGCCCATCTGGTTTCATCAGTAGCCTTATCAAGCAGGAAAAAAATGCATTACATACATTCACAAATCGCTGTTCTCACAGTCTTATGCGGTTGCATGCCCTAGAAACAACCAAACCTTAAAGCGTTCCCTCAGGGGCACAAGAGAAAAAAACCTATATTGAAGTAAAAACCTTCCATAATGCATTCTTTATTGTGCAGAAATATACAGTATGTACACATTTCAGTTACAGTACAGGAATTAAACAGACATGAATGAATAGTTATTCATTGACATTTTTTTTCCTCTTAATATCTACTAAGTTAATTACTTAGTACCACTGGTTAATTACTCAGTAATTATGTTGCTACAGTAGATAGTTTATTAATAACTATGTTATGTTTAAAAATAATAATAAAAACCTTATGTGTATAAATATCATTATCCAAAATGTCTTGGATTCACACACGGAATTTTACTGTACAAGATATTATTTTGTATAAGCATGTAATGTCATGCTAGCATGTTTAATATATGATACTCAAAAACATCATAGATCACCACCTACTGGCAAGTAATTGTAAGACATCCTAAAACAGAGATCGCAGACTCCAGACTTAAATAAAAAAACAAAAACAAAAAAAAAAATATATATATATATATATATATATATATATATATTAAATTATTCTAATATAAAATGATCTCAAAATACAAGGAGGATTTGAATACACATTTTCTTGCCGCAGTAGATTGTAGTTTATATTGTTGTTGTTGTTGTTGGAATACTCCACTGTGTTAAAAATGTATACAATGCTTTATATTATTAAAATATGCATCTTTATTTATTTGATTTCCAAATGGTTAACTGTTTAATCAATAGTCCATTAGATGAAAGTGAACATACAAAAGCATGGTGTCCTCCTTAGTGGAAACATTAATCAATTTTAAAAGCATTGATGGGGTGTGTATGTGTGTTTGTGGGGGGGGGGATTTACACCCTGGACAGTCCTTCACAGGACAAAGAAACTTTGACTTTTTAAAAATAAATGTGTATGAGTGGCATTTCTTCTTAGCTTTATTATTTTATTTAAATTACTCCATGTCAGAACAAATAAATAGAGTGATGGCAGATATCCAGATATCCATAGAGGGGTCTGTGCTGTGTTGCATAGACTGCTTAGTTGTGAAAATGTGGTTAATTTAATCCATACTCTACTTTTCTTGTGTGAGCAACTGTAGCTCTTGAAATATTGAAAATGCAGTTTATTGTCTTTCCAAAGCATCAATCGGCATAAACTACCATTTATGTTCTCTCAGTTTTCTATCTGCACAGATTTTTACTGGTGCAGTCATTGATCCTTGTACAATCCTTCCTTCCAGATTGTTGATCAAGTGTTTTGCACAGTCCACACAGAATTCCTTACACTTTTAATCTTTGTTAATAAGACCAGCATATATCTAACATATGTCCTTGGTTTGCATTTTTTTGGAAAACACACTGCAGTTTAATTTGTGAAGTGCCGGATAAAACGATTTGTGCCTTCAGTAGTCTAATCTTGTTCTTAATTAATCCCACTGAAGCAATGTATGATTTATGTTTTTTAGGCTTTGGCACGTGCTGCAGAAAACCTACAGATGGAGCATCAGTGGAAGGAGGGATTTGACGTAAGTAATTGATCATGTTGCATTATTAATAAAAAGGCTCCAAATAAACACACTTTATTCTTTGCTTTATAACGGTCACCTTCTTGTCCATGGTAATGAATAGATGTATACATACTTTGGTTTAATTTAAAACGGTCGTTGATTTTGATACAAATTTTAATATAATATCTTTGCAAGTATACAGACCATATAATAATAATAATAATAATAATAATAATAATAATAAAGATGTAAAGTCCCAAAGCAGAATTTAATGCTAGAGTTTCTTAGCTCCACAATTTTAGATTTTGGAGATAAATAATTAAATAACACATTTAAGTTGTTTGCTTTTTTATTTAAAAAAATCAAAGGTCAGAATTATTGTTTGATCTTCTATGTATTATTACTCTGGTTTGCCTGACAACCTCACTCAAGCAATCTCATCCATAATGCACTTTAATTGTTGCGGGCCATATTAAAAAGTTCACTTTGTCTTTGCTGTCTTTTGGTTATTTTATTTTCTCCAACATGGACAGAAAAGAAACAACAAATAAAACACATTTAGGATTTTGCATTATGTCAGCCACAGCATCCTCAATAGCAAACACAGCGCTTGTTCCCAATCTCAATGAGATTCTGCAGGAGACCTCCTTCTTTTCTCACAGGACCCCTGAAATGTGACAGTTTATCTTTTATAGTGTTCTCTACAACGTCTGGTATTTTTCTTCATCTCTATGCATCAGTGCTCATCCGTGTGCATGAACAATTGATGCCTTAATTTAGCTGTGATGTTGCTTGTCTCCCTGGTGATCATGGCCAAACATCAGAGCAGCACCATAAGATATAAAAGTAAATTCTTTTGATGTTGCTTACTGCTTTATAAGCACTGACATCATTGAGGCCTTGAATGTCTTTTGGCATTATAACTAAGTTCTAGGTCTTTTTCACAAGATGCTGACAATACAATTAGGCTTTGTAAGTCTACTATGTACATAATCCATGTTTTATGCATGAAATTTGTACCTAATAATCTCATGTTGGACTTTACCACCCAGATACCAGTCTACAGATTTTAAAACCTGGTTTATACTGTTGTTGTAAACTGGAAACTGGGACCTGCCCCTTGGGCCAGGCCTGGACAGAGTTTGCCAGTGAGCACCTAGTGGCTGGGGGGGGGCGGGGGCGGGCTCAGGCCAAAATGTCATTCTGGAAGGGTCATTTGGACCCACCACCTGCAATTACTGTAGGCTACCATTGTGTGCTCTTGAGAAAGGCCCTTAACCCTGTCTGTATCATGGCTGACCCTGTGCCCTAACCCCAGCCCCCAAGCTGAGATATGAGAAGAAAGAATTTCACTGTGCAGTAATGTGACGAATAAAGACTTAACTTATCTGATGGTGAGTTGGATCAGATGGCCAGGAGACAGCTAGAGAAATCTGCCAGACTCAAACACGTAGGCCAAATTTGCTATGAGTGGCTGGTGGAAGACTGTCCGAAATGATCTGAAGTTCCACCTCTGACAGAGCTTTTCCAGCATCTCGCATGAGGTAGGGAACATGGAATCTGAATGGATCCTCTTCAAGACCTCCATTGTACTGTATAAGCGTCTGCACATGACTGTGGTCAAAAGCTTGTTGGTGCCTTTCACAAAGGTAATCTGAGGACTCGCTGGTGGACACCAGAGGTGAGGGATGTCGTCAGGTTAAAGAAGGAGGCATTTCTAGCCTGGCTGGCTTGAGTAACTCCAGCTTCAGCAGAGGGATAACAGCAGGCAAAAAAGCCACAGCAGCAGCAGTTCCAGAAATAAAATTTATGGCATGAGGAAGGTTTGGAGAGGCCGTGTAGAGGTTCAGGAAATCGGTTTGGCAGCTCAAGAGGGGAAAGAGAGACATTGCCCAAGCTGTGTTCAGCAAGAGTGGTGAAACTGTGACCATGACCTGCGACATTGTTGAGCATTGAAAAGAGTACTTTGAGGAACTTCTGAACCTGAATCATGTGCCTGATGAGAAAAACTTGATGAACTTACTGAATGATAACATGACAATGCACATGCACGACTTACAGCTTCAACAAAAGTGTACTCCCTGACAGGACGTCCTGGAGCATACATAAATATATCAGTTATAGGACAGTTAAATATACCTGGTCATTCAGCATATTCGGGGTAATGGTGGTGGTGAGCATAGACTAGAAGCAACACCAGATCATAACATTTCTTCCAGAGATTTGTACAATGGGCATTATAGATGATGGGCACTTCCATCATCCAGCACTTCCCGTCTTACCCTGACATGCCCATTGCTCTGGAATAGAGTCAGTCTGGAGCCATCAGACCAAATGACTTTTTTCCATTGCCCAAGGTCAAATCTTTATGCTTTTTATTCTCAATTTCTATGCTCAGACTTTTTCAATTTGCAAGGTTTGTTGTTTTGGCCAGGCAATGTACTTTAGGTCGTTTCTCAGGGTTGTATTTGTGTTACAAAATGCCTGAATAAATATAAGGTTTGATTTTTGTGTGACAACCTCTAAGACAAGTATCAAATCCCATTTCACAATAAACAGAATGGGGCTACAGTATGTAGTGACTTGGTAAGGAAAGAGTGGACTCAAAATATGCAGACACCTACCATACTCTGCTTTGCATAACTATTTAGCCACTGCACTTGCATTAGTAGGCAGTTCATTTAACCTGACAAAACCTTGTGCAGTTTTGCCAAGAAAAAAGGACAGAGAAAATCAGAATCCGTATGTGCAAAACAGACAGAGTCATATTACAGACAACTTGCAGCTGTAAACGCAGCCAGAGTTGGATCTAAACATCTTGAGGCCCTGGGAAAACTGACATATTTATCCGTTTTATCTTTACTTGTCAGTGAAAATAAATGTCTAATGTTAAGCATATTATGTAAATTAAATAGAATTCAAAGGAGGGGGTGAGATATGAGGTGATTACAGAACACCCATACCGCAGTTCACACCCTCTCTTTAAATACATGCTTGGCTTGTCCAAAATCCCCTTGAATGTAATCTGTCCCATAGTGGTGAGCGCTGTGGCCTCGCACTTGCAAACTCCAAGGACCTCGAGTCCTTGACGCTCCCCGTACTTTATCCCTTTTTTTTTTTGAGTGCTCTGATTTTCTCCCATGGTACAAAGACATGCAGGGTATGCTAACTGGCATTTCCAAAGCGCCTGTGGTGAGTGTGTGTACTTGTGCCATGTGAAGGATTGGCACCACGTCCAGCAGGGTGTATCATGTTTCCCCAAGTGCCCTGGGATGCGCTCCAGGCCTCCCGTGACCCTGTACAGGATATGCGGTATGGAGAGTGAGTGAGCGAGTGTAATCTGGCAAACCTACTTCCTGTTCAATCCCATAACTCCCATTTTCTAAGATACAATAAAGCATATAAAAGTTTACTCTTGGAGATATTTCTCCATTAAAAAAAAAGTCATAAAAAAAGTCAACCTGTAGTCATGAAAATCATTCCCATTACGTACAGTAGTATAGTTTGATAGAGAGATACAGTAATGTTCTCGATAGGTCATGGAGTATTTAACTTTGTGTGTGAGAGAGTTAATATGTAGTTAAATTGCTTATTAAACGCTTGTGTGTTTCTTTCCCATGTAGGAGAATGACATAGTCTATTATAACGCCAAGGACAACGTAAGTACTCATTAGTTTTTCAGTGTACTGCATGTAACACAAGTCTCACTTATACACCGTTCATATCTATACAAATAAATGAAAAGGTTTTGTCTGGACATTGGACATACAATGGTGGACTGAACCCAGATAGCAAGGTGACATTGATTCAATGTTGAAATTTCATCAGAATCATCATTTTGGTTGAGGTTGATTTTTC
>JAQQZT010000038.1:9352626-9363514 GCA_030068275.1 Clarias platycephalus | reverse complement strand
CGTTTTTTTAAACGTAAAGTGCAGGTTAATTTGTTTTATTTTTACTTTATATTTTGTGTTAATTATTTTTATGTATTAGTTTTTTTGGGCTGTAGCATGAATAATTTGAGTTTCCATTATTTCTTATGGGAAAATAAAAATTTGGTTTACGAGTGTTTTGGAATACGAGCCCACTTCCGGAACGAATTATGCTCGGAACGTTTTTTTTTGCGGTCATACGCCTTCATATCAAACTTACTGGTATAACATACATTTCAAAGCAATTTCCATGGTTTCTAATTGAAAAAGTCCGCAGAAGTCACATGTATCTGTAAGTGTATACTGTACGTATGTGGCTGTCTCCAGCAAAAAGAAGGACATCAGGATGGACCAGGCAGGTCTGGAAAGCAGAAGGGTTTAGGATCACTGGTATTTTGCGAGTTGACCATGACCACCTGCAATGAAAGTTGACTATGTTTGGTAGAGTGTGAAACGTTTTCAAATCCGGGCAACAGAAACCCAATAGCTGGAATTCTTGAAAACAGTGGTTTGTGCCTTGCCTTCACTGAATCCTGCGAGGTCTGCATCAAGCTAGCCAATGCATGTCAATAAGGTGATTGTTTGAATTGTGACATTATGCCCTGTGTTGAGTCTTATGCAAAGGTGCATGAAAGGTCAGTGGAGGAGATGTAATGCCTTATTGTTATATAAAACCTGGTGTTCATATTATAGAACTCGAGCACAGTAAACAGCTGAGATTTTTTTTTTTTTTTTAAGTTTTACAGTGAAAATATCATAAAAATTGATGTCTCCTGCTAGCCTTCTGCATCCCCTTCCCTCCAAACTCAGTACTCCTACTTGGGAACTTTGGGGAGGTCTCAGCAACTCCAAATTCCTTTATGTTCAGCAAGTCTTGTCAAATCAACTTGGCTTCTCACAGCATCAGCAGTAAATAAAGTAGCACATACTGTACAGTACTATCTTTAAACGTGTTATACTTTGTAAGTATTTGCTTTAGATGAGACCTATTATTATATCATTCCCAGCACTTTTCTTTTTCAGCACTAATTCAAAAGCAGTATTATAACCAAACCTGATCATCTACGCTGAGACGTGTATAGACAGTTTTCAGTTTGGAAATTGCGTCTGTAGTTTAAATGAGCCAGCTATGTTTGCCTTTCTGAGATGTATCTGTCTGTGTGCATTTAGATTTTTGGATGTGTTTGTAGTGTTTTTGAGTTTATGGGATATTTCGATTAGGTTGAGCCAAAGCTATTACGTTGGCCAGACCATGAAAGCACTATTTCAGCTCACTTTGCCTGCTGGGATAGCGTCTGGCGCTGCAGCAAAAGGCGCCTCTTCCATACTGACCTTGCCCTGCACCTGCAAATGTCAATGCACTCTCTCACACACACATACCCAAAGACCTATGGGAGACATGACTTCAGATAATTACTTGACCTTATTAGACATTAGTTAATTTTTAGTGCTTAATTAAAAGGCAGTGCTGGTGTAAACCATTCGATTTTTACAGAGTATACTGGACTAAGCCTCTAAATTAAAGATGTTTAACAAAGATTCTGGGACTTTTTAGAGTCAGTGTGACATAAAGGAAGGAAAATAGAGCCAGTCATCATAGTTTAAAGTTTATGGATTTAAAATGACTGCTTTTGATACAGTAATTCTATTAATGCAACCTTCTAAAATCTGATTGGTCAAAAACTTTTGAACAGTTTAAATTTAATAAATTAATTTCTATAGAATTTGCAAATTCACCAGAACAAGGTAGTGAACATCCGCACAATTATCAATATTAATATTAATAAACAGAAAATAATGAAAAATAAATAATCTAAACATTGTTGTGTTGAAGGTTTCTGTAAGAATATGTTCATTTAAAATGTACAGAAGGACACTTCATTGTCAGTGTTTTGTAACTAACAGTACATTTTCCACCATGTGAGTGTTCATGGCAGAGGAATTTGGAGAGGAGATTTTTTTTCTAACTTAAGAGAAAAGAAGAAGAAAAAGAAGCTGGTAAAGAATTGAGTGTGTGTACATGTCCTGTAACATAAGTGATAATAACTAGCATGTGTTATTGATGTTTCACAACATTACGGATATCATTATAAATGAAGAAAAACTCATTCTAGTAATTTATATTTTGAATTTAAAAACTAGATTGTTGACACATTGCTGTGGTGTAAGAGAGTGAGAAAAAAAAACACTTGATGCATGTGTTCTTATGGGGAAGGAATCCATGACGGTGATGCGATGCAGCTGCACCAGTCATGTTTTATTCCTTATTTAGTCTGCTTCAGATTTGTGAGTCATGAGCTTCTTGTTTATATTTCATTACCAAGTCATTTATCTTATCTTGTTTGTCCCTGTTCATCTATTTGTTCGGTTCTAACTTTAGGATTGTACATGGTTCCAGTGTCCAGTGTTAGATTTATGAATCTGTTAGGTGGAGTTAAAAGTGACTAATGGAAAAAATCCAAATAGAGTATACACAAACTCCTGTCCAACCGCTTCTGGCTCCACTGTGCGACCAGAAGAGCAGCCTTTTGATGACATCGCAGCAGGCAGCAGTAGTTGTACATATGATCATAAAAACTGAAAAGCATTATCAACACATCAGAAATTAGGAAATGCTGCAAGGCATGCTTTAGCCATCTTGTTTAGACAGTATGTGGTCATGAATTTATTCTGAACCGCCCACGTTTTAAAATTACAAATGTTTTCAACAATAGTCAGTATTATACAGCATGTAAGAATTTTATTATTATATATTTTTTTGGTAACTCCCTGCCCTGGGTATATATCCGTCATTCCTGTGGTGGTTACTTACGATGACTGGTTTGATGCCCGATTGTCATTCACACACTACGGGGCAATTTGGGAACGCCAATAGGCCTAATATGCATGTCTTTTGGATTGCGGGAGGAAACCGGAGTACCCGGAGGAAACCCACCATGCATGGGGAGAACATGCAAACTCCATGTACATAGACTTGAGGCGGGATTCAAACCCCAATTCTGATCAATCCTGAACCCCATTCACATCCTAAAAAACACTATAACCTTTCAGATAAAGGCACCTGAAATCAATCAATAAATAAATTGAATAAAGAAGCTAAATGGCAGTTCTGCGAATGCTAATTACTCTCTTACATAAGATGAATGGGTTTTAATCTGATGCTTTTTCAGACCTACAATATGAACTATTTTCTGTTCACTTTATTATGGAAGACATTTCACTTACAAATCATCTGCATCATTGTGACTTGCACATAGATCTTAAAGACACCTATAGTTTTTGTCTTCTTTGAATGCATTATCTATAATGCATTATAAGGGTTGCATGGGGCCTCGAGCCTATTTAAGGGAACTTAGGGCACAAAGCAGGATACACATTGAATGAGGTACTGTACCAACCCCTCACAAGGCACAAGCACACAAGAATCTGGAAATGCCAATCAACCAAGATCATTAGTTGTAAGTGCTGTAGGAGTCTGTAAAGCCCACCAAGCATGGGGGAGAACATGCAAACTCCAGACTCCAGAGGGAGGTGACAATGCTAAGCACTAAGCCACTTTAATGCTTAGTATTTATTTTACCAAAACAAAATAGAACTATTTAAGCAAATAAAGCAGCCTAATTAAACTAGGAAAGAAAAATAGATATAAAATTTAAGCTTAGGAAAATTATCAAGTTACATTACATTTCTTGGGTTAAGTAGATAATGCACAACATAACTGGGGTGATTCTATAAAGTTGCTTTTAGAGGCCAAAACCACTCAATTCCAAATAAGTAAATTGCCATAAAATACTGGGATTACGGTCATTAAAGAACTACCTGTTTTTCATCTGAGAGCTCTAATGGAGGAATGGAAAGAGCAAAGGACAATAGAGTCATATTTTTTCTAATCTCATTTTAATGCTTTTTGACGTAATTTTCAGCACGTATGCAATGCTTAGAACTATTGCACGAACTATTGTAAACCATTAATCATCAGCCAAGTCTAATTATTTACCGACATGGTTGTCTGCCTCATTTGTCCCAGAGCATATGCGATTCCACCTCCCCGGCTCACACATAGACGAATGCACAAATAATAACACTGCCAGGACCGCGAATAAAATAGACTCAACAAGTTATATAAAGAATATGAAGTGTGAGAAAGCAAACGTGTAGGCGTGCGAGGTGCAATTGTGCCAGTGTTGGCAACGGTCTGGTCTTGGGTCAGGAAGAGGTGTGTGCAGCATGAATGAGGCGTGTATCTTGCTTTGCTTTTTCAGAGAGGAAATGGGAGGCGATGTGGCAAACATTCAAGTATGAGGGTTAAGTTAATTGTCTTTAAAAGTGTGCGTGCGTGTGTGTGTGTGTTTACTGGTCGCATGGGTTTTAATGGATGTTCCCAGACGTCAATCAGAGCCTGAGAGGATAGTGATTCTAATCTACAACCATCCAATGCGGAGTGCATACATCGACCCCTGTTACACACACACACACCCACGCATAGTGAAATAGCTCGGGCCTACGGCTCCCGCAGGGGAGAAAATTGGATTTTCTAGGATAAAGTGGCACATCGTTTAGGGGACAGAAGGAGTGTGTGGGCTAGCAGTGCCGCGGTCTAAAGAAGCAGCAAAATCTTCCCGTCATTAAGAGAGACAACACTGAATGAAGCAGCCACAGGAAATGGTTTCCACTAGGAGGGCAAAGAGCAATAAGGGAAAGGAAGTTTAATGGGTATAAAATGAGTTTAGAGTGGTGACAGTGTACAATAAAAAACCTTCCTTTTGCATTATACTGCAATTTAACTCTTGGTAATTTTGGTGGAGATTCTGTCCGTGTTCCAATGTTGATGATTGTTGTGTTTGTGCAGATGAAAGTTAAACACACTTTTCATTTCAAGTACACACCATATATGTCACACAACCTCATTTCTGAGCTGATTTATCCAACATATTTGCTCTATGATCAAGTTTCCCTGGTGCTTAAAAGCCAGGAAGATGCATACATCAGAGCGAAGCCCGCTCATATCCTTCACATCCTCGGCCAGTCAATGAAAATAAATTGTTATTGCGACTGCAACACTGAATTTTGTATGGTTCATTAGATTTAATGTTGACACATGGGCCATTTTCCTTCTCCAATGAGAATATTCTTTAGCAGCGCTTCCAGCAGGCCTGTCAGAGCATGGCCTTTTCAGAGAGATGAGAGATTTGATAAGATGATTATAGGTTTCCATGGTTCCCGCGCTGGTGATTCAATAAAGTCAATCAGCGAGTTTGCGCCACCAGATAATGTGCGGATAATGCGGAATTATCCTGTTCACACTCACACACTCACACTCCAGTGTAACTTACACCTCGCTATCTTTGTCCCTCTTTCACTCATTCACTGAGTCATTCGGAGATAAACAGTCTTTCTGGAGACTTTGGAGGCCATATTAGTGAAATAAAAATAGGGATGAAACAGTTGCTTCTTGTGTTGAATAATGAAGCATCCAGAGCAGTAAAAGTTGATATTTTATGTGGCATGGTGGCTTAGGGGTTAGCAAGGTCTTCCCACATTTCCATGGTTGAGGTTCGAATGACATCTTGGAACCTGTGTGCATGGAGTTTGGATATTCTCCCTGTGCTTGGTGGGTTTTCTTCAACAGTCCAAAGAAAAACAGTAAGTTGATTGGTGTTTCCAAATTGGCTTTAGTGTGTAATTGGAGGTGTAAGTGTGTGTGTTCTGTGAGATGGTTTGGCACCCTATGCAGGGTGTACCCCACCCTTTGTGCTCCTTGAGATTACCATTGCGTTTTTTTTTCTCCGCAGTGCTAACCACCACACCACCATGCCATCTATACAGTATATATTCAAAGACCCTAGTATTGTGAACATTACAGTACACATAAAAAGACTGTGTGTAAGAGTGTTGATATGGGAGGAAATCTTTGTTTAGCATTTTTGTAAGAAGACAGTGTCAGCACATTACACCACTTAAAGGTCAATCTAATCTTTTTTTTTTCCAACACAGGACAGAAAGCAGAAGTACTGTATTTTCATCTGTAGTACTAAATTATGCTCGAAATGTAAAACCTTGTGTATGTGCTTGTGTCCAGCCACCATTGTGTTAAATGAACTGAACTGGACTGAAGCCCTGGAGGATGTGTTTAAGAAGAACAAGGAGGAAGACCCAACTTTACTCTGGCAAGTGTTTGGCAGCGCTACAGGACTGGCTCGCTATTACCCCGGTATGCTCTGTGTGTGTGTGTGTGTGTGTGTGTTTAACTGCTCATAATAATGGCATCTTATTTACACATCAACCTCACCATGGCAAAAATTTGGAAAAAGGTTTTATTGAACATTTAATAAAGAGTCTTGGTAAAAGGTGGTTTGGTATGTGTTGCCTAGAACACACAGAATGCATACAGCAAACATATCATGTGTGAAGGAAGCATGCATGACCAAGGGGTGTTCAAGCCATACTGAGACTAGTGCTGAAATCTTCCACAAATGAAGGTTTAAAACCGATTGACATTCAAGCAGAGTAAGGTGATGAGACTCTTAGTTGCAGTAAAATATTTGAAAGGTTCAAATGTCTGATCCTTGAAAATTGATAGAGAACAGGAACTTGAGTGTGAGTTATTGCCACACTTCCCCCACCCCCTTCCCCCACACATTCAGGACATTTAAAGGAGTTCCTGGGAGGCCAGCGTTTCAGGAGTGAACCAGGCTCATGGCCCCCTTTTTACTGAGAAATCCTTTTACATCGATGGTATCCGAGCACTAGTGAAGCACTGATATAAGTGCAGTAGTGTAGCCGGGGATAATGTAGAGAAATATAGGGAGTTTTTATTCTCGTAGCCGAGTTCCGTGTTCAGAAGTCTTTGTAACCTCATTCTGAACACATGGACAATAAAACTTCCCAATTGTCTTGTAGTATAAAAACTTCCCAATTGTCACCATAACAGCTTAAAAATAGTGCCAGCATGTTACAGAACAGCTGTTTGGATGTGGGCGCATTTTGACAGATGTTTGCAAGTAAGCTGGTTTTAATTAAAGTGTGAAAAAATAGTTTCAGCAAAGCATTTGGTGTGAGGTAGCCTAAAGAGGAAGAGTACACTTTTCTTTATGGTAAAATTAATGAGGAACTCTTTTGTTCATGTACAGGATGTGTGACTGTGTGAGACCATTAACATGGTTGGTTGTTATAAAAGTGTCCTCTGTCTTTTGCACTTTGGCATTTGTTATTTGTTATAAGAGTAAATGTTTTAAGAGGGACTTTTAGGAAAAGAAGCGCAACAGCTCCACCAACCACAAAATGTTGAGAAGAAGCAAGACCAGAGATTCATTCTTTCTAGCCCAGACTGTAGTAACTTATCAATACCAGTCATATCAGATGATGGTGAAATATTAGAAATACAGTATATTAGATTTACATTTGGGCTGATATTTTTCAATCTGCTTAGCTGGGTCGTCATCATCATCATCATCATCATCATCATCATCTGTTATTGAGAAAGTGCATGACAAAGTCATTTTTGCATGTAATGAATGTGAATGAGGTGGGGTATTTAATTTATTATCATTGTACCCTATAATGCCTTATTATGGAGAAGAAACAAGAACCAAATAGATTAATCATACATTGCCATATTATTTACAATTACAAGTATAATTCAATAAAAAAAAGCACTTTTGACAATGGCCACTGTCGCAAAACAGTTTTACACAATTAAATAATTATGGAAATGAGTGTGAGTAAATATGTCTAAATTATAATTATCAGTTTGTTCCTGATGAGCAGGGGGCAAGGAGACAATATCAAGAAACCTTAAGAGGAAATAAACTCAACAGGGAGCCCATCCACATTTGTGTGATATCAGATAGAAGTCAGATGACATTTTCATTTAACATTTACATTTTACATTTAGGCATTCGGCCGACGCTCTTATCCAGAGCTTTGAAGTTTCCATCACTGGCTAGATCCTTACACAGGTTACTAGATTACTAACTACAGGGTGGGTGAAAATTAACTAAACAATATTTAATGGCTATAGAACATTTAGTATCTACCCATTGTGCTCTTACTGTGCGTCCGTGGTTAGACCGGCGTGGACTGGGACGACGCGGACCTCACGAATGGCCTCCAAGAAGTCCAGATCTCACTCCATGTGATTTAAAGATTTTATTTCATTTTCCTATGTAAAAAACTACATGTATAATTTGTTTCAATCAATTTGTATTATAATACAGACCTTATTACAAAGTTTAAATGCCTAGTTACTTTTCTCCCACCTGGTATTAGGACCATAAGTCAAACATTGCTGTGAGGGTTGTTTTTTATTGTCTCCAATAAAAGGTTGATTAAAGGCTGATTAAAGGTTTCAGGTTCAGAAACAGATATGTCTTTCATGGTTGCATGAACAGACTTTTAGAGGAAGTTCATTCCACCACCTACTGTAGGTGCCACATCAGAAAACAGTCTAGACGCATGTCCTTAATCCCTGAGAGATGGTGGGACCTCGAGGAGTGCTGGAGGTTTAGGGGGAACATTGCGTCATCTTTTTCAGAAAGCTTTCTCATAAATCTGGTTGAGAATCGAGATCTTGTGGAATGCATCAATGACAGCCTTGCACCTCCAGGGACCGGGTTCGATTTCCGGCCAGGCTCGATTCCCGTCTCTGTGCGTACGGAGAAAACCTACAAAGTAATCTACTACACCATTTCTATATTTTCTCTGACAAGCTTTCTATATTTCTATATTCTATATTTGTTAGACCTTGTTTTTTACTTTTTACCCTCCCATGCAATATTACCACCAGCAGTCATTAGGGCCAATCCTATCCTATCAATAACCCAGTTTTTAACCTGTAAATATGATATGATGTAATGTTCTGTCTAAAACGAGACTGACATTTTACTATTAAATTATGTGCTACCAGCTCAGCAGCGGGCTTACTAAAGACCCCCAGCACTCTAATGATGATGGAGTAGAGAACCGATGCAGCACTCGGCTTCTTTCAATTACTTTCAGGTTCCCCATTAGTGGCTTTTTAGTTCAAAGTCTGCATATAAATTGTGCATTGCTATTTTAAACCTTTGTCTAAACCATTAAGACTGTAAATGTTATTTTAGAGGAATTGGGAAATTGTGCGCTTACTATGATAATTTTTTGTTGTGTGTGTGTGTGTGTGTGTGTGTGTGGTCAGCTCATTAATCACAACCCCATTAAATCTGACAGGGCATTATGACGCGCACACACACCCATACACACATACACAATATATATGCTATTTTTTAAGTTGCAAGGATTCACGAGCAATAAAAAGGTCAGATCCACTCAATCAGCTTGTCAATCATAAATAGGCATCTCACACAATTCTATTAAGCTTAATGCACACAATTGCAAACCAGTACGCACACAAACAGACATGTGTGCATACACGCACACGAAATCTCTTTATTATTTAGAACAGTGTGTTGAAATTTTCATCCACTATCCGGGCAGTAATTACTCCGCTCCATCTGCTTACTTTCATTCCATCGTTTAAATAAATAAATAAATATGAATCTGGTACCATTATGAATTATGAAATGGTACCAATTTTGGATGTAAATTTTGGAAATATCTCCTGAACCGTTGTACAAATTATGCGTTTTACATTTTAATACTGTACATGCTGTTCCGAAGAGATTAATCTCTAGGTCTAAATGCTACGATTAGTCCGTGTATACAATTACTCTCAGCTTCATTTTCACATTTCATGCATATTAATGTGAAGCATTATGCTGGAAATATGTTAACATGTTAAATCCTGGTGACAGAAGCAGCTCTGATCATTAATTATGATGTGTTGCACTTACGTGAACAATTTATCACGGAGAGGTATTTCTTATCTGACAAGGTATTTTGCATTTAATGCATTTGCATTGAATTTTGCATATTCTTCTCTTGCATTTAGCCTCTCCATGGAAGGATGCCAGGAAAACCCCAAGTAAAATCGACCTTTATGACGTCCGCCGCAGACCCTGGTACCTACTTACACTTTTACTGCTGTGTGTGAATGAGTGTTAGGGCTCCACAATATGGACAAATGTAGTGCATTATTACTGTGAACAATAATGCATAATCCACACACCTGAATAAGCAAAATACCCTGATGTGTGTGACTGTCTTGTAGTATCTGAAAAAATAAAGTAATTTCTAAAAAGTAAAGAAAAATGAACACAAATCACTAATTGAACCAAATATAAAAATACATTTTATCTGGGATCAAAGGCCAGCCTGTCTGGTCCGATTCTACGTAAAAAAACAACTTGCTGAAAAAAAACTGGCCATGATAGAAAGAACATCAAGTCCATCACACCACAGCCACCCATTCACACGGCCCAGCAAAGAGCCAAAGGCCAAACGGTTTGTGCAAAAATTAGCTACTAGGTTTTACTGAGCATCCTGCAGAACTATTTTGAAGTGTTCTTATATAATGTGCTGCTTACTTTTCTGGCATTTTTCTTTAATTTGTAATTTGGGGGTGGCATACTGATGTTTGAAAATCAGAAATGTGTTTGTACAAACTGAATTCAAGTCCTAAAAAAAAATCTATTTGAAATGTTTGTACTAAAAACATTTTTATGTTTAGTTTATATCGTTTATTTTATCACTTCATTATTGGGTCAGTACCAAAAAGACTTTTCTGATTTGTTAACATTGTTATATTACTCAAAATAAATAAAAATAATAATAAATGGAATATACTGTAAAAACGTACAGTAAAAGATCTGTAGATTAGAAAAGAAATCAGCATATTAAATAAAATATAAAAAATAAGAATAAAAAAAACAGCTGTTTTGCCTGAATGAACAAAGAAACAGGTGCAGCAAAGAAGGACTGTGGCTACAGTAGTTCT
>JAQQZT010000038.1:9294794-9306526 GCA_030068275.1 Clarias platycephalus | reverse complement strand
GTGTGTGTGTGTGTGTGTGTGTGTGTGTGTGTGTGTGTGTGTGTGTGTGTGTGTGTGTGTGTGTGTGTGTTTTCTGTCCTATTTAGAGGAGGACATCTCGGATGCTTATTCAAAAGAAAGCTGTATAACAGAACAGACCCAGTATTTCTTTGAGAACGACAACAGGTCTTTCCAAGGTGTGCTGGACTGTGGAAATTGTTCTAGGTGAGGACTTGGCAGAAATATACCTCTTCTTTATGTCTCTCTTTTGTTTGTTTTTTTGTTTTGTTTTTTGTGTACAATCTTTGTTTGAAGATGAAGTCACTAACCGCCCATGCTTCTTATTCTGGAATGTTGTTCATCACAAAAAATATATATTAAAAAAGTTTCTCATAGGAGATAATGTGAGCAGGACAGGATTCCTGCCCTTCTTTTCCCTCTATGGCAGCTCAGCTCGCCAAACCCTCTATGCTTCCCACTTTCAACCTGATCCCACATTCTCCTTGATGTGTCCGAGATCCTGTGGGCCATAAATCCCGATGTCGTTCACTCCCCTGGAACTGGGGTAAAGTGAGAGGTGTCTGGAGTTTCGGCTCGCCACAACTGCCGGCCTTTACGAGCCCCACGTGCGACTCTGCATACGATGGTTTTTCTTCTACGTTAACTACTTTAGACATGTAAAGTTTAACGAGAGCCATAAAAAAGAAATCCATTTGCAAAATCTCCGAACGGCGAGCCGCTCATTTCAGAGGGTGTAATTCAATCTCTCCCTCACACGTTTTTGCCTCTATTCTGGCCTGGAGAATGTAATATTCAGAGATCTAGAGAAAAACAGATTTAAGATCTGAATTTTAAATTAAATATAAAGATTAATTCCAATGTTACTGTGAATCATGTCTTTCTCAGTTCTCACCGGCTGTGGTTTTCTATTCATAGAATATACGGTGAAAGTATACTAAGTTTTAACAATTATATATACACAAGTTTAAAGCTAAACCAGTTTATTTCTATTACAATGGTAGGACTAAAGGATATGCTATATAAATAGACATAAACTGTGTCTACACACCGTACTCTTAATTGGCATATCTTTATTGATGTATATATAACAATAACTAAACTTGTCAAACATTGATGTTAATTTTAAAAATACGTTTGAAGTTTATCTATCCAGCTACTTTAGATAACTGCCAGTAAACTAGCTTCCATTTAACACTAATAATCAGTACAAGCCTCATTTGGAGCTGTTATTTTCTTAGTATAACATACTATATAGCATAGTATATACTAAAAATGACTAGTCAAAATATAACATGGTTTTCCTGATAAATATGATTTGATGAGTACTTGCTAAAATGCAACATTCAAGAAATTAAAAATGTGGAATAAAGTGCAACAAAACATAACGTAATGAATGTTTTAAATGTTAGTATAGCATATTAGTTTACATACATCTTACCAAAGGTAAAACATTAGGAGTGTCTTACTTGGAGCAGATACTTGTACTGTACATGTAACCATCGTCATTTTCCCGAATTTTCCTAAAATGCGTAGCATTAGCTAAGATAGTTAGCTACACCACATGATTTCTGCCACTAGATTAGTATGCATTGTTTATTGGTTAGCAGTATAAGAGTTGTATGATTTATGTAGGCCATAATTAAGACAGGTGCAAGTTTGTTTCAATCGGTATACTAACACAAACATATACATTATGAAAAGACAAGAACTTGATCAGGGACATTACTTAATATCTATGACCTGGATAAACATCATGGATACGATACAAATTGAAATAGAGCCCAGAACTTAAATATACAGAGTAATCAATAGCAGTCTTAAACCAGGTACATGTGAGTATTCATTTCTGGCTCTCAGTGGCTAACACAATGTGAAGTGCAGCAGCTTCCTGAGACTCCCTCTAAGCCATGTCTCTAGCCTTGCAAACCAATCTCCAGAGTGGGTCCTGAACTGTCATTAGAAAATGGGGTGCTTGTCCCTGTGATGCAGGTGGAGAGAACAATTGCCATCATAAAACACAAGAGAGTGTTCTCTGTGCTGTCAATAATAAGTTTTCATTGATACAAGCTAGAAAAGTAATGCACAACTTGAAGCAGGTTGGCATGGCAATCTTCAGCAAGACATTGGAGACCAACCCCATCTGTCTCCACCTGGGGTTGTGTGTTGGAGGCCACGCGAACTTTGAGCTGTGTCCAGAAGGCGTCGGCCTCAATCTGGAGTTCTGCGTGGTACAGTAGGCTGCACCATAAACCTCAACCTGCAACTCTGTATGGGAGTTGTATACCCTGGAAAGCAGAGGGCCCTTCATTGGCCTCTACCTGAAGCTGTGTTTGGGAGACGCCCCAACCTGCTCTACTTGTTATTATTTTTACAGTAGGTAGGCCGTGCAATTGCCTTTACCTCTAGGGAGGCTACCTGGAGCTATGTGTAAGAGACCACCCTGTCGGAGTCTACTTGAAACTCTGTGTTAAAGCCGCACCATCAGACTCTACCTTCAGCTGTGTGTTTAAGACCACCTCATTGGCCGCTACTTTGACATCTGCATACAAGGCCACCCTGTTGGCCACTACTTGGAGTTCTGTATGGGAGGCCAGCACATTGGCCTTTACTTGGAGCTGGTCATGAGGTGACATGAGATCCATCCTCTACTTGGATCTATGCATGGGAGGCCATCCCACTGCACCTCAAATCTGGAGCTATTCTAGAGCACATTGCAAGAGATGGGTGAATCTTTGGAGTTTCCCAGGCTATGATGTCCTTGCGTGTGCAGGGATTTGGCCTATCTGTATGCTGGGCCAATGACCTGGGACAGCAAAAACTTCTGCCACTTCTTCTTGGGCTTGTCCACATCAGTTCCATCATATGAAGCCAGGGTATGGGAGAGCCATTGCTGGGGAAACTGCACTGCGCTAAATGCCTGCATGGAGATCCTTCCACACTGCTTTTTCCTTCTTGTCTGCCGTGTAAAATTTTAAGTTTTGCATTCTGTCAGGATTGAGAGCTGAATGCAGGAAAAGCCTTCCTTTAATCACTATAGTCAAACATAAACATCAAACATAAAAAACAAGAACTAAAATAGGAACATTTACTAAGATCTGTGGCATGGAACAAAAGCTATGTGCTAATGTGTATAAGCATAACAGATGCGAGACAAAGTAAAACAGAAACCCTGAACTTGTACACAGACACAGTGTAATCAACCGTAAACTCAATCCAGCTGCACATGGTTAATGGCATATGACTTGTGGTGGTTGATGTGAGGTGAAGTCTGCCATCTTCCTGGTAGTGGTTAGCGTTGTGGCCTCGCACCTCCAGGGTCGAGGGTTCGATTTCTGCCTCTGTGCGAGTTTTTATGTTCTTCCTATGCTTGTTGGGTTTCCTGTAGGTACTCCAGGTTCCTCCCACGGGAACCTGGGAGGAACATGTGTCTGTGTGTGTGTATGTGTGCCCTGCGATGGATTGGCACCCTGTTCAGAGTGCACCCTGCCAAAAGTCTCCTGAAATTATATATAATTCTGAGGCTATATTCTGTTCATCACTAGGTAGCTATGGTTAAACTTTTCAGGTACCACTCATTTTATCCTCTAAACTTAGTCATAGAGCTTTAAAAATGTGACTGTATTAGCACTTTGTTAGCAATATTGACCTCCACAGAAATCTCTATAATTCAAGTCTGCCATCCAAGAGCATTTAAAAATTACATTTTGAGTTTATGGCCATTTAAACAAGCTGAAGGTTGGGCTTTGATGTGTATGCTGTCTGAGCGCAGTTGAATCACACTCTCCACATTGCTTGCAGATAAAGCATTCTTCAGTGGCCAGGTGGGAGAGTGCTTGTGAGTTTGGAGCAGACTTATTTAGATGGCAGGATATACATGTATAGCATTCCCTTTTCTCTCTGATCATTAAGTGCATGTGTAGGGGTTGTGCTGCTGGTGGTTGTATAAGTGCAATCCAGTTCCGTGTGTATGTGTATATGACCTGATGACTACTAAGATCAGAGGTCTGTTGTGCTCAACCGAGCGTGCCCAGCTGCAGTAAACAGTGAGTGATTACGGAAGGCACAGGTGAGATGTAATGGACCGCTTTCACGCATACGCACACAGTCACTCTGAGTTACATTCTCCCCACTGCTCTATACCTCACTACAAAGACATGAGTCACACTGCTCCAAAGAGGGGAGCTAAGGGAAAGCAGAGAGGGATGTTGTAAAGAAAAACTGGTGCCTGCCCAGAAACGCATTCAGCGTTGACAGCATGTAACAAGCCGCAAACCCGCTTTCCAATGGGATATGCCGATCTAAGATTACATTCACTAAAGACTTTAGCACATGTCTATTGTGTTAGCATGGAGCAAGCCCTCATGACTAGTGATGGCTGTAAAACAAAAAGTTACACACTCTAAATCTTTGTATATATCAAATAATCCCCAAAGTTAAATAATTGGATTTGCATGAACTGAAAACATTTACACGTACTGAATGCTGGAGCCATCTAAACCCTAACCGTTTCTCCATTAAGGAATGGCCCTGAATGACTTCACCTCCCAACTAAAATCAGTTGGACACTAAAATGTACAGTTTTGTACACTTTTACTAAGGCAGAACAAAAATCAAAATTGATACTTATGTTTGCCATTTGGTTTGGTTTAGTTTCATATTGCAAATTAAACAAACCAAAAAAAAGTTGTCTGAAAGACATGTTGGGTTGAAAACCCATTCATGCATTGTTCAGAAATACAGGAATAAAAAAAAAAAGCTGAACAAAGCTTTACAACGTGTGCTTAGAAATGACAAAAAATCACCCAAGCACAGACAACACAGAGGTGGACGTCAATAGATTATTATCTCTCAAACATTCTATAAATTACAGGATTAAACCATATCGTATCGTGTATTGTATCCAGTGTTGATTTTCTCTTTTTCAAATCTTCCCAACACATGGCATTTATGGAATTGTGCCTGACTCTCTGTGCTTTGACTCAGTTCTCACTTCAAGTTTAGCAGCTCAGGTCGACAAAAAAAAATAAAATAATAATAATAATAATGTATCACAGAACCTGGAATTCGCTGCATTGTTTTGTTCTTTCTCTGCAGTTGGGCCATTTCAGGGTAGAAACATGTTTTTAGTGTACCAAAACCACATTACAATTTGAAACAGGACCAAATCTACCTCTCACAGTGTGACTGCACCAAGAGGGGGGAGGGGGGAATCAGCGTTCAATTCAAATAGACTAGATGCTATATATGTAAAAGCACCCGCAAACTTGCTTAATACCCTGAATTTCAAGTAAATGTTTGCTGTATGTGCCTTTTTTTGTGGTTTTCCAGAATGTACCGAGCAGAGAAGCTGCCCAGCACTAACCTGGTGTTTCTCATTATGGATGCCAAGAGCACCTGTTTCTGTGATGCCAAGCCAGTGAGACAAGCTGAGCAGCCTTGTATCCTTCTGTAAAATTCTGAACACTGAATCCTAACAGACTTTACATTCAACCTGTGTGTCGAGCTCATCGAGGACAGTTGTAATAAAGACCACTGCCAAAACTGCATTTGAATCAGTTAATAGAACAAATCTTGACAATTTTTTTTTTTTTTTTTTTTTAATACACCAATCTGCCATTGCATTGCAAAACTTTGTGCCCTGTATTGTAAAGGTTCCCCTTGTACCACTTGGGCAGCTTTGGCCCCCTCAGGGCATGACACCACAAGACTTTTGGTGGTGTGCATCGATGTCTGGCACTGGGATGTTAGAAACAAATCTTTTGGGTACTGTAGGGTTTTTGTGGATCGGACTTGTGTGTAGCCTTGGTGTTTGATCAAATGGCGATCTGGGGAGTTTGGAGGCTGTGTTGGCAGCCTTGGACTCTTTGCGTTCTGGGCCCCATGAGCAGCAGGCCGTGGTGCACTGGGTGTTCTGGTGCCTTTCTACTGTGTGCTACATTGTATTTACTTTTTCACAGATTGTTCTGTATTGGTTTTTCTGTGGAATTTGATCAGACAGGCTGCCATTTCGTCCCCATGTACAGTACATACTATAGGTGAGCCTTGGGTGCACATGATACTCTCATGAGTTTACTGGTATATAATTGATAATCAGTGTAATTTGTGGTGGTAATGTTATGGCTGATTTGTGTATACCTTATACAAAATGTACAATATACCTGGAAAAAAAAAAAAGATTTACTAACTTACTTAGGGAACAAGCAAACAAATTGATATACATAGTTAACACCATTCAATTTTTAAAGCTATTTTATTAGTGAGAACGAAAACATTCGAGGGAAAGCTGTTATAGGAAAATAGCATTAATAATATTCTTGGCACTTTTCACTGTCAGAAAATGTAGCTCCACCTTTACCTATGACTGCAGCAAAGCACTGATTTATGCATATTTTTCTATAAATGCTAAATGAACATTTAATTAGCGAAAACAATTCATATTAAATGATACAGAACATATCAACAATTAGACGTGACTTTGGATCAGCATACTTGGATCATATTTGCCTTACAAATCCATGTATAGCTCTTACTATAGAAATATTTATGACTTATGAATGTATTTCGACTATGAACACAGGGTTTTGGATATTGTATTAGCTTAGCAATAAGTTTTGCCTCCATGTCAGTCGTCACTCTCTTTTGCAGGGTATCTAATTACACCTGATTAATTGATATGTTGTTTATGAAAGCACGGCTTGATGGAGATGAATTGGAGCAGGAAAAGAACTCCAATTAAAAACTGCTGTGTTTTATAAAACATACTAATGTCACTTTATACACTGCTGTCAAACTACATAGTGGGCTATATTATGAGATGTGTTACAGATGACATGTATTTTTCCTGATGTTTTCGAATCAGCTAATGGTCCAGACCCCTGTATACTGGCCCATAACCCCCGCTACAGAAAAGGCCCTGAGCACTGCTTTGATAACAACGGTGATGTAAGTTAACATCAAAATCTAAGTTAAAAAAAACTAGTAGAATGGAAGTGTTACCAGAGCAGTTTTGATTTGTTAAACACAGTACACTGTTAACATTATTTACCAGGTTTGTTTGAACCCTTAAAACTTTTCTTCCTTTACATACATTTCTATACAATATTTGTTTTATTTGTAACATAAAAATATTAACTTTTTAAAACTTTTTTTTTAAAACATAATTTTTTTCTTTTTTATTAAGTATTGTTTATTTCTAAAAGCTGTTTAGTGCTTTTGTTACTAATTTATACATGTTCCAACAATCTCAATTCTCTTTATTTTCCTTTTCTTTTTCATCCCGCCTTCATTCTTTGACTGACTTATCATGTCCATCATTCTCAGGTTGAATCTTTGTGCCCCATCAATGCATCTTCTACCATGGCTTCATCTTCCTCCATCCTTATACTGATGTTTCTCTTTTTTGTGTGATGGTTAGTTTTGTGTTTGTTTGTGGCTTAATAGAAATGCCCTCACGAAAGAATACTTCAAACATGTTCATGGCATAAAGCCTCTGAAGCCCTAAATAACTAGAAGCAGCGATTGTTGGGTGATAACATAAAAAAAAAAAAATTTAAATACCCATGATTAGATTAGGATCTCCAGCTTCACCGTCAGTATAAACACACAGAGAACCGAGGCGCCACAACTTTCTCTCTGCTGTGGCAATAGGAAGTATCTGTCATGTCCCTGAGAGAGTTTTAGGGAAATAAACATGTGTTTCCTCCTTTTTAAAGCTCAGCCTGTCCTCATGCCAACATACACAAACATGCTCACACTTCGAAATAAGATCAGTGCTCCAAGGTATTTAGGTTATGCAACAGAATGCTGTTTAATTCACAAATACAAAAAGCCCACAACTTGCTCTAATAGTTTGACATTTTCTACTATATAGAGTTCTGAAATTGTCTTTTTTAAATCCCTAAAAGAGAAAAGAAAGAACATTGCCTTTAAAGATTAAATCTTAATTCCACTAAAAGGTCCTTTTCACCCTGATCTATTTTTAGAAGAAAAAAAAACATCACTGACAAAATAGAGCATTTTTCCGCTAAGTATGTAATTGTTTCATTTTGTAATATTCTCACTAACATTCTTTCGCCGGCTGTAGGAAGACGCTTCCGACTGTGGCAGCGGCTCAAGTTTGATTCCCTCTTTCTGGCCGGTGCTAGCTCTTCAGCTGCTGCTCCTCTGGCTGCTCACTGGAACCGGCTGTTGCTCCTGACAAGCGCACAGTCGCTGACTGCCCACAACTTAATCACAGACTCATTATTACGCAATTAACTGGCGCATACAAACTTCACAGCCTAACCACCATTCACGGGGCGGACCAGCATCACCAACAACATCTCACGGAACTCTCTCCTGACTCAATCTTGGTCATGTTCAAGAATTACATTCCTGATCGAAATCTCAGACCTTACACACATTCTTACACACTCTGTGCACACACTGCTGACCAGAACACAGCATCGTAAGACATGACTGTGTGTTCACATGTCTGCTCCAGGTTTCCTGGATGGAAAGATAAAAGACTATTGTTTTCAAAGAGCTACATTTCATTAATCTTTTCAGTTAACGTTTTGTGGGCTTTTTTTTTTTTTTGGAGCTAATGAGGAAGCAATGCTGGGACTCTCTTGCTTAAAGAGGGAAAGATGCTCCCAGCAAATGTAGCAGTCCCTTTAGTTCATTTTTGGGGGGAATTCTTTTCTTTCTTTCTTTCTTTCTTTTTTTTTTCACCTGTTACTGCTGCACTTATTTAAGGCTTGAACAAGGTGGATCATTTCAACGAAGCACATAAATATGAGCACATAAATATGATTTAGGAATTATGAGGTGCCATGTCATGTGTCAAGGTTTCTTTTATCTAATTCATCTCTCACATCAAAAAAAAAAAACTGTTTGAGATGAAGTAATTATTTGAATGCCATTCAAAGAATTCTTAGAAAGGGGTTTATTATGGAAGAAGCCAATGATATCTCTCTCTCTCTCTCTCTCTCTCTCTCTCTCTCTCTCGGTCCTAATTCAAATACTGTATTCTACATTTGGCCCCCTGACCATTGCGTTTTAAAAAAAAAAAAAATTTATCTGTCATACTTGATACTTGATCTACTAGAATTTCTTCCAGTATGAGTTCTATGCCATGCTTTTACACTTATGTCCATCACTAAGTCAGAAAAAATGCTTTATTTATGTTAAACACAGCACATGCCAAATTATGAATGTTCTATATTCCTTACTACTATCCATAAGAGACACTTTCCATAAGATCACCGAAGGAACATTCAGCCATGTATTTGTTTTTTTATGTTTCCCTGTCTTCACCTATATACTTCCCAAGCAAACAGCTACCATTAAATTCAGTTCATATTATAAAAAACAAAAAATGATTGTTGAAAAAAAAATAATGCTGAAAAAATGATTGACTGTTTGAAACGCTGCCAATCCTGACTAAAGGAAATAAGACTGCCAGCATCAGCATACATCGAGTCGTCATAACCTTTCTTATTGTGTCCACAAATACAGACACATGACTTTAGAGAGATCCTCTAATGGCTGTTTTTAACCCGTTTATTTGGATTAGACACGTTTGTTGAGGCTGTGGTGAAGCTGTGGTTTTGTCACACCAATCAAGTTAAACAATGCTGAGTGTTTCAGGTGAAAAGTTCATGTGTCAGCTCGGTTGCCAAAAGCACGTGAAATACAGCATATTGGACTATATTTTTTGTCGCTCCGTGGCCAAGTGGAAGGTGGACGCAGGCGGGAGGACGTTTTCCAGAAGCAGACTCGTTTTCTTAAGCGTCTACTGTATTCTGTAGTGTTATTTATGTATGTCGTTGTTTATGAATCCTTGAAAGATCCTTAGGTCTGGATTTGTTCCCTCAGACCTCAGGCAGATGTGGCGTTGAAGTGCATCAGATAAAGATGGTGCGATGTGTCCACACTCTATGTACATAGGCTAATCTTGACGAAGTATGTGGACACTGCATATGTTTGCCTTGTTGTTTTGCCATGTTCAGTTCCTCAAAAAAAGGAACCAAATTAAAGTCCGAGTCAGATATATTAATGAAAACTGCATTTTTGGTAGTACCTACATGGTTACTCTTGTTATCTGCCTTGCAAATTGCACATAAAAGTGTTTAAAGTACACTGATGATGAAGCATATTATAAAATTGGAACTGTCTGTTAAAAGGTTTAAATGATTTCAGTTGTTTTATTCTTCTGAGATTCTGCATCTATATTTTAGTGTACGTTACAAGTGCAGATTTTCTTTATGCACAATATCCAATTCATCATCTTTCAGGATAACTCATATTAGGTAATCAACTTCAACTTCGCATAAGAGGACATAATAAATAAATAGAAATAAACATTTTGGACATTTTCCCTCTGTTACAAAGTACATCCACAACAAACTAGCTCTTCTGACTAAAGCAGTACTGTGTAACACGGAGAATTGCATGTACCATTAAATAGGCTTTACAGAAGCATCCAAGCCTCCTTATGTAAAGTGGAGGCTGTAGGTGTCTAGTGTGTGTGTGTGTATGTGTGTGTGCACGTGTGTGTTCTCTGAATGCTGCTCTCAGCTGCTTTGTTGTCCCGTTGGGCTGCTGTGTGTCCGTGCTTATGAACGTACGGCTGGTGCTGATGCTCGATGTGCCAGGAGAAGATATCGCTTTCTTTCTAGAGTGTTTATCGAAGTTGCAATTGTTTGCTGATGGGAGGTGTGGCCTTTGCATTTGTAGCCCCACCTCTTTTCAGGTTGTGCTCTAAAAAATCCTTTTCTTTTTGTGGAACTTGACAAGCCTGAAAAATTTTTTGTATACATTTGTACCATGTTATTAAAGATGACAAATGAGGGGAAAAAAATATTTGTATTAAATTCAAATGTGTTAATTCTTGTGCAGATATATTCAAAATAAAGTTTATTGTTATTAAACCTTTTCCTTATTTTTTTTTTTTTTTTTTTTCAAAGACAAGAAAACACAGTGGGCTGCTTTACATTTCCTTCAATCAGTTGGACATTTCCCAATAATATATGATGTCATAGTATTCTCTTATCACGCTTGCAATATCTGGTTACACAATAAAGCATTTGAAGATGGCTGGCTGGTAACTCTAGCCTTAGCTCCTGACATCTTGAAAAGAGAGTTGTCCAACATTCAGAAAGATAAAATTCCAATAAAATTCGCATGACTTATATTGTTGAGTGACATCAGATAAAAATGAGGGTTTGCCAGATAACTCAAGTTATGAGCACAAACTATTTCCCCCAAAAGCAATTATAGTCCTTATTTTGTACCCAAAATTAGTTAAAGTTCAATTGGGTTCATGCTCAGTTCTGGTGCCTCTACAGTATATACTGACTGTAACATATATAGTGAACTATGCAAGCAAACATAATGTAATTAACAATGCTTTTACCATTATAAATTATAGATATACAAAACTAAATTAACAAATACATATTTGCTGAACATTACTAACTTTTAGTTACAAACGTTAGTTACAAATGTCAGTATCCACTGTCTCTTGACCTTGTATCTTGAGTATGGGCTGAGGGGGTATGTGTTTTTGTGCGCACTAATATTTTTTTGTGGTTTCCGTTTGAGACTGTACACACATACTAAGGACCTTTCAGGCTTCTAAAGTGGACAGTAACATAATACACTCACCTAAAAGATTATTAGGAACACCATACTAATACGGTGTTTGACCCCCTTTCGCCTTCAGAACTTCCTTAATTCTACGTGGCATT
>JAQQZT010000038.1:9276636-9294492 GCA_030068275.1 Clarias platycephalus | reverse complement strand
TGATTGGTTGATTAGATAATTGCATTAATGAGAAATTGAACAGGTGTTCCTAATAATCCTTTAGGTGAGTGTATATCAGTATAAAAGTACAACTTGTTGTTAAGCCGTCTGATTTGTTTATATCCCACAACAAGTATATGAACAGTAGGCTTAAAAATGTCAACATACACTTAATAGATCAGAGTTGACTGTATAATTCATATTATCAATTATATACTAGTAAACTGGTGACAGGATCATTCCAATGCTCAATTATGTCTGTGGTTAGCAAAACCTACTGTAAGCCACCCAGTCCGATCCCACAATAAACCCACCACCCACCAAAAAAATATGCAGACCAAGTAACAGTCAAAAGTTTGAATACACATTCTATTTAATGTTTTAATTTTTATTGATTTATTTTTTTATATTCTAGAAAAATACTGGAGGTTTCAAAACTATGAAATAACACATATGGCATTAGGTAACCCATCAAGCACCAAGGAAATCAAGACCAAAACTTATCTCTGCTGGAGAAGAGAAGTTCATTTAGACCAATTAACAGCATCTCAGATTGGAGGATCATAGGTAGAAGACACATCATTTTTTTTTCAATGTGGAAAGAAATCTCCAACTGCATATTCAAATAGTGAACAGTTCAGTTAGTGTTATAGATTTCACAAGCTACTATGTCTATACAATAATTGATGGATTGGCACCCTGTTCAGGGTGCACTCTGCCTTGTGCCCTAAGTTTTCTGGAATAGGCTCCAGGCCACCCTCAACGCTGTATACAGGATTAAGCGGTATAGATGATGAGTGAGTGATTGGATAATTGTGGTAAAGTAAATTTGGGTATATACAGTGAAGTAAAACCCATTTAAATTTATAAGTTGTTACTTTGCTTACTTTTACTTGTACTGTACTTCTTTGTACATAATTGCTACTGTACAGAAATCTCTCTCTCTCTCTCTCTGTCTCTGTCTGTCTGTCTGTCTGTCTGTCCCTGTCTCATGTTTCCTGATTTCCAGAACGGTTTGCTCACCCCAGAGCCCAGCCTGGCCCACGGTCTTTAGGTTTAGCACAACCATGAAACAGCCTTTTCCTGTTCGCTTTACGCATCTCACAAACAGTTTTAGCTTGAAAACTGTCCAACCCCTGCAGCCCTGTCGGCTGATGAAATACCGTCTGATTGGCTGTGATGCAACATGAATCTTGGTTAAAGTCATTTTCTGAGCTCTTAATTGCTTTTAAAAAGCCTGGCATTGCTTTTAAAGATCTGTGACGATAGTCTTGGACTGTTTTTTTCCAGCCCATCAAGCAGAGGTGGTCCAGATGGAGGTGGGTGGGTCTTATTTCAGCTTTTAGTACCATAACTTTTTTTTTTTCTAGCCAGTATTGCATGGTGAAGGGGGGATTTTATTTGTTTTGTGTTGATGGGAAGGATGCTTTTAGGGAGCAGCATCAGGGGTCGGAGATGGTTATCTGGAGTAAAAGAGGGGATGTGGTGGAGGGGGTATTGGTAATTAGATAGCTTTGCTGGTGGCACCAAGGTTGTGACCTCACATATAGTTACCAAGTCATCTATACATACAACAATAATAAACAAACCATGGAGTGAAGATACTCTATTGTTTTATCCCCTTTTAGATGGATGACCTCATGACATCTATTGCCCAGGGCAGAGTAAATCTTAACATCTAAATAATAACAACAATATTCATTACACAAAGAGTCAAAGTGAAAACGTTGGGGTCTCTCTTTAGATCTATGCAAAGGTTAGACTATTGAATATCACCATGGGAAATCCCATTTATATTACTTCTACCACATTCTATCTGAACCATAATCTCCTAATTATTGAATTGTGTCAGGTATAAACAAAAGTTAACATTTTTTTCTAGGTGCAACAAAACCTTTTACTTTGTAACATCAAAAATATCTCAGGCGTTTTATTCCTTTCATACCACATCGATTTAATTCAATAAAAGAACAATTTCATAATTGAATTTATTTACAGCTATATTTAATGTTGTAAAATGTCTGGTAAAACACATTAAATGTAAAGTAAGATTTGATTGAAAAAAATTTTTTCAATAAAATCTCTCGTAACTCTTTCTCTGCAAAATATTTTGGCAATACAATAAGCCAATAAAGGCATGCTACTGAAAAATGCAAAGTCCCCAAAACTCGATTTCGGTAAAATAACATGCATATGCATATGTCACAAAACCTAATACAACAAATATGCTTCTTTAAATCCAGATAAGGAAAGTGTGTGTGTGTGTGTGTGTGCTTTATACTCATTCACTCTCTATCACCTACTGACATTCAGGATGTTCAGGAGACAGGGCACGAGGCAGGGTACATCCTGGACAGGGTGCCAATCCAGGGCACACACACACACACATACTCGCACTCTCATTCACACACTACGGCCAATTTGGGAATGCCAATCAACCTAACCTGCATATCTTTGGACTGTGGGAGGAAACCAGAGTACCCGGAGGAAACCCATCAAGCACGGGGAGAACATGCAAACTCCATGCACACAGAGACAGGAATCGAGCCTGGCTGGGAATCGAACCCAGAGACCCTGCAATGCGACAGTACTAACCACTACACCACTGTGCCACTATGTGCTATATATAGTATATATATTTCAAATATTTAAAACATTCAAAGCTTCTGTTATAGGAAAGTAATTAACTAATTTAGACTGACTCTCCTGTTGTGATAAACCCACCGACATTACCGAAGTGCTAACGCTAGAAATTACCCCCATAAATGTTAAATAAAATGTAACCTTCTTATAACAATAATACATTTTACGTATTTGTCCATTATTATTATAAGCAAGTTAAGTTTCAGGTACAGTTGTATTTAAACCGTTTATTAGTTGCTTATAGATTAACATCTTGCTTTTCTTAGAAAAACTGCTTGAGTTTTCCTTGAGTACTGCTTTTTGTTATTCTTTCTAGTAAGTAGTGTACATTTAAGTGAAGGGCCAGGGAGAAATTCCGTACTTTAATTATAGAGAGGAATCCAAAGTCCAGACTAATTGAGTAAAACAAAGATGAACAAACCTTCAATGTTTAATCAACACATAGATAACTTGGCATAAAAGCGTTGATTTGGCATAATGTAAATGAACAGGATGACTCTGTGTAAAATGTTCACAGTGTCTAATTTTAACATGGTCCTGTGCTGTTTTTGCTGCACAACACTTGATTTGAAATGAATCCCCTTTTCTGAGTATGTCCATAACTCTCTAATGTGCACAATGTTCAAGAGAAGACTGAAATGTAATATGGTGTAATGAAATATTAATGAGCACCTACTGATATCTTTTTGATATACCTCTGAATGCAGAGTCTGTCCTCATGAGTCCTCTTCAGTCGCATACTCAGTTGCATTAACTTTTGGCCAAGATGTTTTATTGATAACAGGAGAGTCAACCCACTCCATAAAGTTTTCTACAGCACATCCCAGAGACTTTCAACGGTGGCCAGTTCATGTGTGATGATAATTTCTTTTCCTCCCGGAACCACAATATGAGCCAGAAGAATATTGCATCGTCATCCTGAAATATGCCCATGCCAACAGACAGAGAAGACAAAATCCATTGTTGGAGTAACCTCGTCATTCAGTACATCCAAGTAGTCTGTTCATTGCATTTTATGGTCATATAAGGTTGCTGAGCAAACTTAGGAAACCAACTAAAGCAACCCCAGTTCATAGCACTGCCTCCAGAGGTTTATACAGTGGGCACTACGCATGATGAACGCATCTCCCATTTCCCTGGAATAATAAAATAAATCTGGACTCATCAGACCACATGATCATTTTCCATTGCTCTGATTACAATCTTTATGCACGCTAGCAAACTGAATCTTTTTTTTTTTTTCTCCATTCAATCCACTAACAAGTGGTTTTCTTATGGTCACACATCTGTTTTGTCCCAATTGTCTGACTTTCCTATTAAACATAGCTGTGATTTCTACTGTATACCTTTTCATAATGCAACTTCAACAAGCATTTAAGTTATCTCTGATCACGATTCATGATTTTTTTTCCAACAACATTTCTTCTGCACCGCTGAAGGTTCACCACTATCCTTCCAGGTTTTAATAATTATAAATATAATAATACATTTTAACTGAATTCCAGAAATTTCATCAATCACCTTAGTTGTTTTCTTTTTCTCATATAGGGCTGCCTGAAACATACTTCCAACATGGTTGTATAAGAAATGAGAACCTAGGGTTCTAAGAAGATTTGATGGCAGCTAAAGCATATTAATTACTGTGCTAAATTATACAATTAAATTATGCAAACATTTGAACAATGCTTTACGAACTAGCTCTAAAACACGGACTGCTTTCTCTTTCAAACTGTAGGTGTAACAGCAATGTTCACTTACGGTTAAATAGGGCAGGTACACATCTGGAGAAATAATCTAGCGCAGGGGTTTTACCCCAACCAGAAACATGACCACAAAACCATCCACTCAGACCTCATTAGCAATTAGATCCCTGTGCTCTCTCTCTCTCTCTCTCTCTCTCTCTCTCTCTCATCTGCCAAGTCTGTAATATGCCGAAATGTGTTTGTGCTTGAAAACTACAAATTCCCTCCCACAAATTTCCTCCTTTATTGGTTCTCCTGTGGCTGCCATGAGAAATGAGATTCCGCTTTGGGAATTCAGCCTTCCAGTGAAGAAAACTATCGGCATATTTTAGATGCCAGTTCTAAAGTAATTTAAATTTAATTTTAAAGGAATGCTGTTCTCATAGGCCATGTGCATGTACATTATAAAGATATGAAGTTTATAAGAATAAATCCAGGTGCTATTAAAACAATAGCTTTTTGTAATTTCACTAACTAATACTAATATTGATATACTGTGCTTTTAGAAAGTATTAACATCCCTTCACTTTTATTTTATTGTTTTTATATTACCTTATTAAATATTACTAAAGCTAGACTAAACTAAAATGTTTCATTTTCAAGGTCTTTCCAACATAATTTGGTTATCATTAAGCTAGTACTGTAGGTCTAATAACAATTCCTTGGACATCATGACAAAATAGTACAAAAACGTTGGAACAGTATGGAAAGTGTTAATAAAAGCCTATTTGACTTTTGACTCATTTTGGATTTTTATTGTCAATTCAACCAGATATGGTTCAGTATACAGTGAAACGAAACAGCGTTCCTCCAGAACCAAGGTGCTACATACATACAACATGAATTAACAGAACTTACTCAATAATTACAGTAAGAGACCTAATTACAGTAGCTGACTAGCTAAGACAACCTAAACTGGCAACATACAGTAAATTAACAAAAATACTATACAAAAAGACAGCATGCTGAATACGTGTTGTTTCACCTTATACTATATTAAAACATTTACAAAAACACATTATTTGATTTTTTTTTTTTTTTTTTGCTGTAATGTGCTTAAAAAATGGTAGGACAGGCCAATATAAGACTAATAATAATGTGCAAGTAAAAATTACAAGGTCATGAGAAACAAGCGCTGTTAAAAAGGTGAACCAATTATGTTAGAGTATACAAAGAGTTTTAAAGAATGGCCTAGTCCCTCTAGAGCAAGGAGGAGTAAGACTCACCGATGCACCAGCAAATTATCCAATATTTCCAAGATAACATTCCCCAATGTTATTACACAAGATGATTAAGAAATTCAAGAAATTCAAATCACAATGGGTAAAGCTGACTAAAAACACTGCCGAATGTGCGTGATCTCTGATCCCTCACATATCACTGCCCTAAAAACCTTGACTTGGGACCATTTTGGTAACCCTTTGTTAATTAACACCATTTGTCACTGCATTTACACACGAAACTTAAGGCTTAAAAAAAGCATTTATACTGTAGGTACAGTTCAGAGGTGTCAAAGACTTCTCTGGGCTCTGTCTCATCCGAGATGTACAGTGACACTAAGTGATGTACAGAACTAAGTGTTCTGTAATCCAAAGAGTCAACATTTTGTATTGTTTTTGGAAACAATGGCTGTCTGTTGTTCTCTGGGTCAAAAAGGCAAAGGACAATCCAAGCTGATATGAGCATCAGGTCCAAAAGCAAGCATCAGTCATGGTATGGGTGTGTACCAGTGCCTAAATTGCATGTCTGTGAGGGGACTATTAATGCAAAAAAATGTGCATCTTTTTCAGAGACATCCATGTATTTTGCAGCAGGACAATGCCAAACCACATTCTGCTTCAATGACTCGTACATGGCTGCTAAAGAGAGTATAGGGCCAGACTGGCCTGCCATTTCCAATTGAAAACATGCTGTGTATTATGAAGTGCAAAATAGTGGAACAAAGACCCCGTACAATTGTGCAGCTTAGGAATGGGTGGAAACTCCCGTTACCTAAACTTGTCTTCAGTACTCAAATGCTTACAAAGTGTTATTAACAGTAATGTCGATGTTACATATTGGTGAAGTCAACTTTTTTGGAGGATGTTTCAGCCGTGATGTTTTAAAAAAGTGCATACTGTATGTTTAACAAACAATTAATTTCACACGATAAATTATCAAATTATTAGTTATTTGCAAAATAGTAAAAAAAAAAAAAAAGATAAAAAAGGTGATGTCACTTAATGTGATGTCAAAAAGGCTTCCAAAAAGCCCAGATCAGTTTTGCAAACTCCCCAGTAAGGAAAAATATCTATTGGCTGTCCTAAAAGTAGCTAGAAGTCACAAAATGACATCATAGCCTAATTTGCATAATTGTCACTTTGCTTGCAATTTGTAATGGACACTGTAGGAGAAAAGACAGCTAAAAAAAAAAGTGAGTAAAAGACAGTGTAAATATGTTTAGAACTGTAAATGAGCTATTTTAAGTAGATTCTGTGAATTTTATTTTATTTTTTTTCCAATTGAAATTGCCATATCTTTTCAAAATAACTTCATCTTAATCATTTGTTTAGGCTCACATTACATTTATTAATTTTGTCCTGTATTGTTAAATGTTAGAATATAAAATTTAATCAAAAGACTGCTATGTGGGTCTAAATTTCTAGCTATACTAGACGTATTCTTCTATACTAGACCCTTCTCTTTTATCCAGGCTTGGGATGGCGTGTGAGACTGTGAGTCAAATGTTGAGAATGATATACAGTTAAACCTTGGATTGCAAGCATAATTCTTTCCAAACGTGTGCTTGTATATCAAAGCGATACATATATTAAATTTCGCTGTAAGAAATAATGGAAACTCAGATGATTTGTTCCACAAGCCAAAAATATTAATATAAAAATAATTAATACAAAATATGAAGTAAAATAAAACAAATTAACCTGCACTTTACTATTGAAAAGAATTGTGACTTGTAAGAAACGAGAGAAGAAGGAAAAGGAGGGGGGCTACTGTGTAGGACGACTTTTACACACACGGGCGCATTTGCCCACACATGCACACACACACAAACACTGCTGCATCACTGTTTTCTGACAGAGTCAGAGACGCTGGAAACTGGAACCTTTTCAAGGAACCATTTTAAGGACACTTACTTTTGCCTCTTTTTGAGGATTTTGCAGAAATGTGACATTGCATTATTGTTAAACAGATTCATCTCTGAATTGCTACAGCCTTTAAAAAAAAAGATTTCTTCCCAGAGCCTGTTGTTGCAATACAATTACTGAAGAACAGTAATTACATTTGAACACAAAATAATAAAAAACGCTTTGCACGTGCTCATATACACTTGTCACAATGTTAGTAAACAGTACACATATGCACGCGCACTGAGACTGAGCATGTGAGACGATTATGAATAATATCACTGCACCATTGGCTCAGTTGTGATCACTGAGTTGTGTCCTCAGCAGACAAAGCAAATATGTACTACAGTACTTGTATTTCAAGATATTGCTTGTTTATCAAGTTAAAATTTATAAAAATAATTCTCATCTTGCAAAACACCCGCAGACCAATTTACTCCAAGTTTTCACTGTATTTTAAAGTGACAGTGAAGAAACTTTTATATTTACATCCTGCTTTGTAAACGAAGGTGCGCTTGGTGGCGAATCTGCACGTGTGATCCATTTGCAGTGTGGACACACAGTGATGTAGGTATCCTCTCTGCTCTGACTGCATCTGGGACTGCTGCAGGAGGCTACACTGCTTGTTGAGGACAGTAACTGCAGAGCGATACGTGGTTTCACATTTCTAAAAGTACTGAAAAAAAATACTCTCCAGAAAGTCACTAAATTTGTTGCTAGTCACTTTTAACAAAAAAAGTTGTCAGATTTAGTTGCCAAGGTGGCAACACTGACCCAGATGCTGGAAAAAGGCACTATGATGGCACCCAATATGATGTCACTCAATGTAATGACACTCAATATAATGTCACACAAAAGTTTTTAATCAGTTTTCGGCATACGTCTGAGGCATCGTCACGGATAACCCGTTTGAAATATCAAAAATTCCTTCACAACCTTAGGCCATTTTTTGTGATCATATAAATCCCCTAGGAGAATACCTCAAAATCCATTGGGTGTGTTTTGCAAACAACCCAAAATAAATCACTTTCTATTGAGTAGAGCCCATGACATGCAATGCAAACGTTGTTCAGCTCAATGAGCTCTAAATGTGTACCAGGTTGCAGCAAAATCTCATGTGAGGCCACACACGGGGTCCAGACTCTCAGGCATCCTAATGGCAGCAGATTCCAAAGACAGCTACCCTTTCTGACAAAAACCCATTTCTGCCGACGATCCACGGTCTTGTCCTTTCAGCCATGGCGCCACACTCATGACCATAGGTGAGGGTAGGAACGAAGCTTTTTGTCTCAACTCTCTGTTTGTCACAATGGTGTGGTGAAGCAATTGCAATACCGCTCCTCTACTCCAATTCTCCAGCAAAACACCATGTTCCAATGTCCCCACACTCAAAAACAAGACCTTGAGATACTTGAACTTCTTCACTTTGGGTAATGACTTTCTCCCCATTTTCAGAGACAAGTCAGATTTACAGTCAAGAACCTGAATATTGCTCTCCATATATTGGATGGGCCCTCACCCCATACTTTCACAGTACCTCCTACAGAAAATTACAGGGGACCCGATTTTATGCCTTCTACAAATCCACATGCAGAGTGGATGGGCATATTCCCAAGCCCCCTCCAGGACTCCTGCACCTTGTCCATCATTTCACGACCAGGAGGGAATCCACATGTTCTTCTTCAATCTGAGGTTTGACAACTGACTGAACCCTCCTATCCAGAAACTTAAAGTTTTTTTTTTTCCTAGAGAGGCAGAGTAGTGTGATGCACCTGTAGTTAGCACACACCCTCGGGTTCCCCATTTTTGATGAATGGAACCACCACCCCAGTCTGACACTCCTTAGGCACCGCCCCCGACTTTCATGCAATGTTGAAGAAAAGTGTTATTCAAGACAGCCTCTCAACAGCCTTCAGCATTTCCGGGCTTTGACACCATGCAGTTGTTTGACTATCTCAGTATCCTAAGTGCTCCTTTCACCATTACCTCCTCAGTCAAGATCAACAGGGTCCTTGGGTGGTTGTCTCTTTCCCCCTCGTGAGGTGACCAACGGTTTTCCGAAAGTCATTCTCGATGGCTTTTCTGAGCTCCTCCCACACCTGTTGCTTTGCCTCTGCTACAGCTGTGTCTGCTGTCCATCGAGCCTGCTGGTACTTTTCAGTCAGAGGGCTTCCCTGACCACAGTGTCCACCACAATGTTCAAGGGTTACCATGCCGTACCTCACTGCACCCCACTCTGATTCAATGCCCCAGCCTCCACAAGGATGCCAGAAAAGCTCTATTGGAGATGTGAGTTGAAGACCTCTAGTGTAGGGGCCTCCCCCAGACATTTCCAGTTCACCCACACTACTCATTTGGGCTTACCAGGTCTGTCCAGAGGCCTCTCCTGCCACCCAACTGTACTCACCACCAGATGGTGATCAGTTGACAGCTCTGCCCTTCTCTTTACCCTAATGTCCCAGACATACGGCAAAATCAATCAATGTCCTTCGGACTAGAATGCTCTGGTAACAAGTACATTTATGAGCATCCTTATGCTCCAACATGGTGTTGATTATGGACAATCCATGACTAGCACAGAAATTAAATAACAAAACACTGCACAGACCAGGGGGCAATTCCTCCCACTCACGCCCCTCCAGGTATCTCTGTCATTGCTCACATGTGCGTTGAGGTCCCCCAGCAGGACTATGGAGTCACCTACTGGGTCCTGGTGCAGGACACCATTCAGGGTCCCCACACAGGCCAAACAAGTCAGAGAATTGCCCCTTCCTATGACCGTCAGGAATAGAGAGGCAACCCTCTTGTAAAACTGAGGTAAACTCCAACATAGTTGCACTCAGCTGAAGGCTTGTGATTATCCCCACACCTTCCAGGTGCTTTTTAATTTCATTTTCAAAAAATTTGTGCATTTAATGTATTTAATTCACATTAAATACCTAACACTAATACATTTAATTACAAAGGCTCATTAAAATACACTAAAACAAAATGTACACAGGAAAAAATACGCTGGCCTTTAAATAAACAGGGCAATAATGCTTAACCTTGATAATTATTTAAAGTCAGATTATACAGAATGATAAATACACACGATAGTGAATATTTAGAAAAATATCTAATCAGGACAATAAATACTTGAGCGTGGAAAATTGCCTCACTGTAACAACAACACATTGTACGCAATATAAGCCATCACATATGCTAATGATTCATCCGTTGATATTTAGTCTGAAGATAATCGTTGGAGTTTCTAGATAGCTCATATGCACACTAGTCATCCCTGATGTTTGTTTTGAAAAGATCTATTATAAAAGTGAATCAGTCCTAATTGTACTAAAAGTGGCATGTGCGTGTGTGCGTGACTAAAACTTTCACAGATGTCCCTAGTCCTGCCTCATCAAAATTTAATCACACAAACATGGGTCTGTTAGAGATATGCTTCCCCCAGGGCCAACACTGTTCAGAAGCTTGTGTGTGTCTGTGTAGAGTGAGCCAAGAACAAATACACTCTGTGTATTTGACTGCTGTGGTGTGTAGGGCCACACACAGTACAGAGCCAGCCAGCTGTGAGCAAACACCCGCAGGCATAAGTTTGTCACCCAATTTAGGCCAGATCTAAAACTCAGGTGCATGCTGTCCTATAATAATGCACCTCATGAACCCGGACATTATGAAAGCACTACCTGGGATTATTAGTAGGGATTTAACAGGGGAATTTTTATACACAGCTTATACGCAGCAGTTGACAACAGACAGCTGGTTACAGGGTTTATTTAGGAATCTATGAAATGGTGAAACGTTTCTGGTAATTGTTTGTATACGCTACACACAAGTATAATTCAGCGTAAACTGCCTAAGCTCCACACAGTGATTGAAACTCTTCGTGGTAATAGGACTATTACGTACGCTGCAGGCTTAGGGATTCTGAGGTTTGGTTTCTATTGGGAGTTCATCTGGGTCATGTGAAATCTATGGTGTAGGAGTCTTGAGAAATCCTTCACCACACACAGAACAGGCAGAAGCTAGGAAATTCACCTTACTCCCAGTGATAAGCCACAGTAAGATTCATTCTTCTTAGAATTTGTACAATTCTTACTTTCATCATTAAGTGCGATTTCTATCCTTACTGAAAAACTGAGCTCTGTCTGATGAACATAGGCTGAGCTGTTAAATGATGGTGGATGGAAAGATTTTGCTGCTTCTACACTGCAGATGTTTTTATTTCCAAAACAAATAACAGGATTTTAGCTTAAAAACATAAAAAAAAAAAAAAAAAAAGTTTTACTCATGAAGTAGAACAAACAAAAAGGAATATTTTCATCAGTGATGATGTACCGCTTTGACCAGTTTGGACTGGTTCTGCTAACTGGTAGCTGATGAGATCAGGCTGGATTTCTCAGCAGTAATGAACCATACAGTTTTTACATGCAAAAGTTAATCACTCACTTAAACGGAATATTACTCATGTGGCAACCTTTCTATGAATTACAAGAACAACAATTCTTTTTTTGGGGGGGGGAAGAAAAAAAAAACATCCAACCCACTTGACTGCTGGCATGACATCAGGGAATAATCTTCTGATTGTATGCTTTTACCAAGTGCACATAATCTCAAAAGTTTAATTTGTAAACCATTAAAGTTTCTTAGATTACTGATTAAAACTTGAAAAAGAATTAGTAATATGGTTCTGTCCTTTATGAGAACAGAAAATTATTTAGTACCCAGAAACATTTAGCAACAGAATTTCCATAGTAAGCTTTGGTAGCGCTCACATTTTCTTCTTCAGACAAACTTTTTTTCTGGATGCCCCAAACAATTGGAAAAGGGATTCATCAGAGAAAATGCCATTACCCCAGTTCTCAGTAGTCTAACCCCTGTATCTTGTTCAGAATATCAGTCTGTCCTAGTCGATGTTTTGCCTGGAGAAAAGTTGCTTGATTGCTGACCTTCTTGAAATTTGTGAAGGTGAGCATTACCATCAGTCCTGTTTCATTCCAGCAGTAAAGGATCCTGAGATTATTCGTGTGTGGAGTTGCTTCTCAGCCGAGGGAGTGGACTCACTCATAACTTGCCTAAGAACACATGAATAAAGAATGGTGCAAAACCATCCTTATAGAGCAACTTCTCCCAACCATCCAAGAACAGTTTGGTGAAGAACAATGTCTTTTCCAGGATGGTGGAGCACCTTGCCATAAGGTAAAAGTGATAACTAAGTGGCTCAGGGAACAAAACATAGAAATTTTGGATCCACGGCAAGGAAACTCCTTAATCCCAGTCAGAATTGTGGCCAATCCCCAAGAGGCGGGTGGGCAAATAAAACCCCACAAATCCCAAGCATTGATCATGCAAGAATCGGCTGCTATCAGTCAGGATGTGGCCCAGTAGTTGATTGACAGCATGCCAGGGCAAATTGCAGCCAGCTTTAAAAAGAAGGGTCAACACTGCAAATACAGTATTGAATCTTTGCATGAACTTAATGTAATTGTCAATAAAAGCATTGACACTTATGAAATGCTTGCAATTATAGTTTAGTTTAGTATAGTAACATCTAACAAAAAGATCTAAAAACACTGAAACAGCAGACTTTGTGAAAATTTATATTTGTGTAATTCTCAAAACTTGGCCAAGGCTGTAAATAATTTGAGGGTCTTTATCACTTTCAGTTAAATGGACAATTAACCATGGCTGTATCTTGAAAATACAATTATTGAAAAATAAGTGTGCAAAAGCATTAAGATATTATTCAGTATATGTTAACAGCATACATCTGTGTTGTCATAGGGCAGTTGAAGCAAAATTCATATTCATAAATATTGTTAATGATTTTGTTGAAACATTTCTGCCCTTTTCCATGCTTTCTAGAATTTAGGTCTTCAGGTAAGCATTACTGGGGGACGAGTGTCAGACAGCTCCCTAGAGTCCAGCAGATGACGACCAGCCAATCCACACACTCCCACACAGGAAGTGTGTGTTTATTTAGCAGCTACTCTGTTTACTGTGAAGGAAGATTCTCTGCAGGAATGCGTACTCACAGCTGCATGCATCAGTTTGCAGTCACACATCATTTTACACATCACTGAAAGGAAACATTTCTAGAAAAGAAGTAAGGTGTCTATCTAACAATTTAAGTTTAGCAGAACATTTTATGAATGCTCTTGTTTTAGAATAGTTTGCTCACTACAAATTTTAGACTTTCAGGTTTTCGGGGCATGTTTTGTACATAACAGACTCAAAGCAGCACTAATTAGTACCAAGACACCCCTCAGTTCTTTAAACTGAACATATTCTCTCCAAACGTGCTCTTGAGTATTTACATAAGCCTTTAGTGTCATGTTAAAAAGTTTTTGCGTTTAGGTCATGTACTCATGTTATTAATCACTTTTCGTAGAATCCTTTTTTGGTTGTAAGAATAAAAAACAAACAAATTAATTAATAAAGCATATTAGGGGCATATTGTTTACATGAAAAAAATATTATTACATATGAAATGCATGTGATTTCAATTACAACCATTTTACTGAACTGAAAACATTAAACTCCTTGAGCAGCTTGTTGTAAGAGTCAATGTGTAAAGCATATAGAAAGCTATATAAAGGCTGCATTGCTACCACGTGTCGAGGTATTAATTTAACGCAGGTCCTTTCTTAACAGAGTGGCTATAATTGCTATCACATGTCATTGAGGGAAACAGGCAGTTAGTGTGTGTTTGTGTGATTCTGTGTAGAAAAGGTCAGCCTAAGGTAATTTGTTGCAGATAAAGTCTAACACCACACACAAGTGCCACATCTACATAACAAAGTTCTTACAAAGCTGTGCTAAAACTATTAACACCCTCAGGGACTATCCTGTTTTAGCACTTTTAAGCAGATGAACTTTATGTTTCACTGTTTTTTCTCCTTCTTTTTGTCTCATCATCCAAACCTCCTCCTCCTATAATTACCTCCTTAGTAATATTTCTCTGACATCTCAGTCTTTTTAACATCATTGTGAAATGTGCATTTTTTTAAAGCTTTGTTTGCATGCATGGAAAGATTATCTGAGAGTTTCTATCTTATTGGGCAAATTTGGGTGCTCCCCATGAGGATACAACACCCACCCCTAATCAATTTCCTTTTACAATCAATTTAAGTTTTAAGTATTCCATTACTGTATAAATAGTTACCAATGATTAATTCATTAAGAAAGAATTCAAATGCTATGTAAAAATTCATTCTTTACCATTAGCAAAGATTTTACATGCTGACTAGGCAATTTATGCTACTGAAGTAGACTGGCATTACCATAGAAAACAGACTAACCATTAAATATAGCCAGTTATAGTAATAATAACTAAATAAAAACATAATAAAAAAAAAATACTGCAACATGTTTTTTCAATTTAGTTAGAGTTCATGCCTTCTAGAGAGTCAGAGGAGACATCTCATTTTATGAATTTCTGCATACTTGAGCATATTGAAACGTTTTACGGAGGTATTGCTAGATGCATGCATCCTCCAATTTGATACTGTAGTACTCCCCAACCATTCTCAAGCGACACACAAATAGCTAAAGCTATAGCAATAACTATATTGTGAAACATAAATTCTTGATTCTTGATCATTTTTTCACATTGATGAATTTGATTGGATGCTATATTGTGATAGACGTAGAGTATTGAGTCATTGGCAAAATTGTAGAAACTGAGGTGTGATTTATAATGAGCACTTTAAGGTCTAAATTTAAAAAAAGTAGTTAACACATTCAGTTTTTTTTTTCTTGGAGATGGAATTAAGTCGGAAATGTTAATGTTTTTCTCACCACATGGAATAATGACTCATTTATTCATTACATGTTTGTGTTTGGCCGCACATGGTCCTAGTTAAAAGCATGAGGAGAAATTAATGTGCATATGTGTTCACGTTATACACTGAATAGAACAAATTAAAAGCATAGTCATTTTGCTATGTTGAAATCACAGCTGTAACTGTTAAACAATAATGATGCAGCAGAAAGACTTCCTAGCTTTTTGGTTATTTAGCAACATTCTGAATTATTATTTTTATTTTTTACATGTAAAAGATAACAGACTTGATACATTCTTTCACGACAACAAACTGACTGACAGATCACAAGATTATTGTTTATAGCAAAATGTCATTTTTGGTTACATCGCCATCGTTTCCCAAAACCATGTCATTTATTAATTCAGCAACAGGCTTTGTTTTGCTTCTCAGCAAACCACAAACTTGTCATTTAGATTTCGGCAACTTGTGAAGTCACACTGCACATCTGCTTGCAGTTATCGAGGCGTATAACAGTATGCAGACTCGATGCTCCTGACATAACGTGGTTTGTGTTATACAGAACTATGCAGTGGTTTTTATAGGAAAAGGATAGTGCCGCTCATTTTCTCATCCTCTTTAGAGACAAAGAAAAATGTTAGATTTTTATAATTTTTTATCTGGCAACTAGGGTTTCTAATTTAGGGGTTCTGAGTGAAACAATGTGCAAAATAGCAAAGTCCTCACAGCCTCCATGTCTCTCTATCTGTCTCTCCGTCACTGATCACTCCCCTGAGGACACTAGCCCTGTCACTTAGGGGGTCGTAGTTTTTGCTCATGTCATCAGAGGATGCTGAGGCGTCATTGCCGCGTGTTCCGGATGACACTGAAATAAACACCCGAGCTGCTAACAACAAATATGCAAACACTGATAAGGAAGGGGAGATAAACAGAAGCCAAATGACATGGAAAATTGACACGGTTGGAAAAAAAACACTTGGATGTAAACCTATCAGCAGAACATTTAGTAATAGCTGCTTAAATGCAACAAGTAAATAAAGTCGGTGTGATTTCTAAATGACTACAGAATTGACCATTTTGTACAGAGGAAGTTGGGTTAAGCAAACAAGTGTATCAAGTGTCTTTAGTTTGTTTTGTCATGTGAGCTTGACTTTCTTGTAAGTAGGTTTTTAGTATCCTACTGCCTCCCTGAGAAAAGACCAGGCTGAAACAGCCTGTAAACTCATAACTCAATCTATAACAACATTAATTGAAAGGTATGCTTACTACTGTACTAAGTAAAAGCTTTTTTTTTTTTTTTGACCTCATACTCAGGGAGTTGCAAACATTATGAGTCACAAACCTCTTAATTTAAATAAACTGCCTGGCCACAGAAAAAAAAAAATGAACACAGTCAATTACAACCACATTTACGGCATGCAATGTGGTAGCAAATTTATGCGTGAAAACGATTCTTTATGCTCCCAGAACCTCTTTTTTACTATTTGATTCCTGGAATATGTCCATGCCATCAGGAAAAAAAGAAATTCCTTACAATCCTTTGATGGGATGTGGTTGTCTTTTGATGTGATAACCTTGTCATTCAGTACATTCAGGTAGTCAGCTGACTTCATTTAATTGCCCTATAACATTGCTGAGTCTAGAACTATTCAACTGCCAGATCATAACACTGCCTCAAGAGGCTTGTACAGAGGCCACTATGCGTAACGGTGGACACAAGGGGCAATCTAACACCAACCAACACAGCATCAATTGACCAATAAAAAATATTTGATTTTGACATCATCATGGCCGTCAATAAATTGATATTATTTCATTTATATACTGAAAAAAACATCAATTTTGTTACACATGCATTTGTTTTACCTATTACGTAACTTTGATGGATGATTTCTGTTAAGCCCATGCTGGTAGTCATGAAAGACATGGAACAGGACATTGCATGACAGAAGATCAAATCTACTCTGTTACTCTTACTGTTAAGGGATCAAGGGATCTTTCACATATGTCTCTAGGGGAAACCTTATAGAATGAGTTTAGAATGTTTGTTTGTTTTTTACCTGTAAATGTGCACCACAGACAAATTCCTGCAAGTGAGGCCAATGTAAGTGGCACTTTCACTAATTTCATATTACTTTAATTAAACAGTAAACCATTATTCCAGCTCAATCCCAGGAGATTTCATAACTGCTGGAGAAGTAGGCCATAGTAAATTGCTCCGTGTTCTGACAGAAACAAACACATTTGCTGCGCAGATGTTGCGAGAATGGTTCTCTCTGGGCATGAATGATAGATGTTGGAAAGTCAAGAACATCAAATATTCAGGAGAAAATATGTTTGCATTGCACAGACAAGACAACGACACCTTGAGTTATGGTAGAAATGTGATATGATTGCATGTCATAATTGGTTAACATATAGATATAGATAGAGAGACTTTTTTTTTTTTTTTTTTTAACTTTTTACAATTCTTTATTTTACAAATAAAGTAAAATTGTTATGTAAAAATAGAGGGGGATTAAAAATGAGAAAATAATATATATATATCTAATATATAATATA
>JAQQZT010000038.1:9248208-9276590 GCA_030068275.1 Clarias platycephalus | reverse complement strand
CTCTCTCTCTCTCTATATATATATATATATATATATATATATATATATATATATATATATATACACACACACACACACATATAGGAATGTGCTCTGTCTGTGGAATGATCTGATTCCAGCCAGTACATTAACAAAGCTGTGCTTCGTGTTAAATGAACTTCCCGCTCCGGTTCAACAACCTCAGCTCGTAAGAGCACTGGCCAGGAAACTGTGCCTGCGATAAAGGGGGCTTTCCTCATCCTGGACGCTTGGATCGCTTTAAATGGCTGATGGAGTAAAAGGGGGAGGGATAACGGCGCCGCGAAGGACTCCGAGCGCGCGCCTCACCATCATCATCATCATTATTATTATCATCATCAACAACATCATCATCATCATCATTATACTCCTGATCATCCTCCTCATCATCACTAGCAGCCTCCGCTGAGTGGACACCGCTGTCAGCAGCTCGGCTCCTGTCTCAGCTTTAGCGCGCAAAACACCCCGCAGTTTCTCTCTCTGCAGCCGCGACCACAGCGCAACGCGTCTACACCATGTGGATTTATAAGCTCCTGCTCTGCCTTTCTGTCCTGCTTTACTCGGGTAAGTTAGTTTGATGTCTCCGCGCGACATTTTTAAAATTTATTTATTTGTTTGTTTTATTATTATTTTAAATCCTGCTTACTTATAACCACGGTTTCAGTATCTGGAAAGGTAAGACTGTAAACTTGGGGGCTGCGATGAATCGATGCGTTTTGGACTCGTACGGTACAAGTAAATCTGGACCGTGTCTCTGTGTGTCGCACTTTACGCCGGGACAGTTTTAAGTAGACGTTAAGTAAAAGTTTCGCAAGCTCTGGGAAGCTGTTGTGGATAAAGATCAACGCGTGCGCTCTCTGGTACTGTAGCTCTCCTACATCTGGACGCATGAGTCACGAAGCTGAAGGCTTTAAAGAAGCAAGATGCGCTTATCTGGAAGTGCTGTAAGCTCTACATGCATGGAGCTTACTCACACGTACAGCTCATGCATGCAAAGTTCATAACAATACACTGTCAGGGTGGCTCTCCCTCTGTCTACACGCGCACGCATGTGTCTGTGTGTGTGTGTGTGTGGCGAGTGTCTTACATCTAAAAAGAAGTTAACTAGAGTAAATCTTTAATCTAATGTTCTTGGTTTGCATTTCTTCCTAAGAATATGCTTGATTAAGAAAAAGAAAAAAATTGGCAGATATATGTTCATGGATTTACTCAAATTTAAATTTCAAATGTTGATGGGCAAAGGTTCAACCCTGATACCAAGGGGGAATGCTGCCTGGAATGAGGATGCAGATGGGATTTTTTCCCTCCCTCCCCTCTCCTATTTGCCTGGCTGCCTTGTATTTCCATTCAAAAGTCTGTGCTACAGACAGACCTGTCCAGTGTGCTTATCTTTGTTGAAAAAAAAAAAAAAAAGCAAAAAGAAAACCCTTTCCTCCTCTCTCTGCCCATTAAGAACTTGGACTGCAACCATGTCCGATGACCTTAGACACTAGAGCTTGTTCATGCATGTGGAAGTTTGTCTCTGGTTCAGTTCTGAAGGAGTTCTGTTACCTGATCAGCAAGGATTTGGCACGTTCCCTCCGTGGCCCCTCACAATGAATCCACTCAACCTGAGTCACTGTACTTAATCAGAAAATGATGGATATCCTTGCATCTTATTACACAAGCACAGGATTACTCTTGCGCTAAATCGGCTCATTTTCCACTCCCGTGCTAAGCTACCGTGTTAATGCATTATTAATTCATTATTAATAAGATTTTTGTATTAAGAAATGTATATGACCTGTGATGAATTTGTTTGGTATGACAGAAAGCAAGAGGCATGCACTTCAAGACTACCAGAAGACTGACGGGGTTCGTCTGGTCGCTCCGCCTGACTCATCGTACATGATGAAAAGCAAGAAGATGAGCTTGGGGAAGTGTGTGCGCCGCTGCAGCCGCAACAGAAAACTCCCCTTCACCTGCAGGTACAGAGGCTTTTCGGGGTCATTAAAGGCAGTTAACCCTTCTACAGTTTATAAAAAAAACGAGGAAAGCATGTGCAGTGTATACAGGAAACCACCTGCAGCCTTCCCATAGTGGGATATGAAGGTCAGTGTGTGGATTTGATTAAGGCACAAAATATTTGTGCCATGATGAAACAGGGGAACGTGACCCAATGGAAAAATGCGTGGTCTGTGCCATCCTGCATTTCTTAAAACAAAAACCTATAGCAAACAAACAAACAAACAAATCAAAAAGCTGGCCCTGTGTAAACTGCACAGTGTGCTCAGAGGAAGTAGCTGGAAAATACATCACAAGTGGAAACGCACAATCAGCAAAAACAACTACTTCCTATTTTGATGTCTTTCGTAACGGCCCATTTGCCAAACACCACCTTGGCAAGCTCAGTAATATCAGCCATATATTGTAGTGACATTAAGCATGGAAATGGCATGTGATTTAGAAATTAAAATATCAGAGGTACAAATTCTATCAGGTGGAAAATGTAGCAGATGTTTCTAACCTCAAACAGCTGGTTATCATCTCTCTCTCTCTCTCTCTCTCTCTCTCTCTCTCTCTCTCTCTCTCCTTATCCTTAATTCATCAAATATGCTCTATAAAAAATAAACCAAATTAATTAATTAATTAATTTGCATGCCATCTTTCTCTCCAGAGCTTTCATCTTTGATCAAAATGGCACAAAATGTCATTTACTCTCCTTCGACAGCCTCGCAGTGGGCGTCCATGCTGAGACTGACTTCAGCTTTGACCTTTATGAAAAAAAAGGTACATAAGATTTCTTGCCTTACAGTTGCTGTGCTGATGCTGTAATTTGACAAGGAATTTAGTTCCATATGGTTTGATTAGTAAAATACATCTGTTCCTGCTTTTTCCTGGGGGTCCCTGATGCTAAAGACACACTCTATTTCAGTATTTTCTTTCAAGATTATGTAATTATTAAATGCTGTTTAGAGGGATTATTTGTAAAGTCTTGCTACAGAATGTTTCAGCTAGATGAAAGCCTGATGACCTGTAGACATAGTGACATGCACACGGCACGAGTTCATTACCAGAGTGAAATGAAATGAAATGACACAGCACAGACAGCTTGTCTTGTGACCTTTATGTCAGCAAATCTAGTTTTTTTTCCTGTACAAAATGCAGTAAAATTGTCTTTGCTTATATGGCACATGGCATTACATGCCAACTGACTTCAACTGACCATTTTTGCTGTGTTACACTTGTAGACTTTGTAAGAGAGTGCATCATTGGCACAGGCCTGAATTACCAAGGGAGGAGATCAGTGACTGAGAGTGGTGTTGAGTGCCAAAACTGGGATCTGAACACTCCACATGAACATCAGTAAGATTCTCCGTCTATCTCTTTTGCATCAAGTCTTTTTTATTTTATTTCAATATTTCCGCTTCTTTTGGCCTTTCTGGATCAGTTTCACCATTGCCTTTTTTTTATTCCTGCTCTATTAAACACCTTTGTTATTTAGTAACAAATAAAACACAGTTGCACTTATTTGGAACAGATGCACCACAGACTTCACAAGGGTCTGCTTAAGAATTGAGGATTTAATGAGGATTTGGTTGTCTTTCGACAAAGAGAAATGCTTTGTGGAAGGGTTTAGTTAGTGGAAGGGACATCAAACTCAGCATTTTAAACCTTAAGTCCTACATTAAAATGCATGCAGTTCAAAAACCCACAGTCTAAGTAAGCTTATGCTTCAACATCTAGTAATATAGTCAAGGCCAGCGTTGTCAAGTCCAAGACCAAGATTAGCTGAGATCAAATCAAGACATAGTCTTCATGGGGTCAAGGCCAAATTAAGACTGAATTCAAATGAAAACCATTAAATCATTTATGAGGGCAGCTAATTGGCTTCTTTTGTGCATTGCACCAATTAATATGCTGTTTGTTTGTTTATTTATTTAGAAGAAATTAACCTATGCACAAGACATAGACAAGTAAAACCAGAACACGTTTTAAACATCAGACGCATTTTTCTACTAATATCATACACATCTTTAGCTGTAAACACTCTAAAGACTTGTGAATAACTGTACTTAAATATGCATTTACTGTATATACTCACACTTACTATAAATAAGTGCACTGAGTTGGAGTTGTTTTTAAAAAGATTAGTGTAAAGGGTCGGAGTAATGGAGGGAGTCTTGACAGAATGCAGCACAAGGCTTAGATAAGATAGCTAATGTGAAGGGCTTATTTGCCAAGAGTTCATTATGGCTGGTGGGTTCATTAGGGATGCTGAAACAGCATGGAGCCATTGGTTTACTGCCTGTCATTTACTAGGGATGGGGAGAATAGTGAGGCTGTGACTCGGTGCCAAGAGAGCTATACATCTCAGACTTTCACAAAGCTGCCGACACTTGAAAACATGACTACCTTGAAGGGACCTTGAGGTTTTTTTTTCTTTTTTTTCTCTCTTTTATTATTCTCACCTACTCTTGTTTTCCCCCCCTTTCCTTTCAACTTTACTATATTTCCTAAAGGACTGCTGTAAGGTTTAAAAAACTGCCTCGAAACAGTTTTGGATCTAAACATTAAAAACAAGGGAGTCAAAGGCAAACTAATTGTCACATTTTACATCATGGACAGTTTTAAAAGCAGCACAATCTAGTGTCTAGTTGACATTCTAATTGGAGTGGACACATTTTGACTAGACTATGCAAAGTTTTAATGGGATTTGTGGGCCTGCTCACTTTCAGACCTCCATGGAGAGAATTATTCCGGCTCCCTGGTACAGGGTTGTTGACCTCTATTTTTTTTTTCTTCTTTTTTCATGAGCATGTATCTGCCCCTTTGTCTGGGAATCCCTCAGTTCATTTATGCATAATGCATAATCCATTCCAATTAATAACCACCTCCAAATATTAAATATTTGATAGTGCAGCATCACATGAATCTTAGAGCATAATTTCTTTTATATTATTGGTTAAGTTTTCCTATACATTATTCCCTCTATAAATCCTAAACGATTTTTGTGACGTGTGAGAAATGTTCTATAGACACAAGGGGCTGATTTTTCTTTTTTCCTCCACTTTGAGTCTGAGTGTCTCTGCCTCTTTTGATCTGAACCTGCTTTACACTCTTTGATTTACTCATGTGAGTGGGAGTGCAGAGGAAGACATGAAGTGGGTGACATCAGTATCTGGGATGGCTGTCTGTCTTCCTGTTGCCATTTTCTCCCCCTTTTTTATCTGTTTAAAGCGGAAGTCTTTTCCAGTGTTAACAGACATACAGAAGTCTCAGTAGCACAGCTGGTTGTTATTTCCTGAATATACAGATGAAACGATAGAATCCCTTGAGCTTACCCTCATTCTCTCTTCCATTACCTATCAAACACACTTAGCTTCTTACCCCGGCGTCATAAGCAAAAGGACCTTCGGGGGAACTTGTGCCGGAACCCAGACAACAGCACTACCGGACCGTGGTGTTTTACCAAGAACCCCAGCATACGTTATCAAAACTGCAACATTCCCCAGTGCTCGCAAGGTAAACGCTGGTATATTTCTGTCATTTACACACATTGACTACTTCATTGTTGAGCTGCTTTTTGATGTCATTTTGAGAATGGTTCTTTGAGGTAAGGAGGCATTCTGATTGTAAAGCAGTCACGAGCCAGGATTTCTTTCTTTCTTTCTTTTTTTTTTTTTTTGCATGCATGCAATTCTCTGCTCGCTAAATCAGGACATGGGAGAATGTGGGCTGAATATGCGGAGTGCAATGTAGAGAGCTTTCTCTGGAGATAGCGATCAGGCAAACAGAGACAGCCTTCTGTCTATTCTCAGAGCACTGTGCTGAAATACGGCTGGGAGGGTTTGTTAATAAATTAGTTTCCCATAATCAGAAACACACACAGATGGATGTAAAATCAAGGTTTCACAAAAATGGCCAGGGCTGGACATCTGGTTCCAATATGCTGCTCCCGCCTTTATAGTGGAGTACAACAGTCATAACAGGCTTTCGAGGGAGCACTGCTGCTTAGGTGACCTCTCTCCACTGTGACGTTTGCAGGGCCATTATGACTAAGCCTCTAGATTTTCAATTACTCATTTCGGTAACCTTTGATCATTTGAAATCAGTTAGAAACTCTGGTCTGCCCCTGGAGACGTACTGACAGCTTAATGGGTGGTATTTCAGCTTATTAAGGTGAGGTGTTACCTGATGTAGGACATGTAGCCTAACGGATACATGTAGGGATTGATTTATTGTTAGATGAGAAAGATATAAGAGATTGATTGCAATAAACATTAACCCAATTCCTGATACAATGTACTTAGGGAATTTAACATTCCATCATGAGTTGTTTTTATTTCTGTTCTATAATGTGACAGCCATGTTAAAGTCATTTTCTCCTTTCTGAGCATGCCAGAGTCTCTCAGCTGTGCATGTGTGTGTGTGTGTATGTGTGTAAGTATTCCTTTGGGCTTGATTCGCAAGACTAAGATTCTTACCAGCCATGTTCCTCATACACAGTGGAATGTATGATGTGTAATGGAGAAAGCTACCGCGGGCCGATGGACCACACGGAGAGTGGCAAAGAGTGCCAACGCTGGGACTTGGATGAACCTCACAAACATCTCTTTCATCCCAAAAGGTACGAACCCTACTAGTAAGAACATGGTCCATAGAGATGTTAATCTCTTTATGAGATGAATTTTTGGTCACTGTACTAAGCAGTTGTAAGTAATATAGCAGAGCCAGTTTGCTCTTGGAGCCAAAGTACAATGAAACCTTGCTGGATAAACATGCATGAGTGTGAATGTGTTCACCATTTCTTTCTGACATATGCCTGGACAATACTGTGCAAAGCAGCTTGTTATAAGATACGTCTTAAATCATAGTCCAAATATCTACACAATGCATTGTTACCTGAAAATCCTTATTGGCCCCTGCGGGAATCACACTTACAGTATGGAGTACATGTCTGTTCTGCTGGTGGAACTATGCACAACACATAAATCTGAAAAGTTCTGGCGGAAACCTTATGTCCCCTTTAGCATTTGTGCAGGCTGTTCTTCTGTATTCCTCCATGAGCATCATCTTCATCAACATTCTATTTAATTAACATCAAGCTGACATACTGCTTAACTTCAACCCATAGCTAGTCTTGAGAAATCGTAGGGGCAGAGGTTAAGATATGCAGTTTGTTTAGCTACTCTCCCTTGAGTCGATAAACTCACAAGAGCACTTTAATCGGACTTTGGAAATACTTCAAGTACGTTTACCTCATGAGGAATGGCATCTGCCAGCAATGTTTGAAAAGCATTCTGGAAATCAATAAAGTGTATTCCCAGTACTTTGCAGTGTGGGAAATGCTGTATCTTTAAGAGTGACCGTTTTCCAAAATCCTGCCAAAGAGGCAAGTTTTGACCATGTTGTTTTAAGCTTTAGAAGCTTCGGGGTTCACGGTCCAAGCGAGTCACAGTGATTCCACAAAAGTCGGCTGCACAAATAGGCTTGTGCAGCATGCTTGCAGGTGATTTTGAGTACTGCTTGTTGTAAATCAGGGCTGCACAGTGTTGCTCACTTTCCTCTGTCTGTCAGGTACCCAGATAAAGGACTTAAGGATAACTACTGCAGGAACCCAGATGGACGCCAGAGACCTTGGTGCTTCACCACCGATCCTGGCACTCTGTGGGAGTACTGCGATATCAAACAGTGTGGTGAGTGTGATCATCTATGCGTGTGAGTGTATACAGGTTCTCTCCGGGTGTCTGTAGGCAAGTCAAGGAGACCAAAAATAAAAAAAGAAGAAGGAATTGACCAAATTTACAGCTTCCTCTTCCTGCAGCTCCCCACTCGTTTGGGACCCTCACAGGAATGTTGTTTGTAGAGAACAGAGAAGAGGAGGGTTTGTCTATAAAAAAAAAAATTAAAAAAGGCTTCTTCTTCCTTCATGATGCTCCCTCACTCCTGCTGTTCAGGAGAGTCTACAAGTGTTTGTTTTTCCTCATCATCGCACTGGTGCATTGCCTTATCTGAATGGGAGCTGGGACTCTGTGTTTTGGATTACTTTGTAAACCCTGTGTCTGCTCTGCAGACATAAGACACGTGTGAGTTTTAGCTTTGCGCACAAACACACGGGCTTTTCTACACAGCACTGTAACCAGGCCGTAGTTCCTCGCCTTTTCCTCTTCCTGCTTCAGCTCCTTTTCACTCTGCCCGAAGCTATTTTAATGCCTGGTGAAGCAATGAAGCAGGATATTAGGCTTTACTTTGGCTTATATTTTATAAATAAGACCAATTACCCAGTGGAACTACGCTCGTGCTTGGATCACAGTTGCTGTACTTTTTTTTTTTTTTTCTTTTTTAAACAGACCTGATTTACTAGTCTTCTCCCTCCGACATTGTGGATCTACAACTTGTAGAATCTCCTAACATCTCTCTCTTTACAAAAGCTCAGCATAGTTTTACTGCCATGTGCATCCCATCTGTGCGGATACTGATACAGAAATGATCTGCAGAAACGATCAGAGCATCTGTGTGTGGATTTAAATGGCATAGTTCCACTTGGAACGTGAAAATCCTGTCTATCTGATCTCTGGTCTTAAGGCCAGAAAATGCTCCTAAAACCTAGATTGTTCCTATGCAGTAAACATAACTAAGCATGAAGAGGGTATTGTGTTGCTTTGTCCAGGTCTGCCTCACTGCTAATATAGCTGGTCCTACATAACAGAGGCTGTAGTAATTTCCAGCACTCTTACACTTCTGAAATATTGTTAAACCACCCATGACTAGAGTTTACCAAAGTCTAATTAGTGTCGACCCACCTCTGTCTAGTGTTTACCTCAAAATGTTGAGTCTTTTGGCTGCTCCCATCGAGGGGTCGCCACAGCAGACCATCCGATCCGATTGGCACAGGCTTTATGCAGGATGCCCTTCCTAACACAACCCTCCCATTTTATCCGGGGTTGGGACCGGCACTGCATCCAGTGGCTGGGAATTGAGCCCGGACCTTCCGCATGACAAGAGGGAAACTGCCACTGAGCCACCAAGGCATAGTATTTACCCACCAATGACTAGCGTTAATACTGCTTTAAAATTTTATGCATTTCAGCTGTGTTTATTCATTTCGTGTCTGGTGTTAAACAATAAATCATATATTAGACAGTATATTTCCAGTATGTCATGGTCCGCCTTACCTTGATCACATAATTCATAGTTTTTATTCACCTCTTTTATTTTACCTCTATAGCCGTGACTGTCTGACTATGCAGTGCTAAATCATTTTAACATGACATTACAAAGCCCTCTGTCGTTGGATAGAAAATGCTTAAATTGAATATTGTATACTGTTCCAATACAAGAAAGCAAATTTGACAATCATGTGCAGGGGCCAATGCATCTCTGTGCTAGTAATTTAACCCAATGTGAATGTTATTTGGAAGGAACATATGAAATGCAGATTTGAGTAGAGGGTGTGTTATTTATTCATTTTTCAATAAAGCTTGGCTGTAAGATTCACAGAGCATCTGGTAGATGGATTTGTCAGTCAGAACTTGATACCTGGCAAAACCTTGCATTTATTATTTTATCCTTAGTTTACATTTAGCAACTTATTTATACACTACCTGGCCAAAAAAACAAAACAAAAAAAAAGCGATTTCAGAAGGATCAGATTATTGGACTGCATCAAGCAAAGAAAACAACTGGAAGATTTGAACTGGAACTTTAGGAACCGTTAAACAGATTATCAAAAAGGTAGAAAAAAAGGAAAGAGGATGGAATGGAAGCAAAGTGCTTAACCGTCAACTTTGTGAAAGAAATTCCATACTCATGAATGGTGACCACTTAAACACCAAAGTAGCCAAAAATATTTAGTAGAAACCATACTGTAGCTATGTTTAATATGCACGCCATCTGATAAGACATCATCTCTGATGAGAAAAGGCTTCAATTTTCTAGTGAGCGTAAAGATTGGAGCGATGTAAAAAGTTCAGATTGACCCTATTCCATAGTGATGGTGCATCAGGTTAAAAAGGTAAGGGCATGCACCCATCATACCTGCTGCCCACTGCACAAGCCTCTGGAGGCAGTGTTATGATTCGCGGTTGCTTCAGTTGGTCAGGTCTAGGCTCTGCAATGTTATGTGGCAATAAAATGAGATCAGCCGATAACCCGAATGTACCGATTTACCAGGTTGTCACATCAACAGAGTTTTTCTTCCCTGATGGCACGGGTATATTCCAGGATTCAAATTGTAAAAGAATGGTTCTGATAGCATGAAGAATCATTTTCAGAAATGAACTGGCCAACACATTGTATGCTGTAAGAATAGCTAAAGGAGAAATTTTTGAGCATGTGATGTGGTTATTTATTTATTTTTGGCCAGGCAGTGTAATTAGAACACTGAAAATATCATGGGCAGATTAAAACGAAAATAATATCTGCACAAACAGGATAAAAAAAATAAAATCCTTGTATCCATGTGTCCATGTGTGTCCAGTTTAGACCAATTATAAACTAGTCATGGTCGGATTTTTCAGTGGTTTTGAAAGGCCATCACTCTTTCCAGTTAGGCCACACGCACACACCACATGTTTAAATTTAAAAACATAGCAATACTGACAGATAAAGATAAACATATGCTTAGTGGCATTGGTTTGCAACCTTACTATGGAAATAGTAAAATGTCATTTGTGCAGTGATTAAACATGTTTGAGGTACTTGACTTAAAAATAGCTTGTTCAAGTTATATTTGGTAGCTGTTTGCACATCGTTGCGTCACTCAAGACAATAAAAACAATAATAAAATAAAACAGAACTACTGTGGTTGCGTTATGAACTTCAGAATGAGTCTGACTCATCATTCATCATGTTCAATGAGTAATGTTGTTTATTGAGGCATTTACGTCATCCCTTCATTGTGTTTTTCCTCTTCTACAGAATCGGACAGTCACAGTGATGTTGAAACGACTAAGACGTGTTTCCGGGGGAATGGAGAAGGATACCGTGGGACAGTGTCAGTCCCTATGGATGGTTTGACTTGTCAAAGATGGGACGCCCAGTTTCCTCATTCACATTCCTTTACACCAGAGAACTACCGCTGCAAGTGAGTATGCCTCAAAAAGCCACCTTCTGAATATAGTGTGCAATCTCCAGTATCTCCACCATCTTTATACACCCCTTCGGCAAATTTAGAAGGATGTGTATGCATCATGGCGGGATGGTGGCTTAGCGGTTAGCAATGTCTGTCGCCTTGCACCTCTAGGGGCCGGGTTCAAGATGCCTGCATCTAATGTGAGTGGATGGTCTAAGTGATGTTGCCCAAAGCGCATTATGATGTTAAAATTTCATTACTTTTTTGGCACTATTACGGCACCAATAAGGGAACAACCTCTGTATTTTATTACCCCATGAAAAAAAAAAAATCAGTGTCACTTTTTTTGGAGGGGTAGTGCTTTATGGATGGTTTCTATAATAAATGACTACACATTTCTTTCAACTTGCTTTTGTATTAGTGTGGGGGTTGTGGTGGAGAATTTGTTTGAGCCATGTCCAAATCCCAATCCTACCCCACATATTTCACTGCAGGCCACATAACTTGCTTGCACATTACTGCAGCTTTCTATAAGAATGACATGAAATTTTGTAGATATGCATGTTGTCTTGTCTTCAAATGCCTGATACGTAAATATGTGAAAATGAAGTATCTTATGAGAACTTTGCGAGTAAACAATAAGAAAACCAGAAAATCAGAGGAAAGCAGAGAGCATATTTCCAAATTTTATAGAAAGCATAAAGTTTGGATTCTGGAGTAATGGAATAAGGTATGATGTCTGATGAGTCCAGATTGATCCTATTCCAGAGCGATGGGCACGTCAGGGTGAGAATGACCAGCTTATCCATATCCATATCAATATCTATATACATTTTCACTGAAATATTAGATAGCCAGGCAGTGTCTATGACTGAGCAACAAGTACCAGACTCAGGCATAAACACACCCCTGATTAAATTGCTTACTGAATCAAATTACTGACATTGGAAATGAAGCAGGCAATGGTATGGTTTTGCAAAGATAATGTAACTTGTAGTCAGTTTCTAGAACAGTTACTAAGATGCAGGGTTTAGAATTTCTATTTAGAATTGAAGTTATATACTTTGTTCAGATACACATTATATTAAAAGATTTCAAATATTTTCATTCAAACAATAATCCGAGGCGTTATGTGAGTTTAGTGGTTAGCACTGTTGCCTTTCACCTCCCAGGTTCTGGGTTTGATTCCCACCTTGGATATGTGTGAATGGAGTTTGCATGTCCTCCCCGTGCTTGGTGGGTTTCCTCCGGGTACTCAGATTTCCTCCTAGAGCAAATTAGGTTAATTGGTGTTACAAATTAGCCCATAGTGTGTAAGTGTATGAATGTGTGCCCTGTGTGCCCTGCAATGACTTGGCACCTCATCCAGGCTGAACCCCGTCTCACGTCTTCTGGGATAGGCTTCAGGCCCTCCGTGACCCTGTGTATAGGATAAAGTGGTATAGATGATAAGTGAGTGAGATTGCACCAGTTTTGTTTTTTTCCAGTCCTGGAAATAGTTTCACCTCTAAGCAGAGTGCAACAACTGCTCATGGCCATGCCTTTCATTAGGAGGCATCCTGTGATGCTTACACTGTTTCAAGAAAGGGTGTTGTTTTAAAGCCAGAGGAAATCTATACAATACAGTATTTTCATTGCAATTGCAAAACATCTTAAGAGCAGAAGAGGGCTATAAATATCGCAAATTGCTTCTTTAACAGCTTTATGTTGTATAAAATATGTATAAAATAAAATGCAAATTTATCAAATGGGTATATACATTTTTTACTAAATATTTTTCATCTTTTCTTTTATTAATTTAGTTTTTTTTTCTTCATTAAATCAATATTTAATCTTAGCTTACCAATAACATTAGACTCCTTCAGGTCTCAAATACTGTAGCTCACTGACATTGTTCCCCCCAAACCAGACAAAGTTTAGACAACGGTAACATAAACCAGACAGTTGTTCAAATCAACGATGATAAATGCAGTAAGCATCTCTACATTAATGTTATCATGCCTCCCGTGTCTGTGCTTCATTAAGAAGATTTATTTCTCTATAACTTGATAACTGATCACCTCCCCTAATCCACTGTCTCCATTTAACAATCAGCAGTGCAGTGGATCTTCCATCATGGTGCCTCATATGCACAGCTGAGTCAAAAACACATCCCACTCTTCACACTAATGAAGAGCTCAGATGATAAAAAAAAAAAAAAAAAAGGTTCTCACATATCTCAGGTCTAAACATTCATCTAAAAGAACTGGCTCAAGTGCTGACTCATTCACAAATACCACTTTTCTAGTCCATATTTTGTTTGGTTGTATGGATCAAATCAATCATACAGTCACATCTGTGCACGCATTGCAGGGACCTGAAGGAGAACTACTGCAGGAATCCTGATGGCCGTGATGCCCCATGGTGCTTCACTACCGACCCTAACGAGCCTTGGGTCTTCTGTACAAGCATTCCGGGCTGTGAAGCAATAACATCTGAACCTGATGGTGAGCTGCAGTTTACATTCAGTACGCCTCTGTGTTATATTGTGCTTTTAATGGAGCAAATTCTAATGTTTATGACTCCCAGTTTTATAATAGTCACAACCTACTTTTGAGTCACCATTGCCTTAAAAGGTAACTGACGTATACACAGGGCTTATGTCTGCACAATATATCATTTGTCAGTTGTTATTATTATATAACTCTCAGTTGAAGTATGAAAGGTTGTATACACTGTTTTGGGCGTAAACATTGCATTCTTGTAGGTTGCAACCTGCATATCTAAAACTTCCATTTTTGTGAATGTCTATACAGGTTTCTAAACTTTTGAACAAAATAGTGTTTTCACTACATTTGACTGAAGCATGTTAATAGTTTCCTGTCTTTAAAATGTATTTAGGAGACTTATATGGCATTCAGTAGTTAGTGAATGAGTAAGTGAATGAGCGGCGATGTTTATATAGATGGTCTATACTGTAAATGTCGGTCATTCTTACAAATGTCATGATGTATGTATGGATTACAGTAATGAAGATGCATTGTGGGTAGTACCATGCAGAAGTAGGGATGTGCTCGTGTAAACCGCAGTGTTGTAACTTGGTCTGAATGTAACTGCAATGGACGAGATGGACGGGATTAGTTGTGTTTTGAGAAGTATCGACAAGTACCAAAATTAATCCGCATAATGTCCATATCAGGCATTTATCTTACACTCCGACATATGCAAATGAGCATTGTGCATTTTTATAAAACAACAATTTTGTTGTATTCAGTGGGTTCAGTGCAATTTTTTTTATTTTATAGCATTGTTATCCTCCTTAAACAAAGGTTAAATGTTTCTTATTAAGACCAAGCGTTAAAACTGACACCTCGTGGCTCCACTGTTTTATTATGTATTACATCAGACATCTAGCTGTGTAAATGCATTTATACTGTATGTGTGTGTGATTGGAAAAAGAAAACAAGATCTTTTTCTAATTTTCACTTAACATCTTGATTGTTGTCTTTCCAAAAAGTTAAACAGCTGCAGTAAAAGATTGATGGGGTTACTTTTGTTAACTCTTGCTCTTTTGGGCTCTCTGTTCCTCATGAAACCTCAGCTGTTCATTTGTAATGCGGCATTTTCTGAGATGCTCTTCTGTTACCAAGGTTTGGCATGTGCAAACTTCTCCCAGTGGTCTAATCTCCATAGCCACTAAAATAGGCTCCGGTTTGAGGCATGCTCAATGGGAGTGAACAGTAGTTTGGGAATATGACAGTAAGGCTCAGACATTAATCACCTTTGACAGTTTTGTGTGTCTAACAATGCCAGGGAGGGCGCATGGGAGGACACGCTTAGGTGCTGATGCTAAAATCAATTTAGCTGCAGTTCTGATTGGGGCTACAGGGACCTGGTGTCTGGGCATGTGGGATAAAAAAAAAGCTGTGGTGTTTTTTTTTTTTTTTCTTTCTTTCTTTTTCCTGTACGCACTGTTAGCTCATTGATTACATATACAAAAATGTTAGTTGTAATGTTTTGGCATGTATGTTATTATCATTGAAGGAACATTTTCATAAGTAGTGCCAGATTAATATAAACCGCATGTACCAATTTTGCATAGAGAATGCCTTATTTTAAAATTAGTTTTTTTGTATGGATCACAAAAAATTTTAATCTCGCAAAAAAAAAAAGAAAAACACACAAAACGACTAGACACACAAAACACAAAACACAAACGATAAGACAACCAATATATTAGCAATTTGACTGTAAAATATGATTATCATTTTTGGACTTTCACTTATTTTGGCATGGTGGTCTATAACAAAACATCATGCAGAAAATTTAAATATATACATAAAAAAAGTTGCACACTAATTTTTTAGCCTTAAATTTGGTAAAATAATGCGTACAATGGATTCTCATGCTCCCACTCACTCTTCCCCTCTTGTAAACATTTTTTTTTTCACAATTTAAATCCTAGATTATGCCTTTTCCATTAGAACAGGAAAAAAATCTGGTCATTCAGTACATTCAAGTAGTCACCTGACTTAATGTTATTGCCACATGCCATCGCTGATCCTAGACCTGACCAACTGAAACATGCCCTTTTTATTTGTCTGATCTTTATTTGACAACTCGACTAGCAACCTGAAACCTCATTAGCCTCAATAGTAAGTAATACACTACACTCAGTTCTAGTTCATTCAATGCTTGTTGTGTATATGCAAATAATTTTCCTTTCATTACTAAATATAGATTTGATTTCTACTGGTGATCTTTTTAGAGGAATCCTCATCAAGCATTTAAGTGATCTCTGATCACGGTCAGCATTATACGTCCAGGTTTTAATAATGCTCTAGGCAGTTCTGAACCCAATTCCAGAAATTTAAGTAGTCTTTTTAATTAGTTTATTTCCTTGAGGCAGGCCCTCATGAAACAGTGATGTTTTTTTGGCCAGACAGTATCTTTTTATGTTAGATGCTTTGAACTACAACTAGCGCTGCTTTTGCATTTGGGAGCCATAACGTACTTATGGTTATATTTATGAAAGGAAATAAAGCAGAGAGATAAATCTTTAACACTCAAGATGTGTGTTCATGAGATATTCCAATTGTGTTCTTGTGTTCAAGCTGTCGTGTTTGGTTAGTCTGGTTACAACTACCACATTCCATTCTCCAGTCGGTATTTCTAAATTCTGTGATAATCTAATGGGATTTTTCTTTTTTTCTACTTTTCTTTTTTATTTCTTCTATTTTTTAAAAAGAGCCTTTACAAATTTTTTTTACAGTGAATTAAATGATCATGTGGCAAATCAAACAATTTATAATTATTTGATAAAAAGGATAATTAATTAATAAACAAGATGTTTGCTGTTCTATACTAATAAGTTTAAGCAGAATCAGATGAACAGTAAGACATGTCAGCCATGTGGAACCATTTAAGAGCATTTAACAAGGACGACTTTGTGGGGGAAAAAATGGTATATTAAAATTTTACTTTTATGTACACTGCCGGTCAGAAGTTTGGACACGCTATTTAATCCCATGGTCTTTCCTGATTTTTATTTCTTTCTACATTGTAAAGCAATGCTGATGACGTCCAAAATATGCAATAATCTGCATGCTCTGTAAATCCTTCATAACGGCTCTAATCTGTAGTGCTGGTTGTTAATTTATGATTTCTGAGACTGGTGACTGTAAATGAACTTCTCCTCTGCAGCAGAGGTAGGTTTTGGTCTTGCTTTCCTGGGAAGGTCTTCATGAGAGCCAGTTTCATTATGGTGCTTGATGGGTTTTGCAAATGCACTTGACACAATACTGTTCTTGCAAGAACTGTTTCAGAACAGTTGACCCTCATGTCTTGAAATAACAACTGAATGTTGTTGTTACTTCATTACCTATATTAATGTCATATGTGTTATTTCATAGTTTTGAAAAATAAAAAATCTAGTACCGTGGTACCTCGGCATGCGAACACCCTGCCTCACAAATTATCGCCTTGAGAAATTAAATTTTGCAAGAAATTTGTCTCGGCAACTGAAGCGTTTTGACCATACAAATGAACAAACCGAATGCTGAATAAGTTGCATGTACGACCAGGAGCCTTTCAAAACTTGAACTTGAAAACTGCGTCATTTATTTTGCATTTTGTGCAAAATTTAGTGAAGACATAGCACTATGGGTCCCAAGAATGTTAGCAAGGATGGAAGCTTTCAGTTGTGTTTTTAAAGCAGCCCGTGCCAAAAGGAATCTTAAATTAAGGTTAAGTGAGGTTAATGCTTATTTATTTATTATTTTATTTCGTTTTCATACCTTTTTTTTTTAAATTTTTTTTTCCATGTTTTTGATTGTTTTTCAAAAAATATGATTCTAGTGTTGGATCTTGGTGATATGTTTTGGTGGCTACAGGAAAATGCTTGTCACAAAATGAAAAAAAAAAAAAAAACTCCTTAAGAAATGGATTAAACTAATTCAAACTTTTTACTGGCACTTTATATAACATAATGTATACTCTCTTTAATGGTACTGATGAAGAAACAACCCAACTCTGGGATATTCCTTCAAAGTTTGGCAGGGGTGTATAACTATATTCATTTGTTTTCATTTTGTGTTTCAGAGTGTTACACAGGAAGTGGCGAGATGTACAAAGGCAAGCAGATGAAGACTCGTTCAGGCATCCCTTGTTCACCGTGGAACGACCATACGGAGAGGTGATTTTAAAGCCTCAAGCTCAAACAGAAACACCCCCTCACTCATGCTGATTGCATACAGGCCATAAAAACAACCTTTCTTCAATAACTAACCCTAAGCACAAACTACTGAACCTGAACCTGGATGCATTCTTCATTTAACTCTGTTCTATAAAGCCTGTCCAATCTGTCCAAACACAAATAGTTTTATTTCTGTTCATGCAGCAGTTCATCTTTTCAGATATTTTGTTTCCATGGACATGGATTCAAGTCTGCTTATTAACACTTTGTGTGTTGCAGAGTGTCAAGGACAGTCCCTTGATTCCTGTTGCTGCTTGAATGATCTATTTATCTTTGTGGTTCAAGGGTAAAGCTTAGTAGCAATATTAATAGGATTGCAGAAATAACTCACACCCACATGTTCCTGGGCTTTGATTTTTAAGCACAGTGTGACTGCAGTTGAGAAGCTTAGATGAACACGGCTAGTAGAAATGCAGGAAACATTCCCATTTACAGTGTTACATTTTTGATCTATCTGTCTATCTATCTATCTATCTATCTATCTATCAATGCATCCATCCATCCATCCATACACTTAACTCCTCAGATTTACCTCCTTTAGCAAGCTAGGAAAGAAGTCTCATATAAAACACAGCTCACTAACTACAAAAACTCTTGCCATGTGGTCGTGATATATCTTATTAACGATAACTCAGATGAGACACAATTTTTTAAAATGCTAGATAAACTTGGGGTGGCACGGTGGTTTAGTGGTTAGCACTGTTGCCTTGCATCTCAAGGTTCCAGGTTTGATTTTCACCTCAGGGGGGTTTGCATGCTCTCCCCTTGCTTGGTGGGTTTCCTTCAGGTGCTCTGGTTTCCTCCAACAGTCGAAAGACATGAAGGTTAGGATATTCGCCGTGTTTAGTGTGTGTATGTGTGTGAGTGCCCTGCGATTGATTGGCACCCTGTCCAGGGTGTACCCTGCCTCATGCCCTAAGTCTCTGAGGATAGGCTCCAGGTGCCTCGCGACACTGTATACAGGATAAAGTGGTATACTGTAGGTGACGAGCGTGTGAGTGAGATTAACATGGATATTTCTGGTGCTGGCTTTGTGAAATGTTTGTGAAATGTTGACCTAGTGAAAGAATACTCCCACTAGTGATACACCAAAATCCAAATGGCCTTTCGGTTAATCAATCTTAATTCAGGCCTTCATTGAGTTACATGGCAGGCTCTAGTGTGCAGTAACCGCATAGTAACAGCAGAGAAAAATGAGAAGTTGAAAAAAAGTAAAAAATGTTTGTATGAGTAGGAATGTTTGAATTTTTTGTTTTTGAAAAAAAAATACAATCCCTTAAGGTGTCACCATCTTGATATGTGTAAATGTACTTGGTGACATATGAAGATTTTTTTTCTTAATTATTCTTTAGATAGGCATCCCACACCCAAAAACAACAACAGTATGTGCACACACACACACACACACACATGTGTGTTTCTGATTGAAACACACACATTTTTTGTTGTTGTTGCCACACAGACCCTGAAATGTGTGGCATTTTATAACTTCCTTGTTTTCACGAACAAGTTCCAGGTCAAAGTTCACTCCCCCTTGCCTTTGCAAAACCCCACTAGGGCAGTGTAACAAACTACAGGCATCTGGATTGCCAGGGTGTATTTGTCTTCCTTGAGAAAATAAGCTCCTTGCACTTTTTGTGGAAGAAAAACATGGTTTAGTGGAGAAACCCCCTTTTGAGAACGTTCTAATTGATGGCTGTGTGCTGCAGTCAGGGTGACTTAATTCACCAAGAATTAGCGGCAGACTCTTGCAGCTGGAACAGCAAGCTGTAGGGGTGACCTCTGACCTCTCTGTGCTTAGTCCTTACTCAGACGTCTTGCCATACGCACATCAAAGCAGGTCTGTAATTTGACCTACACTCTGCCAGACATTACGGCTAGGTCAAAGGTCACTCAGGTGTGTAGGTGTGAGGACCTGAGGTCAACCCTCACTCCTTAGCAGTAGACGTCTCATTATGTTATAGAAGGATAATTGTATTTCATGATTTATCTTTGCTTTGGTAATAACTTTGGTTTAGTATTTGCTTCTCAGCTTATCTATAAAAGCTATTAATAGAAATAGATGAACTTCTTCACACACTTGCAACTATAATTACCATTTTAGTTTACATTTTACAATCATTGGTTTTAGAGAGTGTGTAGGTTGCAAGTATGTTGTGGTCCTCAACAATGTAACTTCCCGTTATAGAAGTGACCATGAAGTTATGAGTCATTCCAGGCAACCATCACTCTCAATGGTGGAATGAATGGATAGATGGATCGAATCTTTCATCCAGAGACCCTTATTCCCCTGATCACCTTTAGTTTAACCATAAACTTTTAAATATAAATATTTTACATGGATGTGAGTTTTGAAACAATTATTCACTGGCATTAGAGAAACTGAGCCAAGTGTCATGTTGGAAACCAAAACAAAAACTCATTATTAGCACTATCCCTCCTTAAAAGAACATTTTAAACGGGTCATTTACCTTGCATCATCTGAACAGAGGAACCAGCTTAGAAATCACCCAACTTCTTAGCCACATGTCCATCTTTATAACATTTCTTAGCTCCAGTGAAATTCCTGCTGGAAAATTTGTAGTGTTTTTGACAGTGGTATTCCCCGAATGTGGAGGAACCCTAGCTGTTAATGTGGAAGAACTGAGAGAAGGGGGTCATGTCCCGATTAATGTTGAAGCCAAATGCTTCTCTGCGTCTCTGGAGAGGAACAATCCGCACAGCTGTATAGAACAGGGTGAGGAAGAAGAAAGAGCTCACATGCGCCATAGCACTTACGTACATATTCTAATTGGAAATCTGAGTAACGCGTTGGGCATCCAAACAGAGCTGTATATACAAACAGGTTGCATTGTAAAACCCACTAAGATCACTGCTTCCACAAAATGTCGTCAATTAAGGATGAGATTTATTTCTATGTCCGTTATTTTAATACGCACATTTTAACCTTTTTTTTGGTTAGGAAAGGGAGAGACATGGTCACTCAAAGTGAAGATCTGGAGGGTAATTTCTGCAGGAATCCAGACAAGGACAAGCACGGGCTATGGTGCTACACCAACAGCTCCCTCGTCCCCTGGGATTACTGTGCAGTCAAGCACTGTGAGTCTCTCTCTCTCTCTCTCTCTCTCTCCCCCACATACAGTACATGCACCGTTTTATGTTCACCTTACAGTTACTTTACATTATCAATATATAAAGGCTCATAATATTAAACTGGATGGAAAAAATCTATATAGATTGCAAAAATCAATTAATAAGTAAATTTAAAAAAATGAAATATGCGATTGCAAAAATCAATTAATTAGTTATGGTATAGTCGAATGTATTCAGAAGTTCACAATAAACTGTACGTAATTCCACTGAAGTACATTTCAGTATCAGGATGTAAGACAAAATGTGTAAAAGTTCAAGGGGTGTGAATACTTGCAGCACTCTGTATTTATTTATCAATTTTGCTTGTATATTTCTCACACATTACCATTGCCAAATGTAGGCTTTATGTTAAACATTTTTGTCCTATGGTATGTCCCAAGAGTAAGGGATTTCCTAACCAACACATCCTAAAATGTAAAACATTTTTCAAAACAAATGTAGCATTATTTTGTCAATTTAAATGATTGAGCTAATAAACTGATTTATTGTCTATGTGCTTGATGGTTAAAGGTTTATTTAAATTGCTACATCTGACCCAAATGCAAAAAAATGGCTAAAGTTTATTCATTTGCAAAAATGCATTCATCAATCTGCTAAGAAATATTGTATGCTTCATTCTTCCACTACATAGTAAGCTATTATTGTAATCATTCACAGCTGCTAGTATTTGTTTAACTGTTGTTTGAGAACCAATTTCTTCAGATAAGATTTATTAAATTGCAGCCATACCAGATGATTGAGCGATATCAGCATCTAACTTAATGTTCAGACATCAAAAGTTAACAAATGTAAAATAATTATGATCACTGCTGATCAAAAACACTTTTTTTTATTAAGTGAACAAGCTTTATTTAATGTTGAGATGTAACAGTTGCATGTTAGCATTGACTAGGTCTGTGTGAGCTTTGAGACTATACAAAATGAAAATGTTAACAAGAAAGTTGTTCAATCAGGTTAAACATGAATTTTTAGTAGTCTTTTAGAAAACTGAATCAGATCTGGACACTTGATGTCTATGTGAATGATTGCTTGATGGTGGCGTAGTGGTTAGCACTGTGGCCTTGCACCTCCAGTGTGCGGGTTTGATTTCCGCCTCGGGTATGTGTGCATGTTCTATCTGTGCTTGGTGGGTTTCTCCCGGGTACTCCGGTTTTCTCCCACGGTAGATTAGGCTGATTGGTGTTCCCAAATTGCCCATAGTGTGTGAATGAGTGTGTGAGTGTGAGTGTGTATATGTGTGCCCTGCGATGGATTTGCACTCCGTCCATCATCTCCTGGGATAAGCTCCAGGCCCTGTATACAGGATAACGGGATAAAGCGGTATATATTGATTCTGATTGGTGAGAAGTTGTTGATTCGCTGTTAATTACATCAGCTCTTGACGCTAGTGCCTACTTGAACACAGGTAAATATTAACCTGGTTGTTCTAATGTCTTTATTTAAACATATTATAATGGGACATGTATGGTGTATCCACTAAACACATTAAAAGACGTGTAATTATTGGTGGGAATTCCATCTTAAATTACTATAAGTTTGCTGAGATAATAAATAGAGTGTTTAAAATAGAGGGTTTTATGCTTTGTGGTTTCTGGGTACCATGACAAGCTGCATTTTTGTCATATTAAGTTCATGAGAGAGAGAGAGAGAGAGAGAGAGAGAGAGAGGGCGCGAGGTGGCCAGTGGCTGAGCAACTGCTTATAGCTGTTATAATCTAGGTGATAACATCAATGATGTACGGACAGAATAAAACAAACAAAATTAATGTACCTATAAAAGGGTCATTCTTGATAAATAAACAATTCAGGGTGGTATAAGTAAGTCAGCTTTGTCTCATGACATAGACATGGTGTTTATTTTATTAACACTTTGGACTTATGGCTTATGATTTCCAAAACTACAACCTCACACACACATGTGATTAAAGAAGGTAAAGTTCATTTGGTCAGGCCTGCCTTTCAGCACTGGGTCTGTCGTTTTATCGTATTCTATCTCACAAACCCACATAACACTGAGTAAAATGTGCGCAGAGATGCTTTACAGAGGTGCTTATAATTTTTTCTCAATCATCATGTAGCCAAAGCAGTCCCACATGCCGGCTAAGTGAATGCAGAAGACCTCACACCAATTTTCTCTCAAATTACACTGTAAACAATGTGTATATATGCTCATTAGTTTATCTGACATTGATCATGTTTGCCTAGCTAATTATGAAATGAAAAGTGGAGTAATATGCTTGTACCCTGTGTTGTTTTTTAGGTGAGCAATTACCGAACAGTCTACCACGAAAAGGTAATTATGCAGTAGATTATGTTTGCTGATTATGTCTTAGTTGTTAATGCTGTTAGAGCTTTTGAGAATATTAAAAACAAATCTTTGTTTTCGTTCCAGTATCTGAAGCCGCAGTCGCCTCCTGTTTTGTCCATAAGCAAGTGAGGATAGTCGGAGGTGGCCCTGTACCGATTAAAGAGGGCAGTTGGATGGTCAGCATTCAAAAAGGGTGGGTGACTCAATGCTCATTCCTTTTCAAATTACTCGAGCACTTGCAAAAGGTCACAGTAAAATTTTCAGGGATAAATGTTGATGCTCTTGGCAGCATTTTGTAGGAAGTTTAACTAAATATTGGTTTTACGCGATGTATCATTTGTACTTGATTTGTGGCAATGTGCCAGTTTGAATTAGCAGAAAATTCTTCACCAAATGTGCTTAGCGGTTTATATATGTATATTTATATGGTAGTGTGAAATGCATGATGTAAATATCTGTCTGCATCAATTGTCGTTTATAAAGTGTGACTGTCGCATTCAGCCATGTTAAGAGTGTTCTGTCTGGTCTGTGTTTTCAGGGCTGCTCACTCATGTGGAGGCTCACTGGTCCGTGAGGAGTGGGTGCTGACAGACAGAGAGTGCTTCTCCTCATGGTAATTTATCTGCAGTTGCATTACACAAGACACAGTGTTGTGCCCTTGATTTGGCCTCTAGGTTTGCAAAGGTCAGAAACGTCTTTCTCCGGATTCTCACACGTCTTAACATACTGTAACAAATCATAGCTGTTGGGACCAAAGATATTAGACCAGTGCCATTTACAGTATGTATGTTCTCATAAACATGAAATGGTGTAAGCCAGATAATCAGGGATAAAGGTCTTTAGTTTGTTTGTATTATGGATTATTTTGTGTGAAAGTCTATTACGCGAAGCAGTTCAACAATGTTTGCTCAAAAGACCTCAAAAAAAAAAAATAATAATAATAAATAAATAAGTAAATGACAGAATAGTTTTAGCATTAACCAGTGGTCTGTTTGTCTTTCTCAGTGTTCCTGATCTGTCTGAGTACAGAGTTTGGCTTGGCTCTGCACATCTGAATGAGTCTGAAGAGAACACTTGGAGCAGACAGGAAAGAAGAATTGCTCATGTTGTCTGTGGACCAGAAGGCTCAGGACTCGCTCTGTTACAACTAGCACAGTAAGACCTACCAAATCTTTATCTAACAATTAAACCAAATAAACAATCCAACAAAAATTTAAGTTCACTTAAATTATATTTTCTTTACTTAATTACTACAGTACAGTGAGTCTTGAAGTTTAACATGCTACGCATTCTGAGATTCTTTTCTGCTCATTTTACATTTAATTAAAGCAAAATAAAAATCCCAGGACATACAGCAGATCTAAAAAATAATAATAATAATAAGAAGAAATAATCTTTTCACCATAGTGGGCAAAAACTGTAATTTTCATAAAATATATATAATACATTTCGACATGATTATATTTCTATCATACAAGTTATATTCAGTATGTGATTATTATATTCATTTTATCTTTTCAAATAATTATTGGAAGCACAATCACAAATCCTTATACAAAAAAAAAATATCACACCTGTAATGCATCACATCACCCCCACTCTTCAAGAGCTCCACTGGCTCCTAGAGTTTTAAAATTCTAGATTATTTATGTAAAGATTTTAAAATTCTCTTCCTTACCTTTAAAGCACTACATAATCTCGCTCCACCTTTTCTCTCAGAGCTCGTACAGTCCTATACCCCCTCTCACACTCCTCGCTCTTCCTCATCAAGGCTCCTCTTCACCCCTGCTGTCCGCATGACCACCATGGGCTCTAGAGCCTTAAGCCGCACAGCTCGTCTTTGGAATTCTCTCCCTGAAAGCATCTGTAATATAGACTTTCAAACCACGTTCAAAACTCATCTTAAGACCTATTTATTTAGAAGAGTTTATCCTACATAATGTAAGGAGGCACTCAGATATCCAAGTGATTTTAAAAAGTTTTAGAGGACGAAACTGTCTGTTTTATGCGACTTTGTTCATTTTGGAATTAACTATTGATTTTTCTAAGGCTGATTTTTGTACAATATAAGGGCGTTTTCCATTGAAAGTTCAAATTAGCATATCTTCTCTTTCCGTGGGACGATTGCGATGAAAAAACCTAAAACCAATATGTTATCGCAAGCTCAGCCAAATACAGTTGTGACAACCTCATTAAAATTTGTTTAGTAGTTTTTACGTGATGCGTGCACAAACAAACAGACAAACAAAAATTCCAAAAAACATCTTGCTGTGCTCTTTTACTCATTTTACCCCCCTCAAAATTTTTTTTCACAAATATCAAATATCTACAGACACAACAACTTTGGAGTTTTATTATACTGTATGAATTGGACAGCGACCTTCGGTGACCAGAAAGGCACCAATATAAATGTCATTTCCTTAGCGAAGGCAGAAAAAAACATGCTTACATATTGTCCACTTCAGTCAGTATTATGTGTCAGTTCATCATAGTGCAGTGATTTAAATGTCATTCCTTTCTCTCTCTCTATGTCTCAGGCCTGCTCTCATCACTGAGCAGGTGAGAATCATTCAGCTGCCTGTGGCTGGCTGTAGCATTGCAGACGGCACCATGTGTTCAACATATGGCTGGGGGGAAACTAAAGGTAGGCATCATCTTATCAATGGCAAATTTTTAAAGAGCGGTATGTTATCATAGTGCAGTGAATAAAAATATGCTGTAAAAGTAAGAACTGTAATCTTCTAGGCACAGGACATGAAGGCGCACTAAAGAGTGTTCAGCTGCCTATTGTTAGCAATGAACGCTGCCAGCAGTTACACAGAGGAACGTTACAGATCACTGATGCTAAAGTGTGTGCTGGCGGGAAGAGAGATGAAGGAGTGTGTGAGGTGAGGCAATTTACATACTACTTGTTATCATATTCTATAGCCATATCTTATAAAGTATCAGAATGTGATATAACCTTTTATTATATAACAGTAATTCCAACTGACTTATCTGATTCAAATAAAAGCATTCCATGAGTGCAGATAATAGAGCACCACTGGAATGCTATCTACTGATCATAGGTGTTTTAACAATTGTGCATGGGTAAAATTGGTCAGTCCAGTACTGGAAAGAGGGAGAGCAGCTGCCTGCTACGGTAAAACCCTCTTTCAAAACCAGTCACACTTTCAGCAAGAAAACACATCTGATCATGTTATGTCATCTTAAACAACTTAACAATTGCCCCTAAATCTCCTTAATAATTGCCTCCAAGTTGTTTTGAATGAGCTACAAAGCTAACTAGTTTCTAACAGAAGGCTGAATCACAAATCCCTCTCTAATCCTTGTTCAGTGGCATTACTTGATGTGTGGAACAAGGGATTGTACACCCTACATAGCACATTAGGTTTCATATTTGACATTCAAACCAGAAAAACCACAAGTCAGGTAACGTTCTAAAGCGGAATAATTGAAAATATAAAGTAAATCTCACCTCCATGGTTGTGGATTTAAGGCTGGTGTGGAAAAACTTTCCAACAATTTATTAGTCAATAAACTGCGTCATGCCTGTCGAAGTATTGTGAATATGTATTTGTATATATTAATTTGAAATACTATAACTAACTTTTTTTTACATCTCCATTTTCACTTCATCAGAAAGACTACGGTGGCCCACTGGTGTGTCAGGAAAAGGACAGTAAGGTCATAGTGGGAGTGAGTATCCATGGTCGCGGATGCGCCCGGCACAACCGGCCAGGTATCTTCATCAGCGTGTCCCAGTATACAGGATGGATACACAAGGTCTATAGAACATACCCAAATTCAGACTATAATAATTAAAACTGCTTCAATGAGGGAAGACCTCTCATTGAGAAGAACTAAGCAGTCGTGAGGATCCAAAACATTGGAGACAAAACCAAGGTGACCCACATTTGTGACTTCACAGCTCACATGTACCTTCAAAGTTGCAATGAAGTTGAAACCTGTCCAAAAAAATGAAAACTGGGACATCTGAAAATGGAACCTGACTATGTTCTGGTTTCATGAATAAGTGAGGGTGATACAGTAGGACTGGATTTGATTCAGTTCCATGTGCATTGTTTTCTAAGTTGTAAAAAACGATACAAAGGCCAGATGCATAAATCCTGATCAAGGACAAGCTTTGTAATGCTTTTTATATATAGTCTGGAATTTGTTATAAGTTTAAAAGTGAAAGGCCATAGTTTGGGGGAAAAAATATTGTTCCCAAAATGCGTGGATGATTTGTGAATGTCATGCGCACTAGACTTGTAAAAACAAGAGCTGAGATACCCTCTCTGAGAATTTATTTGGATTGTAAGGAAAGATAAGGATCTGCATCTAGTGACTGTAGCCATTGTAGAAACTTTGGCCCAAACTACAGTGATTTTCTTTTGTTTTTGTTTGTTGTTCAAACAAATATACGGACAAAACAACGCTACGTTGATTTAAACATTTGTATTGTACATCTTGGCTCTAAACATACCCCGCAGTATTATCTAATACAGAACGGTGTGTATTATATACATGTAAAATATGTGTATAGTAGTATTATTTGAAGGCTTTTTTACTTTTATGCTCCTGATAATACTTGAATCCACACACATCCGGCAAAACACTGTCCACTCCAATAGCACTTATTCACGTTCAGTTGGCTTAATGCAGGTGTGTATGTCATGCTCAGTGAACTCTGTAGATGCTAGAACGTTAATACATCCCCACCATATGCTGTGTTTGAATTATTATCAGAAGCCATAGAAGGGTTATGTGTTGTATATACTGTAGTCATCACTCCCGATGCTTGGGTAGGTCTCATAGACCTTTTATGGAACCTGTAAAATATGATTTTTTTTCTTCTTGCGTGCGCACGTGTGTGTGTGTGTGTGTGTGTGTGTGTGTGTGTGTGTGTGTGTTGGCATAACCTTGATCACTAGACATCATTGCTTTTAAAATGTTGGGATCAAAGAGAGAGAGTAAATGCTAAACTTTGTGCTATTTTGTAGTTATTATCAGTTGACCTCTTTAAGAGTATGCTGGTCAGTGTGTGTGTGTGTGTGTGTGTGTGTGTGTGTGTGTGTGTGTGTGTGTGTGTGTGTGTGTGTGTGTGTGTGT
>JAQQZT010000038.1:9178930-9191624 GCA_030068275.1 Clarias platycephalus | reverse complement strand
AGTAGAAGTACACAAAAAATCTACTCAATTACAGTAATGCGAGTAAATGTAATTCATTACTTTCCACCTCTGTATATGTATGTAGAGCAAAAGTATTAAGTTAACATGCGTCATGTATTATTTTTCTCTGTGCCCAAAACATGATTTCACTAATTAGTTCAAGCCAATCTAGAAGAGCTGTGCTAATTAACTGAAAAAAAATAATAATAATAAATAAATAGTGAAATACTGACTGTGTGACAATGGTATTAAGCATCTGTAGCCATAGTCTGGGTTATTTCCAGACCTAAACACAATAAAAAAAACTGTTGTAAAATGGTGAAGAAGGCAGTAGCTAAAAAAACATGTTGTTATACAATACACTATATACTCACTTTCAATTTGTTTTGGTCATGGTGGTTCCACAGGCTGATCTACAGTACCAGTCAAAAGTTTGGAAATTGTTTGGAAAGAAGCTTGGATTTGTTTCTAGAACAATACTGGAGATTTCAAAACTATGAAATAATACATATAGAATTAGGTCATTAAGTAACAACAATTGCAACAAAACATGAAGGTCAGCTGTTCCGGAATAGTTCTTCCAAAACTCATCATGATGGATCACATGAAGACCATCAAGGGAAAGCAAGACACAATTTCCAAAAGAAAATCACCAATTAACAGCACCTCTGTTTAGAGCCATCGTGGAGGCTTTACAGAGCATAGGTATCAGACACATCTTAATATCTACTTTTCAAAGGTGATTAATGCATATTTTGGATGCATTTAGTATTGTTTTACAATGTAGAAAGAAATAAACATCAGGAAAGAGCATGGAATTAGAAGGTGTGTACAAACATTTGACTGATATACATCACTGACCACCATGAATACATATCCATTACATACTTATTAGCATAGCAGTTCTACGTAGCTAGTGTGCTCATCACCTGCTGCACCTTCTTGCCAACAACATTGGTACTATGACCTACTGCATTCCAAAAGAGAACTAAGAGTCATTGTGTTTTCACATATAGCAGATAGCAGTTCCTCCCTTTAGGGATTCATATGTGGAAGCGATTGTGCTCTTCTTCTAAAATCTCCGAATGCTCCTTTTAGCTCTCAGGCTGTTTACATTAGGCTGTATCAGCAGTCTGAAAGAATTACAAAATAAGGATACAACTGAGCGAAGCTTCAGTGTGTAAGCAGCATACAGTTCATTCCAGTGCATACTCTAGTGTAATGTGCTGCTTCTTAGAAAAGTCCCCCTAGATAGCAATTATCTTTGGCAGATAGCTATAGCGGCAATTTCAAAGCCACTGAAATCAAATACATCTCTAGTCTAATTCTTTATTTGATGAAGAATATTTTGTCCTGAAACCAGTCAGCATGCACTTTCTTTTTGGATTTACTGAGGCATGGTTGTGGTCATAAAAAAGGTGTTATTAATGTTATTAACATATTAGGTTCTGTGTTTTTGTCTTGTTGCTTTAGTTTAGTGAATACTACTACTACTACTACTAATACTACTACTACTACTACTACTACTACTACTACTACTAATAATATTATTATTATTATTAAGTTGTCCAGTGGGCTGATAATGAATGATCACTATCCTCTTTCACTCAAAGGGAAGTGTTGGATCAGTTGTGTGTGCTGGTGGCTGTGTGATGTTGCATGAAGATTTATTCAAAGATTATTATCTGAGCTTTAACCTTATAACTACTTTACATACACACTTTACAGAAGAAAATAAAATGCTAGATCCAATAACATATGACTACACAACTATAGGGCACAACACAACAGTGTATACTGTGTACTTCTATGTAAGTGTTTTAAGTCAGAAATGCCTGGCATATGATCAACAACATGAACAACAACAATCAATGCAGTCTGAAAGTTTTACTCTGTAGTGCCTGCTGCAGTTATATAAAAAGATGTCATGACGCCTTTGGAAGGAAAAGATTTCGGACAAGGCACTCTAGTAATGAATTTAGTAATGAATTTATGCTCCATTAAAAAAATTTAATGGGCCAAGGAATAGAGCACAATATGGTAACTCATACTTCAAGTTTACTTTAAGCTAAACCCCCATGTGTTCCCTACAACACACACACACAAATGATATCCCCATTTGTGGGGTATTTTAAGGTATTTTATATTATGACTTAATTCTACTTAATCAAACATTTTAACACTAAAACACTAAGAGTATGTAATACTCATCAAGTCATTCACCTCAATCAGCCTACAAGTTGATTGACTGACCATCATTAACCTTCTTGGTAGGGGTCATGGTGGACCCAGATACCAAGTGTGAGACAGGAAACCTTCTTGGAAGTTGGGATGCCAGTCTATTAAAGAAGAGCATGATGCATTCATACCTACGGCAACCCACATGAGAACAAATATGAGTAGTTCAGGATCACAGGACCATGGAGATATCGGTCTACATCTAAATCTGAGATGGCTAGGGGAAATTTTATACTTTATAGATGATCTATTAAATATCCAAAGCTAAGAACTGGACCAAGCAAATAAATTGAACACAAAAGTGCAATATTTAAAGTGGTTGATATTTCAGAAATCATAAACTATAAATATGTCTCTTATCCTGTGTGTCCAAAGTGGCTGGTGTGCATCATGCAGCAGGTATGGCATAGTTTGGAAGGTGGAAAAAAACTTGACTTGACTTGAGGCCACCACAGCTGATGTGGTACCCCAAGTGCTGTGTCTCAGTCAGCCCCAGATGGCAATCGTTTTGAGTCTGAAGTGAGCTCAGCCTTTTAGAGTCCACTCACCACCTCACTCAGATGTTGAAGATGGACATCCCTGTTTGTGGAGGGAACATTGTCAAGGTAGGTGGCACTGAATCTTTGATTGGGTCGGAGAATTAGTACTGAAAAGTTGTTGTGGGCTCTAGGAGGATGAAGGCAAGAATGTTTTACAGCCAGTGGCTGGTGGTGGTACTTAAAACGGTCACGGCTACTTTCCAGTATGCTTTCATAAGGACTAAGGTGGAAATATAGTGGGCCACACATGGGAGGGGGAAGGCTGTGAGACTCTGGTTATTGGTTCAGCTTCCTGAAGTCATTACAAAGCCCCATATTTCTCTTGGCCATAGGCACCACCACGATGGAGAAAGACCATAGGCTGGCAGGTTCTTTGACAACATGGTCATATCACCATGGGCAACTTTTTTCAACTTATTTGGCATCCCATAAATATTCAGGCACTAGGACCCAGATGTTACTAATGCAGGAAACTGGGAGGCTAACCTGTGCCTTGACATATCATGGCAGGGAATTTATGGAATTCAGAGGCCACAGTGCAGGGAAACAACCTACAGTGGCTGAGGATGTCTGCTTTCACATTCTCACAAATAGAGGCTTTCTCCATTTAAAGTGCAAAGTAGACAGGGTGTCCCTCTTCTGTTTGCAATATTACCAAGACCCTCCAGTGCCCATGACTCTGGCTGAGATGTCCTCTCAAAAGTCAAAAAGTAGGCTTCAATGACCTCCACCAGTGGAGCTTAGCCAGTGCATCAAGGGTCAATGGGAGGAGTGACACAGGCTTCTAAGTGGGGCAGAGGCAAGGAGTTCACTAATGAAATTTGAACCACAATTTTAAACAAGTAAGGTTTAGGTATTAATTTATTATTATTGTTTTGTTGACTTTTCTTTAGCTGCTTTAAAATAAATTTTGTGCCTTGGCATAGAATGAAAGAGTTAATTATGAAACAACATGAAGGAATCTTTCAGACACATCTTTCATGATTGCCTGTTTTTTATTTTATTTGTAATTTAATTACAAATTATTATTATTATTATTATTATTATTATTATTATTATATTTTAATCAAACTGTGATTCTGGTAACGGTAGAAAGTGAAATTTCAAGATATTTTTTAAAACTTATTTTGAGGGACAGTCCAGCAATCTAGTCTCTTTGAAAATGTTATTTTGTTTTGGAAATTTCACTTTTAGACATGCTTGAAGATGGGTATATGTCAGTCTGAAAATAAGGAAACAGATAGTAATTATAATAATGGCAGCAAATATTGCTGAATAAATTTCATTCTAAAACTATGGATGACTAAATGCTTCTTGTATGTACAGTAGAGGTAGGTGCATGATATTTGATGGTTCTGGGCTTGGGTCTCCACATTTGAACCCTAGTTAAAGTTGTTTTCTGGTATCATAAGACCCTTTCACACAGCCTGTTCAAGGCAGGACTTTTGCTCCCTCATCAAAGCTCTCATTGTGTGTGAACGGCATAGAATTGGGATTAGGGGTCATTGTCATTGCACCTTTAATCTGGCAGAGGAGGAAGTCACATGGGTTAAAGGGAGAGCCAACAAAGAGAATAGGGTGTGTGACCGGTTAAGATCTCTGATGTGTGCCACCCACCACTAGGAGATTTAAAAGACAGGAAAATTAGTAAGTAACCATACAGGAATGAAGGAAAACATGTTCAACAGTCAGAAATGGAAGCACACTGGGGAGACAATGATGTCTGGGAGCTCCAGAGGAGGAAATTAATCGCCATGTAATGGGGACAATTAAGCACTTTATTGTTTATTATTGTCTATTATTCTTTTGAAAGTAAAAATGTGAGTTATTTTTGACGCATATGTTATAGGTCACACTAGAGGCAGATGCTATTGTGCTACATGTCATGCCTCTTCCAGAATACCAGCATGCTTCTTGAACACATTCACTGAGGCAGCTTTACATTGGATTGGTGGATTCAGTGTGAATTACCAAAGGCAAGTGCAAGAGAGTAAAATTGTCCCTTTGTCTGGGAGGGAGGGGAAGGATTATTCTCTTCTCTAACAACCAGACATACATCAACTGCCCTGTAATGAAGCATGAGCAGGAGAAAAGATGGAATGACTGGCTTCATTTGTTTTGAAAGAAGCAGTGCCTATACAGGGTTCTTACATGTTTAAGCTTAGAGACACACTTACTGAATACATTATTCATTTCACATCTTAAATGGCTTTCATAAAGTGTGGCAATATTCCTTATCAGTCTTCTGTGAGGAGATTATGGTAACTACATTTATTGCAAAATGCCAAACAATGGGGGTCCCTGGACCACACTTTGAGAAATTATGTAGTAAAATGAAAACCACAGCAGGCAATACCATTGCTATTATACTCCAGTAGGTGCTGTCTTAGATAAATTACAGTTTACATAATAATGGATGTTTGTATCTTCAACCTCCAGAGTGCCCATGCATTTTATAAATCAATCAATCAATCAATCAATCAATCAATCAATCAATCAATCACTGTAGTGGTATATGTTTTTCACTGTTTTTCTTTTACCTGAAATGATGCTTGTAGTATAATTTTAAAGTAAAATTTTCAAAAATAATTAAAAGTAAAGGAGTGATCTTTAAGGTACAATACTTACTGTAAGTAATTTAATGGAACACTTCACTTTTTTTTCCTGAATGTATGAAGTGTATCCAAATACAACAATTATTTCATGATGGTTTCTTAGGAAAACAACTTAAAAAAAAAAAAAGTTCAAAAATGGTTTTCCAAGATGATGAGCTCACCAATTATTAATTTTTATACATATTATGCTATAATTTTTTTTTTCAAAATGTCACTTATACATGAAATATATTCCAAGTGTATACTCTAAAATCTAAACTGGGTAGTTTTTTGTATGTTTTACTGCATAGTGAACTGTCATTTTTATCATAGACCATTTTGTCCAACATCAGATTGATGCATCCCCTCCTGTGTATATTGCCACCCTACGACCCCATCAGCCACTTAAAAGGCAAAACACCAGGTCTGCACTCACCTGGTGTGAATGTGTTTTGTGTGTATAGCCACTGTTATTTAATGCACATTTGTGAGTGCTTGCGGCCTTCTAGCTTTTTATTTAGCCTTCCTAGTGTATAACCATTTCCTTCAAGCCACAGGTACATTATTTCAAAGCAGCTGTGTATACATGGGTCATCTCCATGGATTGAGACTTTGTATAAAAGAAACATGTTGGATTTATTTAAGGTTTAAGTTTTAAGTTTTTAAGTTTTCTCAGTTGACTTCATTAGTTTTGCCTCACTGTTCTATGTGGTTCTAAAGTTCTCTAAAAAATGTGATGGGCAAAGTATTTACATTTTCCATCTGTAATGAACAAATGAAAACATTCCATTCATTATGTAAGTGTTAGCTGAAATAATCAGGCTGACAAAGCCCACTGCCGTTGTACTAACTTATCCCCAACCTTACACTTTAGTGTAATAATCTTATAAAAAAAATATCTGCATAGCTTTTGTTCTTCAAAGAACAGGATTACTACCTTATTGTACCTGGTTTCCCTGTAAATTCTGTCCACATACTATACCTATAATACTTTAATTATTAGTACTTTGAACTTCGAGTAATTCTGGACAAGCAATAAAAAATTTATCCAGGATAAATAGGTTAAATAAAATCGCTGAATATGCTGTTATAGAAAAACAGTTAACAATGGGGTAATGTTCTGCCAACTGAGTAAAAGCAGATTTAATCCTACCACTCTGACATTGATTGCATTTTAATAATGACACATCCTGAAGTGGTTTTCTCTTCATATGCACCTAGTAATATGTCCTAGCATATATTTCCTCTTTTTGTCAGTGATAAAAAGTGATAAGTCTTTTGAATGTATCTCTACGTGCAGTCACCAAAACCATCAACCTGGTTGTTGTGTGGACTGATTCAGGAAAGGAAGACCAAGAACTGTCATTGCTGCAGAGGATAAGTTTATTAGAATGACCAGCCTTAGTCCCAGACCACCTCAGAGTAGAACCTGCATAAATGCTTCTAGTTCAAGCAGCAGGCCTATTTCAACATCCCCTGTTTAGAGCCTTCATGGTCAAATTTTGGCAAAGAAACGACAAGCAGAAGAGATTTGTTTGGGCCAATAAACACAAGAAATAGACATTAGATCAGTGGTCTGATGAGTCCAAATTTTAGATCCTTGGTTCTAACTGCCTTGTCTTTTCTAGACATTGAAAGGATGGACATATGGTTCCTGAATGTGTGGTTCCCATTGTGAAGCATTGAGGAGTAGGGAGAGTGTGAGGGTGCTTTGCTGGTGACTTAGTCAAAATTAAGGGAACACCTAACCAGTACATCTACCACAGCATTTGCAGTGACCTGCCAGCCTATTTGGTCACATTTCTAGGTTAAGTAACAGCTGCTTTTCAAAAAAGAAGAGTCATTAAGTGCTTCATCAGATGACCTGGCCTCTACAATCACCTACTGTAATATAAATCCAATTGAGATTGTATAGGATGGTTTAAACCAGAAAGTGAGGAAAAGCATCCAACAAGCACTCAACACCTTTGGGAGCTCCTTCATGATTGTTGGAAAACCAATCCAGGTGATTACTTCCTGAGGCTAACTGAGAAAATGCCAAGAGTGTGCAAAACTGTTATACTGAAAATATAAAACATATTCTGAGCACATGTTTTGACTACAAAATCCCATATTTGTTCTGTCATCATTTTAAAGTATTAATATACAATTTTAAAAACAATAAAAATAAAGAATATGCAGTAAATAAGATGTGCACAAACTTGACTGGTACTGTTTTATGAGCATACTGTATGTGACTGCAAGCTACTGTTATGACCTCCATCCCCCCCCCCCACACACACACACAGATGTGCGACAGACAGCACTTTCTTTTCTAAATATATTTCTATGCTGCTGCAATGCTGCCAAAAAGTATAAAAAGGGAGTTCTGATGTACTGTATAGTCCCCTACTTTGACCTCCACACTTCCAAACTATTACTCTATACAAAACTATAATATACATTTAGCAATGTATCATGATTTTTACTTGTGTTGGTAGTGTTGTTTATAGGTACCAGACCCTAAGATGTTTCTTATGTCTGTAAGAAACACTAAATTCACACATTCAGCAAATTGTCTGGCTGTTATATCATCAGACAATTACAGTTTTTAAATAAGTCATTACATCAAAGGGGAAAAAACTTCTTAACAACTTGCATATTAATCTTCATAATTAACACATGCTGTTTAATACAATTCAAAATATATTTAGTAATGAAATTCGGAGTCATATTATTTTTACTTTAAACTTCTTTCATCAATATTTGATCTATTTTCATTTTGAGTAAAAGTTCCATACATCATCCAAAATGTCACTCAGCTACTTGCTGATATTGATGCCATTGGCTTATTTCTTCCTTATTCAATAGAGCTTTAATTCTTCCATCTGTCAAGTGAGCTTAGTCCTCATCTCTTTAAACAAATAATTTCCAATACTTTAGTTTTGATAATGATTCATCAGGATTGTAAGTATAATCTGACTATGTTGATTTATTATTATTATTATTATTATTATTATTATTTTATTTATTTATTTTTTATTAGCAGCAGTAGTAGTATTTTATCATTATTAATGACAACTACTAAGTTCAGCATAGACCTAATTAATACAGCACAGACCATAACCATAAATATAAATGTACAATATGTTACTCTATTTTAGAAAGTTCAAATTATTCGCCTGCATCAAGCAAAGAAAACAACGAAATAGCTTTCTGAAATTAGTAGAATTGGGTTATGAACTGCCAAATGCATTATTAAAACCAGGTAGTAGTGAAACATCATCTCATCATCAAAAAATTTGATCAAACAAAAAGAGATCACCTAAAAATTTGTTCAAGTTACATTGTAAAAGAAAATACAAAAATAAGATAAATAAAAACAAATTACAGTTTTGATTAAAGTAAGAGCATTTCCACATGGACGATGCAATGATGACTTACAGGATTGGGACTAAACAGCTGTGAATGAATAAATGAATAAATAAATAATGAATAAAATCAGTTGTTTATGAGGGTAGAAAAAAAAGCTTCAATATGCTAGAGAGCATAAAGATTAGACTTTGGAGCAATGGAATACGTTCAAGTGGTCTGATCAGTCTGGATTGACCCTTTTTGAGTGCTTTGAGTGCATCAGGGTGAGAAAGGAATGTGCAAATAGCGATGATCTCGGGTTGCTTCAGTTGGTCAGGTCTAGACTCAGCAACGTTATGTAGCAATAAAATGAAGTCAGCTAACTGCGTGAATGTACTGAATGACCAGCATGTCATATCAATGGATTTTTTTTGCTTCCGTAAGAGTGGTTACGGAGAAAATGAGAAATAATTTTCGTAGCCCATCTACAAATCTCCACAGCCATGCTTCAAAAAATAGCGGAATGCTTTCCCAGAAGAGTAAAGATTATAAGTATATCAACAAAACGGGTTGTTCAAAAAAGCACACATGGGTGTGATTGTGTCCACAAACATTTGGCCATATAGTATAGCTTAATGTGGACATTGATTTGATGCTGCATTTCTCAATAGGGATTACACCAAACCATCACTTTTATACACTGACATACTTACACACACTTTGCTGTGTATCATGTTCATCTACAGACAGAGGATCTCAGTAATTGTATGCGGAAGCAGGGGGAAGTTTACTCTCTCAGGGATAATTAAAGGACTGCAGAGATCACATTCTCTTTCCTTGAACTGAAATACAGTAACATTCTCCCTCAAGCCTAATGCAGACTCCATGCTCCTAACTCCATAAGTCCTGGTTTCACTGATGTCTCTCAACCCTGCACAGTCATATGGAGAAATATTAATCCACTTATCAGGAAAGAGCACATTCTGATAATCCTGGCTACTAAAAGAAGCTGCATTTCTAAATGACTACAGCTCGTCTGTTGCCTCGAGTCCCTGTGGCAATGTTTCCTGATGAGGATAAGCGAAGGAAAATAGTGTTTATAGGAGAGGGAGGCAGAGAAGCAGTGAAAGAGGACCGAGGAGTAGATGTGCCTCCCTGAGATTGATCTGTGTGGCAGCTGATATTATGACACGCTGTGAAATTGAGATGCTTTACCTCCACAAAGGTGGGTTGAAACGTATGCTGTGCTTTATTTTTCCTGTCTCCAGGGTGTTGTGGGTTGCTATAAAGAACAGTTTGAGTTCTCTGCCTACACTACAGGGCTACACTGAATGTATTTGATGTGGTTGATTTGTTTTGTAATTATCTTGCATTTACTTCATAGAGATACCGTAAAATGATTTATAGGTGATTATGCACATTACTGTATGTGTTTTCCATGACATATGTTTAAAGTGTATATTCAATAAGACTGTGCAGGCTGGATTAGCACGTTGTAATTGATTACCTCTTACAGTGAATTGATTATCAACTGTAGAAAACCTTTCTACACAACCAGCAAACTACTTAGAAATGGTTGTACTACAATACAAACATCCTTGTTGTTTGTTTGTTTTCCATATGAGTGATTCTATTTCTGATTTGCATAATTCATCTAACTCTAAACTGACTCTGATGTTCTCTTTACTTTTTTTCAGTTGTTGTGCAACAATCAATGTCCAAAATCATTATAACATGAATTCATTACAACATTGTGCCAGACTGGAAACATGCAAATTCAAATATCTAGTTACAAAACCAGGCGAAACATTACCAACAGGATTTAACAGTTCTCAAATGTAATTTTATTAGTACTTAGCATGGCATAATTCTAAAAAACATACACATACCAAAAGGTTGCAGTTGACAATAAAATGAATATACTGGGTCAAACAGCAGCAATATGGTGTTGCAGAGAAATTCTGATGATTTTGTGGTTTGATGTCCTTTATAACTTTAGACATTATTTTAAAAAGGGCCTAATCACAAATCTAGCAACTTTTTGTGCAAACGTTAATAAAACTAATATGACTTTCAAGGCAGCACAGTGACGTAGTGGTTAGTGATTTGTGGATAATTAGTGATCCCACATTGCATGTGTCTGCCCGGTGATGGTTTCCCACCCTGTCTCATGCCCTAAGTGTCCTGGGATAGGCTCCAGGCCCCCTATGACCCTGTGCACTTGATATGCAGTATATACGTAGAAGATGGATGGATGGATGGATGGATGATCATGACTTTCCAGCTTTGTTCCTCAAGACTAATTGCTAATCACTGTTTTTCCCATTGATCAACCTCTGATCACTGTTGTAATCAGTGACGCATTTTCACTATTCTCTGACCACCGTTGTTAGCAAACAACTAATAATTAAACATTACTGTTTGTCCTACTGGCAAACTATTGTGTTAACTGTTTTATACCCACTTCTTGGTGATATTTATTTGGATTCCTGTATATCAAGAAATGTAACCACATTTAGTGTAAAAAATAAATAAATAAATAAACAAATAATTAAAAAATGAAATAAAATATTTTTTGACATTAAATGATTTTACTGGGTATTACCAATCCTGCATTTTTTTTTCTTTTCTATCAATTTGATTGTCTTGCACTTTTCCATCACAGCATGCTGCAATCTTCCTGCCCCTTCCTCCAACCTTAATCTGAAGGTGAGCGCATCACCCTGATCAATATTGTGATTTCATTTTGTGTTTTAACCAAATTACTCACAACCAAACAGACATGAATTTGACATTTATTTCTGTCTACAATGGTCTTTTAACCTGCTGCTCTTGTGTCTCAGTTCTGAGTATCTCCAGAAATCCTTTGCTAAATAGGATTAGTCTGCTGTGTATATGCATACGTGCTTGCTAGTGTGCCCACATTCAGCCCACATTCAGCCAAGGCTAATTTAAGCTGATACAGTGCTGACTCATGATGACCCTCCTAACTGCCCTAAAGGTGTAAAACAAGATACAGGCTAATTTAATATAACAACAATATGCTAGTTTGTGCTGTTATTGGTTACGAAAACTGGCCTTGTCTGACCTTAGCATCCTCTTTCCTTCCATGCCAGCTGATTCATGTCTTTCAAGTTCGGATATGACTCTAATGGAGCAGGCAGTGCAGAAAAAGGCCAGTTCTCAAGGAGGAGCTAATTGGGAGTGCTTGCATATTGAGGTTTAAATTGAACTAGCAGTTGGTGGAAAAAGCCCGAGGCCAGGAGGGGAGAAAAAAAAGAAAACTGCACTGGAGAAAATGTACATCAAACAGCCCCAGACTCCACTGAGGAACAATCATGGAATAAACAAACAGACAAAAAAAAGTTGCCTGAATCGGGTGCTATTGAGCATAGAGGAGAATAAAAGTTGTAAAATGAATCGATCTCTGTATGTGAAGGAGTCCTCAGGAAGCAGGATCGCTGTGAATGATGTTAAAACGTGTGAGCTGACTTCATTGCAGAGACACTATACACACGAGTAAACGAGTTTTGAGCTAAATAATTGATAGTCACATGATTTTGAATAAACTCACACAGCGTTGAAGCATTTCTTCATACTCCTGGTTAGTTTTTCATTTCCATTGTATAAAAACCTGTGATGACATGCAGAACAGAGCTCTGCATGTTTATCAAACTGAGACTAGCAAACACTTCCTGGTGACTGTAATGATGTCACAGCTTTCACTGTAGTGTGTGTTGTGTGTGTCTGGAGCATGATGTGTAATACAGAGTGGCATATGTCTTCCAGCTATGTGTGTCTGTGTGTGTGTGTATGTGTCACTGGGCCCTGCCGTGACAAACGGGCTGTGTCCCTCATGCTCTGGTTGTGTTTGCTTAACCCTGTGTGTCCCTGCTTGTCCTCATGCAGAGACCCTTGAGCTGCACACACACACACACACACACACACACACACACACACACACACACACACACACACACACACACACAC
>JAQQZT010000038.1:9165180-9178830 GCA_030068275.1 Clarias platycephalus | reverse complement strand
ACACACACACACACACACACACACACACACACACACACACACACACACACACACACACACACACACGCACACACACCGCAACCACCAGAAAAATGGGATCTGTCCCAGGGTCCAGCACTTCTCTCTCTATGTCATTTAACATTCTGTCTTCTTATTGCTTTATTTTTATATGTATCATTGTTTTTCATCTTTGACTCTTTCACTTTTTTCTTTATTCCCTCACTATATTTGTGTATACCACTGTATCTCTTTTATCTTCAGTTTTTCCCTGCATAATTTCTCTCATCATAATTCTTATTCTAAATCAAAGTTTCTTTTATTTATCCATATCTCATTGATCTTTTTTATATCAGCTTCTCGCATTCTCTTCAAAAAAACATCTGTGGGGCGTTGTGACATTTCCATAATGACACATGATTAGATTTCATTTATACTGTTCACATCAATATTAATGCTAAAAGATATCTGTCTGGAAAAAAGGCAAAAAAATGCATTTTCTGTTTTTTTTCATGAACTTATTGGATGGTCATTCGTGCTTGTTGCTCAGCGGCAAGATATCTGAACATGAAAGGATAGATATTTTTTTTCACATAAAAAGGGATCAGTCTAATGAGGTTGTCAGTGTAAACTGATTATTTCTGTCAACAAAATATCACATAAAGGCCTGGTCACATTTGGTATATAGATCATTGTCTGTCATATTTGTTAATGATGTAAAGAATGATGATGTAGTGCCATTTGTTCAGGGTATGTCTAATAGAAATGTCTTACTTAGAAATCTGATGCTATTTATTTATCAGCTCTGGTGGTGAAAAACAGTAATTCGACTGTTTAACTTGGTTGGTTGCGCACTTATCAATCTTCATCTGACATACAAAGTATAAAGTCATAATTAGGGCTGTACCGAATATTTATAATATATTAGGGCTGCTATCGAATATTTTAGTAATAGAGTATTCAACCAAAAATTTTATCGATTAATCGAGTAATCGGATAAAATGTGCTTTTGTGTAATCAAACAGCAATGTAAAATATATAAGAGAAACAAAGATTAATTGGTTTTCCTGTTTAGAAACTTTTATAAACTTTTATTTTTTTAATGCATACAGCATTTTATCAAAACTAAACATTGTCATTATTCACAATATAAGGAATAGCTTAAAGTTGACTTAGATGAATTAAGTGCATTATAGTGCCGTACATTCTAATTTTAAAGCCTTTTCTCAGATATAAAAACAAAAAAAAAGGTATTTCAAATTACTTTAAGTATCAAAAAAACTAAGGCACTCATTAAAATAACTTTTATCGCTTCCTTCCATTTTGCAGTCTGCAACAGAACGCTCCCTCAAATCAATACATAGCTAACTGTTTGCGTCTCCTTCCACTTTTTTGGGTGACGTAAGCGCTTCTTCTTCGGCGGTGTTTACTGGCTGCTTGCATCCGGAAGCGCGCTGTGTCACGCCAAACAAATAATTTCGCAAAAACATAACGCAAGCTTTTTAAATGAATTAAAAGAAGCATCGAGGCATAATTAGTGATCCTCGATCATTCGATCAAAAGGCCTCGATAATTTTTTGTAATCGAATTACTCGAGGAATCGTTTCAGCCCTAGTCATAATCACTATGTAAATAAGCTGATTAGCTTTGACAGCTATTGAAATTATTAATTTATATTACTGTATGTCTCATTAATTGGAATCTTTTTTTACCATCACACAGTAGCTGACAAACAAGGAGCCTGAGTGCTAACACATGCTTGCTCCAAGATACATGAAGCCAGTCAAGTGCAGCCTCTTGAACTACTGCTCATGTGTCACAATGCAGGATAAAACACTTAGAGGAAAGCGGTATCCCCCACTGTCTTCATGCACACACTATTTAACTCAAGCAAAAGTACTGTTACTGATGAAATTTTACTTGAGTACAAAAAAATTCCAAATAAAATTCCATCCACGAACCTCAAACTAGGGACGATGGAGGCCAATGGTGACCAGTGTATTAATTCCCATTTTGTACAACAATGATAGGACCTCCAGTCAACATTCACACACTATGGGCAATTCGGGAACGTCAATTAGCCTTTGAACAGTGGGAGAACACCCACCAAGCATGGAGAGAACATGCAAACTTCATGCCCACAAACTCGATGCGAGATTTGAACCAAGGACCTGGAGGTGCAAGTGCTAACCACTAAGCATTGTGCGACCACAAGTAAAATTACCAGTGTGAAAGTCTACCCATTAAAAAAAAAAAAAAGTAGTGCTTTTAAAAGTTTACTCAGAATAAAAAATTCTTAGTTACCTTTTAACAGAGGGGGAAAGAGGGGGCCTTTCCTGTGTAGTGGAAACGACAAGGGGATATAAATCTCAAATTAGTTGTTTTTAATTGAAGGAACACAGTTATCAATTAAAGAGCAATAACTAAATAAAATATGTTAACACAATATTTAAAACACACCTGCATTTAGCTGGGTCTACCACAGGTGTGTGATTTGTCCATCTTCATCATTCTTTCTTGTGATTTTAGTGCCACTTTGTTCTCCTGACAATCATTCATTAAAAGTTTTCTACCCAGCCCATGATGGACTAGTGCAACTAGTCAACAGAATGGATTCTCAATAGCCAGTAATAGCAGTACAGTTTTGAAAGTTCAATTCAATTCAATTTTATTTGTATAGCGATTTTTAACAATTGTCATTGTCGCAAAGCAGCTTTACACAATAAAAATAATTATTTAAGTTTGTATGGAATGTGTATGAATCAAACGTGTGTTTGAATTTTCCCTGTACAAATGTCACAACCCAAGTGCAGGTGCCTTCAGTTAATACCCAGAAAACTGAAAGAAGCATATGATTGAATATTAGCAATATGCCAATGTTATACCAGCACATTTTTACTTACCACTGCACAAACACAGCCAACTGTGTCTCACAAAATTTCTGTCCACTTCACTTTAACTCTGCATTTATATTTTTATTTACTATTTTGCAACTCTGTGTCTTTCTATTAGTGCTGTTCTCACCATAGTACTTTTTATTACCTTTTTGACACATTATTCCACTATTTATTTAATGAACTATACTTTCTGTAAAGATAAGAGTTCTTTAGAGGCACCAGCAGCTGTAGTTACAGTGCACAAGTCTACACACTCATACACAAGGGTGTAACGTAAAATAAATTACTAAAATTTTAAATGAATTGCAATGTAAAAAAAAAAAAAAAAAGACTTCTGTCTTTAGAGTGGAAATAAATTGAGGTGAAAAAGAAAGAAATATTTTAGTGTGCACACATTTTGCAGTATAATGTATATTTACTGTATGTCACTGTGCTCAAAATTAACTAATAACATTCAGACTCATTATATTTAGATGGATTTCATTTCAGTCATAACAAAAAAAAAAACCTGCAAATTTTAAAGGGGTATGTGGACATTTTTATATCCACTGTAGGTGTTTTCTCGGAGCCAGTATCCTTCTATAACATTTTAAAATGTAACTTATTTTTTTAATCAGATCTGACCTGACTAACCGCTGTTGGTCTGTATATATTAATGGTGTCTTCTCTTTGCATACAATGTTTTATGTCCTTTATGGGTTTACCTTTGGATATTGTAGATATATTATAACAGACATCAGTAATGTGGTTGAGGAATGTGTAAGGACACTGGAAGATAAGTAACTTCCTCCTACTTAATTCTAATGTGAGAAGTACTTCTACAAGGGGCACAGGCTGCTAGAAATACGCTCTCTGATTATGTGGGAACTCTCAATGGCCTTTCAATTACATCACTTGAAGCAGTGAAAGACTTCCTGTGAATATTAGCACAAGTCTATGGAAATAAGTAATATCTCCAAGAAATTCAACTTCATTGTATGATGTAGAAAAACTAGCTCGTGCTTTTGCCTACTAGTTTGAACTAGTCATTGTATGAAAATAAATAAGTAAATACTCTCTCTCTCTCACACACACACTCTCTCTCTCTCTCTCTCTCTCTCTCTCTCTCTCTCTCTCTCTCTCTCTCGCACACACACACACACACACTCTCTCTCTCACACACTGTGTTTGTGTTGATCTGTACTTTCACTCCTGATGTGATGCAGGTGCCAGATCCTGACATACTTCTACTGCTGAAACTTCTCTTACCCTCTGAACCGGCATGATCATCTATTTCCATTTAAAGCTTTCTGCACGTGTTGCTCCCATTTGCTGCTGCGGATGTCTCTTGTGCATGTCCAAGCCTCAGCCTTACTTCTGTAGATAATCAAACGTGCACACTGTTGATTCACACTGATTAATTACTGTGGTATTTATAAACAATTTCATTTTCAATCTGCTAATACTAAATATTCTTTCAGCATACAGTTTTCCTTAATAGTGATATATAACTGTAGAAGCGTACTAATGTAGATGAATAATTCTACTATCTGGTGGGGATTTATTTATTTATTTACTTTGAAATTTGTTCCCTCTCAAGATTCTTTAAAAGGCTTTTTGTCTTGCCACATAATTTCCAATATGCTCATTAACAAGTAGATCAGTATTCTGATTTCTGTAAAGCTGCTTTGTGACAATTCAAGTGATTGTCTTTTTTTTTTTTTTTTTTTTTTAACCAATACAGTTTTCTTTTTCTTTTTTTTAAGTTTTGTATAGGTTTTTATAATTTATTGTGCTATTTTCTGTTAATTTTTCACAATATCGACAAAAGTGCACCACAACCTCAACCTGTCATGTAGTGATGACACATTTATTTCTCATGGGACCTCTAGCACTTTTGCTGTCTGCCCTTTTCAACAGCTAGACTCTGGGCACTGTGTCTGTACTTGATTACGATCTTTCTATACTTTATATCTCTGACAGTAAGGAGACACTCAGTGGTCTTTTTTTTGTCCTATCCCTATAAAAAGCACTCTAATTTACTTTGACTTTTAGTTTTATGGTCTCCATGCAGACATGCAGTCCCTCTGTGTGTTACACTCTGATCTTAAAGGCACACATACAGTACAGCTGTTTCTGATCATGTGTATGCCATTGCTCTGTCCAACCCTTTGACTGTTGAGTTGCTGCTTATGCTTTGAGCAACTAGAGGCCACTCTGCAGCGCCGTGTTCTCATGTCAAGCCTGTAAATGACCCAAATCCTTTTTTATGACTAACTCACTCAGCTAGCACTGATTCTAATGGAGTTAGGCCACCATGAAGTCTGCAGGCCAGTATGCTGAAATGTCCTTTGGTGAACTATAAAGTGCTGTATAAAGATGTCGGTTTATTCTATACTGTACCACAAAAGAAATAAACGTGCAGTGTGTTTAGTGTTTCAGGCGATTGGTCCTTAAGTAGAGGATAACGAGCAGTTAGTCTGAGATCTTATGAAGAACGGCACAGCTTAGCACATAGTATATACATTATATATAATATATATACAATATGTACAGTACAGTACAGTACAGTACAATACCTCTATTTTAGTACAGTCTAAGATGTTTAAATGTGATCAGCCTTGGTTCTGTCTGGGTAATTACAGTAACAATAAAAATGAGATGTTTTATTATTATTATTATTATTATTATTATTATTACTATTATTATAAGTAGTAGTAGTAGTAGTAGAAGTAGCAGCAGTAATATTAGTATTATTACTATTCTAGATAACAAAACTTCTGATATTAACATCTTGTCCAAGTGATCGTCCCACAAGTAGACAGCTAAAATGCATGTCCTTTTACATCTGGCATTTTGAATATGTCTCTAATGACCACTTAGTGTTGTATTTCATAAATCATTTCCACTGGAAGAAGGCTGTCATAAATATTTATTATGTAAATATTGCGGAGCATTAAAGTATATTTTCTGGCAGAAAATTACCACAATTTATTTGCCTATTTAAAATCTGCAAAGCCTGCACATTTGCTGGCAAAGACAATGACGCAGTCATTTAGGCCATCATTTGTTGTTTGTTGATCATCAAGACACTTGTCTCACATGTCTCATAAACACAAATAAAAGTTTTGGCTTTTAAACTTCTAGAAAACTTTAACAGTAAGTTATTAGGTTTATGAATTACATGCATGTAAATAATGTAGCTAATGTGACATTGGAGGACCTTTCTAATATAGTTGTGATAACATTGTAATGATGTCTACCATTGGAGCAAATATGGCAGAATGTTATTTATGATGTTAGAATGATTTTGATGAAAATAGATAGATAGATAGATAGATAGATAGATAGATAGATAGATAGATAGATAGATAGATAGATAGATCCATCCATCCATCCATCCATCCATCCATCATTACAGCAGCAGCCCGTGCACCAATAACACAACAAATAAGCAAAAAGAATAAAAAAGATATACTGGTCACAAATTACAGTGCGTTCATGAGGTACGAATGGTGTAAAATAATTTAAAACATATACTGTTTCTATGTACATGTAGATGATAACTGTAATTACAGGTGGGAACATACAGTACCTGTTCATAAGGTGTACCAGCAAGTTGAAATATAAATAAAAAAGAGAATGAAAGGACATGATCGTTTCAGTGCAATGAAATCAGAATATATATGAGCCTATTTATAGTGATGTCAGATGAGATCTCTCTCCTGATACAGAGCAGAGTTATTGTAAAATTTAATTGCAGTTGGCAGAAAAGACTACCAGTAGAATTCTTTGTCACTGCAGTACTGAAGCATTCGCTTACTAAAAGTGCTCCGCTGTTTAGCTAGTAGGTTGGGAAGGGGATGTGATGTGTTATCCACGATAGGTTAATAGTTTGTGTATCATCCTTCTCTCCACCACCAACTCCAAACACTCCAGGGGAGTGCCCAATGTTGAGCTAGCCTTCCAAATTAGCTTAAGACAATGTATATATATACAGTATAAGTATATATATTATAAGTACTATAAGTCACACACTGTTGGGAAGGATTTTTTTATTATTTTTTTATGGATGTGGTTTAGTATGGATGTGGAGAATTTATGCCAATTAACTTCCATTCACACAACGCCTGACCACACATCTGGTGCATTAAATGTGCAGTAATCGATTCTGGACAAATGTTAATGTTATACAACAGCCAAACAAATACCACTCCACACCCCTACTTTTGCACTCCCACAGAAGCTTAGCCCCAAAACTCATGCTCATCTAGCCATAATAAGTATTTGGAAAACACGTATTTGGTCAATAACAAAATTTCATCTCAATACTTTGTTACAGTACATACCCATCGAAAATCTTTGGAGGGAGCTGAAAGTCTGTGTTGCCCAGCGACAGCCTCAAAACATCGCTGCTCTAAAGGAGATCTGCATGGAGGAATGGGCCAGAATACCAGCAACAGTGTGTGAAAACCTTGTGAAGACTTACAGAAAACGTTTGACCTCTGTCTTATGTAACAGTATTGAGATGAAATTTTGTTATTGACCAAATACGTATTTTCCACCATAATTTGCAAAACAATTCTTTAAAAATCCTACAATTTTTAAAGAATTATTTTGTCTCTCATAGTTGAGGTATACCTACAGTATGATGGAAATTACAGGCCTCTCATCTTTTTAAGTGGAGAACTTGCCCAATTGGTTGCTGACTAAATACTTTTTTACCCCACTGTATGTCCAGACAGAGCTATGTACCTTATGCATGACCTTTAGACAACCAGTACATAGGCCGTTAGAGTTGATGAAATCAAATAAATGAAAAGATTCTGATAAAAAAAAAAAAACTGCTGCAGTAAAAGAGTCCGAGTAAGTGCTTAGTGTAGTAAAATAGTAAAAAATAGTAAGGTGCACCTTAGTAAAAAATATTTCCTAAGGTCCTTTCCCCAAAATACTAATAAGGTTTTATTTGTGAAACTTGACAAAATGATTCCAAGCTTGAAAGTTTTTAACTTAGCCAAGTAGTCCTTGTCTATCAAAGACATCAACGGCATCCATCTTGGGGATCACAATGTCCATTACCCCACCATTGAGCTGGACATTGGCATCCACTGTTTTGTACACCACAGCATTATCTTGACTGCGCTGAACCTTGAAACACTATTTTCATAAAATGACAGTTTTAGACAAAACAAAATCCCCAGTCTGTAATGGCTGCTCACGTGCACAGTAGAGCATGCTGAACTTTCTATCCTCCCCATAAAAAAAAAATCTACTTCCCCCTCAGTATCAGCATCACGTCTCTCAAGGCTGCCCCTAGTGGTTACCAACTGTCACAGACTGTAAATGTAAAAGATGCCAACTTGATTTAGCTTTAGTAGGACTTAAAAGTTTACTTTACTATATTTGCTTTTGCTTTTTAATACATCATTCAACCTAACAATTTTTGCATAAGAACATGTTTAAAAAAAATCTTTGTTATTAGAAACCATATATTTCTCTCTCTCTCTTTCTGTTGTGAGCTACAATTGGGCTCATAGTGAACCTTTGCTTTAGATCACGCTGTGGCCAACTCTGACTCTTCCCTAATTCCGTGCTTTTCTTTATCACCTCTCTCTCTCTCTCTCTTTCTCTCTCTTCCTTCTCTCCTCTCCCCCCACCTCCATCAAATCCTCCATGCAGGATCATTGATTAAGATCTGACTCTATCTTGCAATGAGACTAAACGATTGCTTTCTTCACTTGGCAGACTTACTCTGCTCTTTTTGTTTACATAGTATTTTTATTCTTTTTTTATATTGCTTGCTTGTTTATTTAACCACAACTTCTTATGTTTCAAATTATTTTCCTCTTCCTTTTCCCCTGCCTATATAACCATGCTAACACTCTTCCAGTAGTTCAGAAGTATCTGTGCCATTGTGAAAGTTTTCATTTGTGTGCAAAAACTATAAATAATATCTATCTATCTATCTATCTATCTATCTATCTATCTATCTATCTATCTATCTATCTATCTATCTATCTATTCTATATCTAAAATTTCTGATGTTATTGATTGGCACAACTTGTGACATGACAGTGATACTGTTCATGAGTCTATGTGACGGTTCATGCACTGTATAATCAGTAGTTAGCATTTTTCTGATATTATTGTTTTAGTATCACACAGGAGCTGAATGCTTACCCTAACGGTCAAATCTCTTTTTTCAGGATGACGGCTCCAACTTCCTGCAGCTGGGTGCTTCCATTGAGCAGCAAATCAATGGCATGTTTAAAGTGATGGAGGAGTACAACTGGGACAGTTTTGCAGTGGTGACCAGCCAGTACCCTGGTTATGAGAACTTTGTGGATTACATCCGCTCCTTCACAGACACCTCCTATTTTCTGTGGGAGCTACAGAATGTACTGACATTTGACATGTCAGCTGACAGCATGAATGACCTGCGCGCACGACGTCTCCTACAGCAGATCGATGCTCAGGTTCTGTTGGTCTACTGCTCATATGAAGAGGCACAGTATCTGTTCACCATGGCAAGAGAAGTGGGCCTGGTTGGACCTGGCTACATTTGGATTGTCCCCAGCCTAGCAGTGGGTAACCCCAACCTGCCACCACCTGACAGCTTTCCTGTTGGCCTAATCAGCATCATTACAGACCGGTGGAAGATGAGTCTAAGGAACAGGGTGAGGGACGGCGTAGCCATCATAGTGAAAGCGGTGGAGAGTTTCCGTAAGCAGAGAGGCTTTATACCTGATGGACATGCTGACTGCCAGTCCAGTCGAGTGAAGCCAGACAACAATGACACGCTCTTCAGGTGAGTCAGGAGAGGGAGGGACTGAGTGAGGGAGGTGATAAGGGGAAAAGGATAAATAGAGGATCTTGCTGTAGTGGCCCTTTAAGTGCAAATCACACAAACAAAGCAAAAAAAGTGAAAGACACTGCAAGAATAAAAATATAACATGATCAAATGTCAATAATTCAAAACAGAAAGAGTAGCTTTGTTTGGAACTGATAGTGTGTGCCAAAATCAACCCAAAAGCTGGAGGATTTTTTTCTAACTTCAGAGGGTATTAATAAAGCCATGTGAATGCTGAAAAGAAGGGAAAAAAGATTACCTCTCACTGTCCTATCACACCGTAAATAATTTCACAATCAGTTTTTACCAGGTTAGTAAGGTAAGGAAAGAAAATCCAGTTCAAAGTCCAGTTCTTTCTTGTTATAGTCAAAAGAACAGTAATGAGAATATGAAGTTCATTAAACACCTACTTTTTGTTTTTTTTACCTTTTTGTTTTGAGTAAATATTGATTTATTTTGTGATTTTAGTCTCCTGTTGCATTACTTAAAGAGTTTCAAAACATCTAATGTCTATGTTATGAATTTTAAGTAGATTGGTAATTCAATCATTTTTATATATTTGAAATTTGTTAATAAAATCACTGGCATAAAAATATTTCAGTCTTTTCTAAGTACAGAGAAATTCTTGCTGTTAGTACACATTTATTACACATTTATTAAGCTTTTATTAGATTTCCTTCAGCTTTAATTACAAAACACAACGTGAGTGCCAGTTCATATGTTAATATGAATCCTCATGCTTCCCGAACCACTCTTTCACAATTTGAGTCCTGGAATATGCCTGTACCATGAGGGAAGAAAAAAATCCATAGTTGTACATTAACCTTGTCATTCACTACATCCAGGTCGACATCATTTTATCGCGATGTAATGTTGCCCCGAGAAGCTTGTACAGTGGCACGATAGATTCATTAGACATCATGAACTTTTTCCATTGTTCCAAATGCTAATCTTTATGCTCCCTAGCAAATTGACTAATCTAACTGACAAGTTTTTTTTTTTTTTTTTTGGCAACACAGCTGTTTTTGTCTCAGTCCTTGTGCCATTGTATAAGTGTGGAAACACTGTTACTTTCACTACTAAACATTGCTGTGATTTCTCTTTTTATGATTCAATTTCACCAAGCATTTAAGTGATCTCAATTTTTTTCTCGACTGCCTTTCTTTCACAAAGTTGAGAGTGCACCATCATCCTCCAAGGTTTTAATAATGTATGGGAGGCTCCTTAACCTAATTTCAGTAATTTCAAAAAGTTCTTAGTTGTTGACTTTGCTTGATGCAAGCCAATAATCTGACCCTTTTGAACAAGCAACAATTTTTCTTGCCAGGCAGTGTTTGATTCCAATATTTGTAATAAAAGACATTTTGGAATTAAGCCCTGTTTATTTGTCCCCGTTTATGAAACAGTATTCTAACAGTAAAGTGTTAACATGAAAGCGTCAGTGCTGTATTTATCAGGCACAGAGAACAGAGGAATAGTGAATGATAAGATTTGTGCAGCATCTAGTACATGTTAGGGAACACACAGCAAATCCTATTTGGTAAAAATAAATAAATAAATAAAAATCTCAATAAGCTAGAGTGAAGCTGAGCTTCGGGGCAGAGACTGAGAGAATGGAGAGTTTGCGATAAGTCAAGGTCATTGTAGGGAAACTGAACACACTCAGCAGTGACATGAGTCCACAGGACTCTAAATCGAGTAACATATGTAGCTTTACTGCTCAGTATCAGTCAGGTCCAATTTCTCATCGTACTTTAATAATGTAATTAATACATAATCACTATGTATAACTAGCCATTCAATCATATTTGGAAAGAAATAAAAAATAAAGAATGAACCTATTGCAAATGTTTTTATTTTTATTAAGCTCTGGTTTCACTTGATGGGTTTCTTGTACAGAATTGCTTTATTAGAAAAAACATATATCAAAATATTAAGATCTAGAGATTTTTTTTTTTAATTAATAAATTAATAAATTAGTATGCAGTAAACCACATTGTTTACTCACAGACCATGAGCTAAATTGATTTTAATTAAGCCTGGTGATAGTCAGTTTGTGATTAAGTCTATTCACTTGTTAATGAATTCACTGCAGATTGAGATTACACTGGCTTTTCACACAGATGACACATAAGCATTCATACTGCAGCCAGCCACTCCACTGTGTGTGTGTGTGTGTGTGTGTGTGTGTGTGTGTGTGTGTGTGTGCGCCCAGCTTGTCCAGTACCCCTTAAATCCTATCCTTGTTGCAGTGGGGTTTTTAAAGTACTGTGACAAATGTTTGACCTTGATTAAATTAAATTTAATATCCTACACAAAAAGACAGAAAATAAGTAAAAATGAATCTGAATAGCAAACATGATGTTTAAAATTTTAAACTTTAATGTTTTGTATGTTCGCTCTTTTATCATGCACCCTATTGATGATTTTGCCTGTGATCTACTAGCCAACACAGGGATTTCAGTTTGGCCATAATTTGACTGAGATTTTTCCTTTTCCTTATGGTAATTTGTAAGTTTCTTAAAAATCTCTTCTATACAGTATAAAGCAGGATTTTAACATTATAGGTTCCTGTATGAAAACAAAAGCATTACTGTTGCCTGTGTTATAAAAAAGAGTTTTAGTCACACCAGTGATAATTTCCATTACATTTTAATGTGGGAACATAATTGTGTAAGGTATAGCTGGTTTTAAATAGATTTATATTTAATTATTAATGGTCCTAATGTTCTAAAGAGTTTCTGTTTGAATTGATTATTTGGTAAGCTCAATCACCTGAGCTATCCAGCTAGCTACTGTAGCTTTATTAATCCACAAGGGGACACTTAGTCGATCATCCATTCATGATAATGAACAATGCAGACAATAAAACAATACTAAAACATGTACGGTGGAACCTTAGATTGCGAGTAACTTGGTCTGTGAGTGTTTTGCAAGACGAGCAAAATTTTAAAATAAATTTTAACTTGATAAATGAGTGAAGTCTTGAAATATGAGTAGAACGCATTCGCTTTGTCTGCCGAGTGTCACATGATCACAACTGAGCCAATGGTTCTTTTCACTTGCACTGCAGGGTTGTGGCTAATCATCTCCCATGCTCTGTCTCAGTGTGTGTGCATCACTTGTATAGCCTACATCCGTGTGCGCATGTACTGTTTGCTATCACATTGTGACCACGTGTGTAAAGTGTGTATGTGCGTAAAGCATTTAAAAAATTGTGTCCAAATGTAGTGACTACTTAAATAAATGTACTGCAACATCAGCCCCCTTGAAGAAGAAAAGGTTAACGAGGCTGTAGCAGTCACATTTCCGCAAAATCCTCAAAAGGAGGCAAAAGCAAGCGTCATTAGAGAGGTTCCTTGTTAAAGATTCTAGTTTGCCAGTCACAGTCAGAGAGCAGTGATTCTGTTAGTGTGTGTGTGTATGTACAGTATGTGCGTGTGTTAAAGTCACCCCACACAGTAGCCCCCCTCCTCCTCTCCTCTCTCATCTTAAAGTGTAAAGTGCAGGTTAATTTGTTTTTGCTTTATATTTTGTATTAATTATTTATATATGAATATTTTTGGATTGTAGAATGAATAATCTGAGTTTTCATTATTTCTTATGGGGAAATTTGCTTTCATATACAAGTGCTTTGGATAAGAAGCACATTTCGGGGAAGAATTATGCTCACAATCCAAGGTTTAACTACAGGATAAAAGGTACAACAAATGGAACCCTGGGACAATTAATTACTTAATATCTGTCAAGTCTGACATAGGGCTGCACCTAACGATTATTTTTAAATGATCAACCTATAATTTTTTTTGGATTAGTCGTTTAATCTAACATTTTGCTTTCATGATTACTTTGTAAATGCGATAACTTTGTAAAAGAATGACAAAATAAAGCGGCTATGTCGGACGCACATACATCGACAATTTATAT
>JAQQZT010000038.1:9137003-9150823 GCA_030068275.1 Clarias platycephalus | reverse complement strand
GGATAGGCTCCAGGTCCCCCGCGACCCTGAACACAGGATTAAGCGGTATAGAAAATGAATGAATGAATGAATGAATATAATTTAAATGCTGATACTAACGCGAAAAAAACAGGAAGTTACGTCACCTCTACGTCGGTCAATAAGAACCGATTATTCTTGGGCTTTGGGGAACATGTGATTTCACTGTCCTTAAAAGCCAGGAGATGGCAATAAGACCTGTCCTCAGCAACAAGACCTTTCCAGAGCATCCTCAGCACCAGAAGACTGGGCTGGTGCATGGCTTATTTGGGAGTTTGCAGAATATCGCTCAGGCAAAACAGAGCATATCTTGGGCAGAGCAGAGCATACAGTATGTCCAAAAGAAGCATGGAATGTATCGGGCATCATATAGATAAAACAAGGCATGATTTGGGCATATCATTGCTCGATTCAGATATGTCCTGGCATAATTCAGGCATGTCATGACATAAAGTAAAGAAATATTTTTACATGATGTAGGAGGCTACCTTATTGATATTGATAGATCACTGAGCAGAAAATGCAACTTTGGGCAAGGCTATGGAGATTGGTAGGTTGACCAGTACAGTATGCTGGCCAAGCTTGGAGCAGAGCTGTACCATTGGCCTACTCCTGGGGCTCTGCGCTCTCTGGCTTCCTCCTGAGACTTTGCTCTGTTAGCTTCCTTATGGGGCTCTGTGCTCTCAGTGTTGAGAGAGCACTCATGGGGCAGAGTGTTGGAAGCTGATCTATTGGCCTTCTGCCTAATCAGGGGCCAAATTCAGATATCAATCAGATCACAAATATAACTGTGACACACCTCAGTTCTTTATTATAATATAATATAATATAATATAATATAATATAATATAATATAATATAATATAATATAATATATCAATGCATCACAAAACGGCAAGCAAGGCAAGGCAGCAGAACTCCTAATGCACCATAACCCATGATGCACAGGGCACAGCAGCAAAAGAGAACCAGGCCACCCAACTTCGCAGATCCCAATGCAATCAAGCACCCATGCGATGTTCTGGACAAGCACTTCCGATCCACAGAGGCCTCACCCCACAACCCCAAGCATCCAATGGATCCACTGCCAAAATCCAGGTGCTAGATACCAAAGCACACCTCCTGAGGCCCAACAGAGATTATTAAGATTATTAATCTAAATAGCCAATTGAGTCTTTCACTAGATCAGTGCATCTATACACCTGCATCAGAAACATCCAGATTATTTAGCATAAAATCGCCATAAAGGTCATGTTTTGGGTGTCCTCTGAATGCATCATTTTTTTCTGTAGCTATGGAAGCTGGTAAAAGACATGTGCGTTGTCACATAAATAACTAATTTACAAGTCTGAGGACATGGGGCTTCACATTTTGTAATTAATTCTAGTTAATTCCAACATTTATGCACCACTGGTCAATTCTTTTTTTCTCAGTGACATGATTTATGGCATAGTCATTAAAACAAGCAAACAAGTTAGCTTGCTAATAACAAGTATTATATAACGAATTCCGTGTACACAAATTCTAGAAATTCATTAATCTGTTTACTCTAGAACTTGTGCATAATAAGTCAACTGGTTACAATTTCTACTTTCTGTTTTCTGGCAGTTGTTAAAGCAGAATAAGTGAATTGAGATGCAGCAACACTCACCAAATCATCTATTTTTAACCTCAAACTCTGAGTGGCCATTATTATGCAAGATTTCAAAGTGACATTTCTGTCAATAATTCTGTCAGAAAAGTTGCAAATTGTTTATTCAGGTTTATTTAGCTGCTTTTTTGTTTTTATTTAATTCTTCCAATTTATATAAGGCAGAAAAAGTAAACTTTAACTTAACTTATCAGGTTTCATTCTTGTGGAGAAATGAATTACATTGTAAACATTTTATTGTTCTCATTTTTTTCTATTATATAGGTAAACACCTAGTTGTTAGATATTCGACTTTTAGAACATACATGTCCAACTATCATAGCGATCCTTCCAATGTTTCACATTTAAAAAGAGTAACAGTATGCAGGTCTGGATAGAAATGAGCAACATAGTTCAAGAGATCTATAGATAAATAATGTGTACATATTGTATATGTAGTTGGAAGGTAAACTACAGGTTATATCCATATCCATATCTGGTATTGTTAAAATTATTCCTCGTTTACATTGAATTTGATAAGCATAACCCAAAAAGCAATTTCAGGAATTACTTCAAGCCAAAACAAACTTATCAGAAGAGTAATGTAAAAGCATTCAAGAAACAGATTTATACCTTTTCTTTTGGCACTAATTATAGCAGAAATTCTATTAGAGAAAAAACATCATACTGTACACTGTATGCACATAAATAAAAAGTCTAGGTAAACATGATAGCTGCAAGAAACACTAGAATATGTTTTGAAAAATTCAATCATGAAGCAGTCATGATTTAAATGTCAGCGCTCAATAGTCCTGTTGTCCAGAGTGTAATATTAAATGTTTCCAATGGATGTACGGTATATTTAAACCCAATTTCTTTTCTGAGTCATATTTAACCTTAAAGCTTACATTGAACCAAGATAGATAAATCCTCTTAGCTTGTCAAAGTAAGATATACAATAGTCAACAAGCAGTTTACAGTAACTATGTCAATTGTTAAAGATTAACATTTTACTCTTTCCATTACTCCTGACATACACATATCCAAATCATGTATCTTTAGTACCTTTTGAAATAATAATAATATATTAATAATAATAATAATAATAATAATAATAATAATAATAATAATATTGTTATTTAAGAATGACTAATAACTGTATAGGAGTTTTGTGATTCATGAACATAAAGGTGGTGGCACAATTGCTTAGTGATTAGCACTGTCACCTTGCACCTCCAGGGTTCAATTCCTGCATCTGGTCTGTGTGCATGGAGTTTGCATGTTCTCCTCGCTTACTGGGTTTCCTCTGGGTTTTCCTCCCACAGTCTGAAGACTAAATACAATGGTCACCATTGGCCCCCACAGCCCGTAGTTGTAATACAGAAGTTCCTGGATGGATGGATGGATGGATGAATGGAAGATAAAGGTACTATTTAGGAAGGAGGTAACCTGTGGAAAATGTACTCAAATAGAGACCTGTTTTAAATTAGTTTGTGCATCAATATTTTGAACTACAATCAGTGAGACCCACTGTTGTACTATGTCTTGGATTAGTTGACCCTCTTTTCCAATAAATTTCCATATCATTTTGGGTGTTTTTTTCTTTTTCTTTTTTTTTGGTTTGTTGAATTTTCTTTATAGAATCCATTGTACAGCTTCTTTTCAGCCTTCATTGACTTTTCTTTTTTATTGGCTTTTCAGCCCTTTTTCATTCACTCTTATCTCCTTTTCTACTATCCATGATATATCTTGAAGCACTTAATGAGCAGTGGTGCTTTGCATTTCTCACATGTATAGGTAGTGCATTTATCACAATGACAACATCTCTGGAACTGGTGCATTGTGTTGATTGGCCAGAGAGAAACTTGACCATATCTTGTCTTATCTTCCACAGTAGCAGCCTGTAGAGACCTCCTTTTGTGGCTCAGTGGTGTGGTGCCAAACTTTCACTTAAGAGACTGTGCCATTACCCTGTGAAGGTGAACAGGTCAATGGTCCCTCCCACAATGTCTCTGTAAAAGAAATGGCTGTTGAGTGCACAGTTAGGAAACTATGTGAAAAAAACACCATTTCTGAAAACTACTTTAGATATTGTATTATCAAAATGTAGGTTGTGAAAGGGCGGCATCGTGGTGTAGTGGTTAGCACTGTCGCCTTGCACCTCCAGGGTCTGGGTTCGATTCCGGTCTCTGTGTGGAGTTTGCGTGTCCTCCTGTACTTGGTGGGTATCCTCTGGGTACTCCGGTTTCCTCTCACAGTCCAAAGATATGCAGGTTCGGCTAATTGGCGTTCCCAAATTGCCCGTGGTGTGTGTGTGTGAGTGAGTGAGTGAGTGAGGTTGTGAAAGTCAACATACTCATTGTATCTGTATTCATACATTTTGGTTGTGGAGTGGATTATTCACGGATCAAAGAGGTATACATGCTCTAAGCCAAATGCCCTGAGTAAAGACACATTTTATACATCTGTTACTGCATCAAAGACCATGGCTCATTTGCATTATCTGTAGAAATCTGGGGAAACAAAGAGGGGAAGGTTTATACAAAACATAGGATGGATTGCCATGTAAGGAATGAGGATGAACTCAAAAGAAAACAAGAGAAAGGGGGAAGGCATGCATAGATAAAGGAAAATATAAAAAAATACTAACAGTGCCATTGTTTTTCCAACAGCCCAGTAATTTGGTTTATAACCTTTTTATGACTTGAATGAAACATCAAAAACAGTTCCCTTTCAAAAGCTACACTCGATGCTGTGTGAAAATGCTATGGGAACGTCTCTTCCCCGGTTGTGAAGCACGTGTGTGTCAAACACGCCAAAACTTTGGCTTATATAACCTCGGTCAGGTGATGTCATCTGATTAGGTGCACCTGCAGGTTATAAATAGGACTGAACCGGAAACATCCTCAGGTCTTTTTGTCTTCAAGGACCGCATTATGTGTGTGCATGTGTGCAAGCACTTTTTCAAAGCAAAAAGAAAGCGAAAATACAAAGTGTGTCTTATTACTCACCAGAAAGATGGCAGAGTTAGACAGGAGATGCTTGCCTCCGTGCAAAAGATATCTCGCTAAGGGCGATCTCCACACTTTCTGTTTTGGATGTTTAGGGAAGAGCACGCTATCCTCGGGCTTGAGATAGGATGTGAGCATTGCGAGCTCCTCCCTATTAAAGTCCTTCTTGCTTGGCTCGCCTTTTTAAAAATTAAAACGCGAGCCGCGGTGCATTCCTGGGGTTCGCGTGCAGATCTGGCGGAAACGCATGAGATGGAATCTTCCTTTTCTCTCGCTCGCTCTCGCTGGATAATAAGCCTTTACTGTCCACTTCTCAGGCGCGCTCCGGCGTTTCTTGTGAAGGGATGGAAGAAACTTCCCCTGAGATGGAAACTATCACTTCAGAGCGCTCCTCTAGTGATGAGCGAGTGTAACAGGAGTTATTAGAGGTGGTGACACGCGCGGTCGAATGCTTACACCTCGATTCACCATAAAAAAAAATAATAAATCCCGCAAACGTTCAAAGTTAGACGACAGGTTTCTGTCGGGTGGCCGGAGGAGGGGCCTCAACGATGGTCCCTCCCCCTCTTTGGCAACCTCAATGACAAGTTAACTAATTTATGGAATAAGCCGTATTCATCCCGTGTTTTTATGCTATTGACATTGATTTATTCAAATGTCATTAATGCAAAAGCGCGGTTTTATATGATGATGCCCCAGATTGAACAGACGCCTGCGGGCTATCTCTCTCCTGGGAGATCATCCTCCCTGAAAAAGTCCACACTCCCCACCAAGCCATGTAGACTAACATCTTTGTTGGTGGGAAAAGCTTTTTCAGGCAGTGGGTCAGGCTGGTGCTGCCCTGCAACACCATTTTTTTTGCAGGCATACCAGGCTGACCTACTGAGAGATCTGAGCACTGGCGGGTCTATCGACGACACAGCCACAGATTTATTTCTCCGTGCCACCAAACAGACGGCCCGTGCTATTGGCCGTTCTATGGCTGCCATGGTCGCCACGGAGAGACATCTGTGGCTTAACCTCATGGGCATCAAGGACAGGGATCGTGCTTTCCTCCTTCATGCCCCAATCCCACCTTCCGGCCTTTTTGGCAACGTTGTAAACACCGCTGCCACTAGGTTTCGGGAGGCGAAGCTCTACTAGCAGGCCTTTGTGAGGCTTCTCCCCCGCAGTGCTCAGGGGTCGGGACTGTCAGCCACCCAGTCCTGACCAGGTCCAGTTCTGGCCAGGCATGAAGTGCAAAAGGAGAGTGTGGCGAGCCAAGCACCCCCTCGTAGAGATTGGGGCGGGACTCGCCGTTTCGGGGAGCAGCGGTCTCCATCGAAATGTTAGGTGTTCGGCTCCCTCCTGCCATGTTTCACGATTCCGAACATCTAAAACATCCCCCCCACCACCCCCCCATTTAGCCAAAGTGTCAAAACTTGTGCCCCTTTTGAGCGGCGATCCTACTGCCAGGTATGTCTCTTTAGGTACAAAGCACTGTAGAGTCAGGCAATTACAGTCAGTATTTCTTGGTTTCCAAGAGAGACGGGGGTTTCGTCCAATTTTACATTTTTGTGGGCTGAAAATCTAAATGTCAAAATGCCAATATGATTGTTTCTCAATCCAACCAGAGGATTGGTTTGTGACAATCGACCTGAAGGACGCATATGTTCATATAGAAATATTGCCACAACACAGGAAGTTCCTGAGGTTCGCTTTTGGGGGGCGAAGCCTACCAGTATCGGGTCCTTCCATTTGGTCTAGCCATGTCACCCCGCACATATATAAAATGTACGGATACAGCCCTGGCTCTATGATTCCAGGGCATCCGAATCCTGAATTACATAGCTTCGACATCGAGATGTCATTCTAGCTCACTTCGATTCTTAGGATTGAGACTCAACGCCACGAAAAGCGCTCTCTTTTCTGCTCAAGTATGGCATATTATGGGTGTCACATGGATTCGACCGCAATGCGGGCACAGCTGACTCCTGCCCGTGTCGAATCCATTCTCAATATCCTAAAAGGGGATCAAGTTAAGCCAGAAACCCCACCCCGATGTAGTCAGCTCCTCTGGGTCTGAACGTGATGGCCCATATCCTCCTGAGACCCGCAAGAAAAAAAGTTTTCATATTTACAGTTTTAAATATAACATAAGTCTGTGAGATGTTAGAAACATGTCTCACAGATTTTTTTTTTTCAAAACTGTCATTTATTTATTAGTTATAACATGTCCCTTGTAATGGACACTGGGTCTTGCTTTGTCGATAGAAGTACAATGAATTTTAGTTCTATTTAGTAATATATAATATAGTTTTATATAATTATAATATAATATCATAAGTAATATAGTTGGAAGCAACAATGAGCGGGCCCAAGCACCCTGCGCCATCACCACCCCGGCAAAGCTATGATGTCACTCAATGTGATGTCACTGAACATGATGTTACTTAATATGATTTTCCACAGAAGGTTCTTAACCACTTTTCAGAGTATGTTTAAGGCATCCTCACAGCTGACCAAAAATTGCCATCCTCAATGTCTTTAGATCACATAAGCCTAACCCTAACCCTAGGCTCAGTTCAGTGTCGATTGCATAATTCCCTAGGAAGAGTGTATTGAATTCCTTTGGGTGTGTTTTGGCAGACAAAATAACTGACTTCCTGTTGAGTTGAGCCCATGATATGCACACCCCCACTTATGTGACATCAATAGAAAGGCCAGTATGTACTCTTTCCAGTACATTAGGAAACAAACACACTGCATGCATGGTGTTTGAAATAAAGACCACAGTATCATGTCCCCTACAGAGGACAAAAATGAATTGCTGGGTCTCAGGGGGATATGTGGCCCAGACTGCGTCTTATGCATTTCTTCCAGTGCCTCTGCTCTCGGGAGGCCTGGCGAAGATCTGTCAACAAGGCTTGCGCCAAGGCTTGCGTCCACTGCCAAATTGTTTCAGTGCTGGAGTTTCTACAAGAAAATTGACTTTGGGCTTATGCCCTAGTATTCTCAGAAAGCACATAGCCGGGGTTTCTGTGGAAAGCATCCTTTAGTTGCCCGCTTATTCGTGGAACTAAACGGTTGAGGCCGCCCACTAGAGCGACAGTCCCTTCTTGGGATCTAGCTATTGTGCCAGAAGGGTTGGTTGACAGCCCTTTTTAACCACTAGAGTCAGCGCCTGTCAGGCTTCTGACCCTTAAGATGATTTTTCTCATGGCCGTTACTTCTCTGAAGAGAATTGGAGATTTGCAGGCTTTGTCAGCCTCCCCATCTTGCTTAGACTTTGCCCCTGGGCTAGTCAAAGCTATACTACATCCTCACCCCAACCATCTTCCGAAGGTTCTGGTCTAAACCCGAGCGATGTTTTGTTATTGGATTTCCCATAACAAATACCACGTTCGAACATAAGTGCTCATAAGTGTACTTGGTACCAGAGCACCTTAGGCCTCAGGTCATTGATCGATTTCGTGATCGTATCATCTGACCTGAGGCCATATGTCTTGGACACTTGGGTAAAGAGAGGGGAAAAGTTGTCAACTGATCACCATCTGGTGGACAGACCTGGTAAGCCCAAACGTGTAGTGTGGGTGAATTGGGAACGTCTAGGGGAGGCACCTGTTCAAGAGGCCTTCAACTCCCACCTCCAGCTGAGCTTTGCCAGCATCCCTGTAGGAGCAGGGGACATTGAATCAGAATGGTCAATATTCAAAGCTTCTATTGTTGAAGATGCAGCTGAGCTGTGGTCTTAAGGTTCTGGGTGCCTCAAGGGGCGGTAACCCTTGAACAGCGTGGTGAACACCTGTGGTTAGGGAAGCTGAACGACTGAAAAAGGAGTCCTTCAGGGATATGTTAATCCGGAGGACTCTAGAAGCAGTTGCAAGGTACCGGCGGGCTCAAAGGACAGCAGCCACAGCAGTAGCAGAGGCAAAACAGCGAGTGTGGGAGGACCTCGGGGAAACCATGGAGAAGGACTTTCCGGCGCCACCAAGGTGCTTCTGGAAAACCATCCAGCACCTCAGGAGGGGGAAACAGGGAACCACCCAAACTCTGTACAGCAAGGATGGGACACTGCTGGCCTCAACTGAGGAGGTAATCGGGCGGTGGAAAGACCACTTTGAGGAACTCCTGAACCTGACTAATTCACCCTCTGTTGCAGAGACAGAGCTGGAGGATGATGGGGGTCGGTGTTGATCTCCCTGGGCGAGGTCACTGAGGTAGTCAAACTCCACAGTGGCAAAGCTCCAGGAATTGACGAGATCCATCCGGAAATGCTGAAGGCTCTGGGTGTTGAGGGACTGTCTTGGTTGACACGCCTCTTCAACATTGCGTGGAAGTCCGGGACAGTGCCTAAGGAGTGGCAAACTTCTTTACATGGAAAGGAGTCAGTTGAGGTGGTTCGAGCATCTAGTAAGCATGTCACCAGGACGCCTCCCTAGGGAGGTGTTCTTGGCACATCCAGCAGGTAGGAGACCACGAGGCAGACCAAGGACTAGATGGAGAGATTATATTGTTAGATTGTTCCTCATGAGGTACTGTATATGCTCTGTTCTGTGTCCTGTTATCAGTTATTAAAAAGTCTTGTTTATTATTGTTGCTATCACAATTTGTATCATGTTCATATTTTCTCATCTCTTACCCAGTTTGTGTTGTTTGATGATTACCTGACCTTTGCCTGTTTCATGTTTGTGATTCTGATGCTTGATTTAAAGTTAAATAATGTTTTGTTGAGCTGCACCTCACATTCATATCTTACAGTATTTGTCCAATTTTTTTTCTTACTGAGCAATATATTGGCCCTAGGAGAAGCAATCATTTTTGTACAAAAGAAAAGAATGCAAGTTGGTAGCTGGTATTCTGTGTTGCCATAGAGAAGGTTATATGAGTATCTGGCTATATTTAAGGAGCTTCATTAGAGGGTCTCAGGTGCTGATGACTTTAAAGGTCAAAAAAAAAAAAATTCCCCAAAGAATTGTTGATAGCTTACAGGCTCTTGTTCCCTCTTGATATTTTCTCTCGCATACTTTTTTTTCCCTCTCTCTGTATGCTGAAAATTCAGACACTATAGGCCAAAGGTCAGCTGTTATCATACAAGAAAAAAAAAACTGAAGATAGAGAAATTAGAATGTTCATTGTTCAGTGTTCATTTATCATCTTTCACATGACAGAGTTAACTGAATTACCATTATGTTAGACAGCAGCATAAGTTATACATGTTACTTTCATTACCACTTTAATTTTAAGGCAATTAAAAAATAATGTGGCTGCGTTATGAGTTTCATAAGTAAGTGAATTAATAAGTAAATGAATACTTCAAGGGTTATGATTTACATACACGCTTCATTATATACAGTTGTGCTCAAACGTTTGCATACTTTGAGAGAATTTGCATGATGTGTACCTTTTTTTTTTTTTTTAAGAAAATGAGTGGGAGGGCAAAACAAATTGATTTTATTTCCTATAGAACTCATATGTAAAGCATAACAGAATGACACAATCATTAAACAAATTATTTTTTTTAAATTAGGAAATAATCCCTGTTCAAAAGTTTTGCCCCTTTAGCATCAATGATGGCATGCAGGTCCTTAATTCTCTCAGGTGGTATAGCTGCCCATTGTTCTTGGTAAAAACCCTCCAGTTCCTGTAAATTCTTGGCTTGTCTTGCATGATCTGCATGTTTGAGATCTCTCTGAAGTGTCTCAATGATTTTGAGGTTAGGAGACTGGGATATCCACATGGTCCAGAACCCTCAATTTATTTTGCTGTAGCCATTGGAGGGTCAGCTTGGCCTTGTGCTTTGGGTCATTGTGGAATGCAAATTGTCTGTCAGTATTTTCTGATAACATGCTGCATTCATCTTGCCAAAGTAATTTGACTAACTTCCCTGTGCCCCTGGAGCTCACCCAGCCCCAAAACATAAGAGATTCATCACCATGCTTTACAGTAGGGATGGTGTACTTTTCACCATAGGCCTTGTTGACTCCTCTCCAAACAAAGTAAAATTTTGGTCTTATCACTCCAAATGACTCTGTTCCAGAAGCTGTGAGCCTTGTCTAGATGCTGTCTGGCGTACTGCGAGTGGGACTTTTTGTGGCATCAGCACAGGAGCGGCTTTCTCTTGGCAACTCGACGATGCAGGTCATTTGTGTCCAAGTACTTCCATATTGTACTTCTTGAAACAACCACACCACTTTATTCCAGAGCAGCCTGTATTTCTCGAAGTTGTTTGTGGGTTTTTCTTTGTGTCCTCAACAATTCTTCTGGCAGTAGTGGGTGAAATCATTCTTGGTTTACCTGACCGTGGCTAAGATCAACAGAACGTCTTATTTTCCACCTCTTTATCAGAGTTTGAACAGGACTGACTGGCATTTTCAAGTGTTGAGATATCTTTTTATATCCTTTTCCTGCTTTATAAAGTTCAACTACCTTATTACACAAGTCCATTGACAGTTCTTTTGTTTTCCCCATGGTGCAGTATCCAGCAAAGTCAGTGCATCAGCTCATGAGCTGAGAAACTCAATGACTATTTATGCACATACGCTAATTACAATTACAATGAGTAACAGGTGTGGCTTCCCAACCTGTGTGTTTATAAAGTGGCCAAACATTTAAGGATATGTAGACTTTTCAGGGTTGTTTGGGTGATTTTAGTTATCATTAGGTTTTAAAAAGGAGTAGAACAACTATGTGATAATTAATGATTGTATTATATTAATGTAGTACTGTCACTTGTCGGGTTTGTGTGCATGGAGTTTGCATGTCTAGTCTGTGCTTGCTGGATTTCCTTCGAGTACATGCAGATTAAACTAACTGCAGTTGCCATTTGTCATCAATTAGATGGTTACTTACTGATGTCCAGTGGTCTTCAGTTAGTCAACATAAATGTCAACTCACTTGAAACATATATATCATTAGGGTAAACATTGGTCATATGATTAATTTGTGTTAAAAAAAAAAAAGTAATATGGTAATATTGATACAGTATGTACATAAATAATGTGCAGAAAATATGCAGCTCCCTTCAAACAATTCTAGCTTTAGTAAGAATTAAGAAAAGAACCGAAGATTATATATAACTTATATATATAACAACTTCACATTTAAACCAACTTTTTGCCCTTTACAGTATATATTTTAGGTGTTTTTGCTGTTTTCTTAATATTGCAGGCATAATTTTAAGAGTACCAGAAGCTACTAGTTTGGTTGTCTATGTTAAATTATATAAAATAAAAATTAAATAAATAAAAACGCTTGGGTGAGAATCCCAAAGGTAGAAGAACACCTACTGTAATGCATAATCTTATATTAGGTGCCATTGCAAATGGATAAAAGTAATATAAAAATGGTGGATTTGGATTGATTAAATGTGAATACATTTAAAAAAAAAACTGACAAATGGATGGATAAATTGATCCACATTGAAATAGTGGATAGATGGATAGATGCAGGGAAACATTTTATTGAATGAAAATTAAACTTATGAAGAGATAGTTGTCTATGTTGGAATCTCTAATAAGTGCACTACACTTTTCATTCTATACTTTCGCAAAAAACACAACATGGCCTGAAGAAAATGCCTGCCAAAGCCTCCAAACTCCAAAGAAACACATTCAAACTCACCTGAGTTCTAATTACAAACACATGGAATCAATCGTTTTCTCACACAGAGCCACAGTACTGTATACCACACAATCAGTATCTGTCACACAGACTTCAATTTCCACAATCACACTCACACACTGTGTTCTGTTACCAGTTGTTTCCAAGTCTCCTTTATTGTTGTCGATATCACTGTTTTGGTGTTGTTCCGGTTTTCTTGTTTCTGACCTTGCCTTGCCCAGTTTATTTTATTAGTTCGTCACCTGACCTTTGCCTGTCTCATGTTTACACTTCTGATACCAGTGTTTGATTTGATTTCTAAGATTAATACTCTTCTATCAAGCTGTACTTGTGCCCTCCAGTTCACCTCCGACAGATGGATGGATAAATGAATGGATGGATATGATTTTTTATTGACTGGAGACTAAAATTCAATATGACGTGCTATCAGTATTATCACCTATAGAGAGAAAAAAAAAATGTGTCACTATTATACAACATAGTCTACAATTACCTAACTTATTTCTGACTGAAATCATTCTTTAAAGAAATGAGTAACTGGAATTAAAGTAATATCAAGTAATTAAAAATGTGTTTTCATAAAACATGTTAACATAAAAATAATAAACTATCTTTTAAAATATACAGCATTTCAGCAATAAAATTTTGTGATCAGTTTGAGGAGAGACACAGACAGGTCAAGGTGTCAACAAACCAAATGGAATGATTTTCACTATCATCCCCTGGAACCAAACATGTCCTAACCAAATACTTCTGGGAATTTATTCTCCCTTGCTGCTTGTAGGACAGCTTGGTTGTCAAGATTGCCCTTTCTGTCTCTCTGTGTCATCTAGAAAATGCAGTGTAACTCCAGCCACATACATACACTAAAAAAAGCTATATACTGTCTGCTTTCCTGTGGAAAACCCTTATATTTAGTGGAGACTATATGACTTCTCAGAATGACTGTACCGTTCACACCATACACTTTTTATCACTTGTAATAAATATGTTGTTTGTGTACATAGTGGTGGGCAAACTACATAAATAATCACTGATGAGGCACAAGTCTTTCACCTGGCGTGATCCATAATGAAGCATGCCTAATCACCAAATTGTCTGAAATTCATCAAAGGAGTCTATTATATAACTTTGTCAAGATGAACAGATGGCTGTGGTGGTTGTTCCTCAACAAAAATGTAGACAGGAAAAAGGTGTACATGACCGATAAAGGGAAAGTATTCATTTGGATATGACCGGTAAGGACTGTCTGTCCTTAATCTCCTAAAAAAGCTTAATGTTGTCCTTGCCCTCCAAAACATAGTTGGATGATAGAATGGGATTCAGGAATCTGCTACACATGTTAATAGATGAATTTGTTTTCCTCTTAGACTCTCATCGAACATTTTCCACTGTACTTGTCATATAAGTGCTCAGACAAGAATATTTCATTCATTCATTCATCTTCTATACCGCTTTATCCTGTATTAGGGTCGCGGGGGGCCTGGAGCCTATCCCAGGAGACTTCGGGCACGAGGCAGGGTACACCCTGGACAGGGTGCCAGTCCATCGCAGGGCAC
>JAQQZT010000038.1:9097704-9110354 GCA_030068275.1 Clarias platycephalus | reverse complement strand
ATCAAAATCAGAAAGATTAATAGTTTTCTATAATATTACTGCATGCATAAATATGTTCAATTAAAATATGCTTACACTATCTCATTTAAAATATGACCTTCATAGAAAGTGATACTATTAAAAAAAAAAAAACATTATCCTTCTGCGCTAACTTTTTTTTTTGTTGTTGTTGGGGGGACGGACTATCTGGTGGTAAAGCGCTGCACCAAAATTCCTGTCTTTGTGTTAGTTAAATGAGTCAGTAAATTCAGGGTACTAGCCTGCAGCTAACCCTGTCACAGTCTCTTGCGCCTCTCCCCCATTTGCACTAGACCCATACATCCTGACTGTGACGGCCCACAGATGGCTGCTAATTAGCAGGCAAATTAAAACTGGCTGATTGAGATTGGGGAAAAAGCCTGTGGCCTTCAACGGAATGGTCTCACTAAAGAATCAGAGAATAGCCATTCATCTAATGCATCATTTATGAAGAAGGTAAACTCAACAGGATGGCAGCAGTAGTCCCTTACTCTCAGAAATGAAGGAATGAGCTCTAACAAGCAAGGAAACACAAGGAACAAGCAGCTGTGTTCAAAGGAAAGTGACCCACTGAGGTTCTTACTCAAATGTCACCGACAATTACTGTTCCCATTCAGTTCCGAGAAATAAAAAAAAAAGGAAAGATTCTTCACTTAAAGAATGCTCAGGAATACTAACTTTTTCTGATAATTAACTTAGGGACTTATTTCTGATAAATCACGGTAAGTGACTGAAATGTTTGCCTGTATTATAATAATAATAATAATAATACAAGAATGTAAAAAAGAATCAAGCCACTTTGTTATAATATTAGAGTGCTTGTTTGTTATTACATGATCTCTGCTTCAATCAATACAAATAAATGAATACCAATCAAGGTTTTGTAAATGGCCCAATGGACATTATATTCTCAAGAGCGTAGCCTACAGTTTAATTTGATGTGGAAACAAAATGCTCTCACAATATATCTCGCATTCAATAGCTCATTACACAATGGTGCCTAAGACAGCATACTAAATGCCTTTTGCATGAAGCACTAATAGAACTTTTAAAAACCAATGTGAAATGACCACCCATAGTTGGCCAAGTATCAAATAGCACTGAACTATAAACGTTTCAGCCACATAGACATGTGCTTGTTTTTTTTATGATGCTTAAACTCCACTTTAAAAAACATCCTCTGCACGTACATCCTGGCTGTCCTCCCTGCAAGACAGCAGTATGCCAAAAACATGCATCTTTGATGCTGTAACACAAAGGGTTAAATCTGTTAGAGCCAGTCATTCTAGTAAGCCATTGTTACTGCTGTGTGTCAATGGAGAAAAGTGTTAGGTGAAAAGTATTTACACTGCTGTGGCATGAATCCATTATCTTGTGATGCTGCCACCAGGTCTGCCAGCCACTTCTGATGACCTTGATCTTGAACAACTGTCTCTGTTGTTGGTATAAATCAATCAGAGACCCTGTATTCATTCATTACAACTGCCGTGCTTCAAATTTGTAATTTGTTCACGACACAGTTTTTGTGAGTTATACCAGAGTACTTTAACAAGACGTATATCAAGCACATGACAGCAGATAAATACACTTGGGAATCTTGTTAGTGCTTTCTGACCCTTTCTCTTCAGGGGTTTATTATAATTGCAAGCCCGTAAACTGTCACCGAAAGGTGTAAAATAGTGTGATAAGGGCTGATATCAGAAACCTGGTGTTCAGTATTCTTGGATGGGTCAATTTCTATATGTATAAATAGAAATAGGGCCAATATATTGTAAAGTCATGTGTTTATGAGTTCATAAGTCTTTAAGTATATAAAAATATTGTAGGTCCAAAAATATATTTAAAAAATGAGCATCTCTGAAGAGGCACCTCATACCTCCCGGTTTGTTCCCAACCTCAGGCTATTGTGAGTTTTTGTACATGTTCTCATGATCTTTTTTCTCAGTGTTCCTGGTCTCCAGCTCCACCTCAAACCTGATAACATGGTTTAGGGAGATTAATTAATCATTCAATAGCATGGTGCAAAACACTGTAAAGGCATCTAATGAATTGCACTTTTTAATAAAAAAAAAAAAAAATAATAATAATAAAATATTTTTTTTTATAAAAAATTTTTAAAATAATGGTTTAACAGTCAAGGTGGCATGATGGCTTAGTGTTTAGCACTGTCGCCTTGCACCTCCAGGTCCCGGGTTTGATTCCCACAATGGGTCATGGAGTGCATGTTCTCCCTGTGCTTGGTGGGTTTCCTCTGGGTACTCCGGTTTCCTTCTGCAGTTCAAAAATATGCAGATTAGGCTAATAGGTGTTTCCAAATTGCACATAGTGTGTGAATAAGCATGTGAATGTTGACTGGAGGTCCTGCTATTGTTGTACAAAATGGGAATAAATACAATGGTCACCATTGGCCTCCATCGTCCCTAGATGGACAACAGAGGTTCCTAGATGAATGGATGGGTTAGCTGTCAGAAATAATTCTAGTCATTATCATCATGGTAATTTGTGGTCTTTACAAACTTGTGACAAATCACCTTTTGAATCTCCAGGAAGTGCATAGTATGTGGTAAAGATACAAACCTTATTTATATTCCAATGATAATTTACAGTATGAAATATTGAGATAACCCAATTTGACTCAATTAAATGTCTCTTTTGAGTGGATAAAAAAGGGCAGATAGAGGATAAATTCAACACCCTTCTATTTTGAGTAAATCCCCCTGCAATTACTATGTGCAATTTTTTTTATTAACTGTTCTATGTTAACTTTACATGTTCCTAACTGAACTCTGAATACAGGCCAGAGACCTCATTTAAAAGGAGCTTAAAAGGTTATTGAAGAATATTAGCATCTCCAGCTCTCTTTTTGTTACGTATTATACTTCCTCTCAGGCCCCTATCTATCCTTTCTTCTAGGCGGTTCTTTTCATCAATGTCAGCACTTTCTTTTTTTGCATTCTAAAATTTATGCCCTGAATGTTGATTTAATATAACTCATCAGCTTTTAAAGCCACAGAACCGTCCCGATTTAATCAACCTTGACCCGACAGTTCTGTACGTTCTTATATGATGAGACTTTTCTTATATTCACTCCATTTGTTTTAAAGACATATACTGCCCGACAACTAGGAACTTCTGAAATATAGCCTTTTTAATGCCTCTTGACCTTGATTGCGTTAACATTTCAAATGTATTCAGAATGTTCACACATAATTTACTGCAATGATGAGTGTGATGCCTTGCCTAATTATTTCCAGTTCAATTAAGACATTTAACATTAATGAGCCTAAATGACTTAGATCATTTCACCACAGTTTGCATTAACTCTAAAGGAACCAACCAACAAGCTTTCTTCCTTTCTTTTTTTTCTGACAGAGGTAAGTTTCAGGTTCAAAAGTGGGACTTCAGGCACTTAATTACTTAATTAATCAATTAATCAATCACTACATTTATTCATTCATTTATTTCCTTTGTTCATTTGGTCTTTCATTTACTCATTCAAATCTTAATCCCTGTAATGCCACTGGCCCTTGTGCCAGGGAGCTGCAGTAGGAGAGTTTGCCCATACGTTAAGAGTGACCAGTCTGATACAGTACCAGTCAGAGGAAGATGGCAAGAGTGTTTTTTGTCTGTTATATATTGTATATAAATTTTCCTAAGAAGCCTAGTTCAGTCCGTTCTCTATTTCTGTCAAAGATTCTTAGTTCTCCTCGGGCTTTCCCACACATTCCAAAACCAGCTGTGGAATATAGCCTGTCCAGCGGGTCTGTGTCCAGTTGAACATGCCTGATGCCGCTCTGGAGAACCTAACCAGTGGCATCCTTATAAGGTGCCTAAAACAGTCACAAGTGTGCTCTACTGTGAGGCTGTCCTAGATTACCAAGTTAAATACCCACACAGACCGTAAGAACAGCGAAGCTTCAACGGAGCCCATTTCCATCACCTGTGCTTATGATCTTATTTTTTCAGTCACTATCCAAGCCGTAGATAAAAATAGGGTCATGGACTGACCAGTAGACATACTGTAATACTGCTGCCATGGACCCAATTCATTTGTCAAACTTGTGCACTCTGTCTCAGTCAATTGGGGGAAAAAATCTGAGATATTTAAACTCCTCCACAAAGGTCAAGGTGTCTCCGTTCATCTGAAAAGAGCAAGGCATCTCCTCTCACCTTAAGGGAGAATCCCTCTCTTTGTCATGACAGAACCATGGCCTTAGACTCTGTGTTATGGATTTTCATCCTACTTAGCAGCAAAATCTTTAATTGTGTATCCAAGGTTTGCGTTCCAAAGAAAATGAATGGCAAGATATTTAAAGTCCTTCACTGGGGCAAGGCCTCTCTTCTCACCTAAAGGGAGTATCACATCACAACACATCACATCACATTCTCTTCCATTAAAGATTCATGGCCGCAGACATAGAGTTTCCCATTTTAATCCTACTCAGCATCCAAACATTCATCTTTTCTTTTTTATGAACGTAGAAGTAGAAAAGATATTTTAGAATTCAAGTAAGCTTCTATATTTGGAAGTGGATTAAAACAAATCTTTCTTACAATATAAAGGAAACACAGTTTACCCTAAATTACACTTTAAGGTGCACCTTGTAGTCCAAGTTTATACGCTTCAGCGCACATGTTCATGGATGTTAGCATCATGATCTACTGTACATGGTGCACTGCAGTGGGCACACAAGAATCCATGTATTGGCACACAAAACACTAATCAGAATTATAAGAAGCTATACGGTAAGAGGTTGAGACTGAAATAGGTTTAAAATAGGTATTTTGACTTAAACATTATTTCAGATAGGCTTCACATTTATTTATTTATTTATTTATTTATTTATTTATTTTTAGGTGATGCACTGACAGAGAAGATGGTGATTTGAAAGGTAACTAGCTAACCTCAATTACTAGCAGGTCTGGCAAATGCAAAATTCTGATTGCACGCATTTGCGAAGGCTACAGATGATCAAATTCAAGCAAAGAAACAGAAACTGAGGCATAGCAGACAAGATGAAAAAGACTAGGTGATCTTCCGCTAGACTAAAATGAATCTTCAACTGTGCAGATTGGGGACGTGTGGGCACATGATTGTGCCTCAGATTCTTGTTTGTTGCTAACAGGAGTGGAACACAAAGTGGTCTTCTTCTGTTGTAGTGCATCTGCCTCAAGGTTTGATCCTATTTGATTATTTGAGTTACTGTATCCTTCCTGGCAGTTCAAACCAATTTAGCAATCTTACTTCTTTTATCAACAAGGCATTTCCACCCATAGAACAGTCACTCACTTTTCACACCATTCTGTGTATGTTTTGGAGACTGTTGTGTGTTAAAATGCTGGAAGATCAGAAATTTCTGAAATACTTAAAGCGGCTCACCTGGAAGCATAAACCATGTTTTATTAAAAGTTGCCGATGAAGTTTATAAAATGATTTCTTGTTTGAAATGTTTTTTACTCCGAAAATGTTTTTTTTTTTTATAAATTTTTATTTTTAGGGAATGAAGAAAAACATATAGTGGTTACAGCAGCAGCAACAGTATGGCAATTTCAATAACAATGGGCTAAGCAAGGTATGTTCATATAGCACATTTCATACATGCAATAAACATTTTTAAAAAATCTAAATGTGTGATATGAGTAATGGGAGAGCTTAATGTCTAGCAACACCCCGGCAATAACCCTTAGCACCAGTAAAATATATTCATTATATATAGGAACAAGGCATTCTAATAATATGCAAGAGTTATTAGAGCTAAAGACTGGGTAAACTCTGTGTAATGTCAGTTCAGGCACTGGGATGTCCTTCAAGGTTTCTCTAAGCTGTCTTTCCTCTCTTTTACAATCAACACATTTATACCAGCATGCTTGGATATAAGCAGCTCCCTTGCCATTACCATAGCCATAACAGTTATGCATGCAAAGAAGCTACAATATCAGCATAAATAAAGACAGTCTTTTCCATTTACCAGTCCATTTTAGATTAAGCCAGTGACAAAATGGTTGAGTGGCTGCGTTGAGATTTGCGGCAAAAACCTTTTAAGGAACAGGGGGTGGATTTTTCATTGCTAAGGCACAGCTGTGTAATTATCTAAAATGTCCTTAAACCGACATTTCGGAGAGGGTGTTCGGAATCGATTTAAATCTCATCGAGCCGAGAGAAAGCCCAAGAGTCACAGCACATTACAGGGCTTTTATGTGCACTTTGATTTCGCTTTGCGTGCACGTAATTTGGTATCACACTGGAGCAGGAGGATGCCCAACTGTGACTGAAATGATCAGCTGTCCTGAAAAAGAGGAGGTGCAGGTTTAGTAGTTCTGATCCCTCCCGTGTCTCATTGCTCCATCCTCTTTGCCCTGCAGCATCTCAAGAAGATGAGAGCAGGTCGTTGCCATTACATGCCAAGCCCCGATGCTGCTCCTCATCAGACCGGCTTTCAGCACAGAGAAAGACGAAGCAGCATGTGCTTTCTGAAACGTCCATCTTCCCTTGGAATCAATTACTGAAATAGAGAAGGACCCGAGGCTAAATGCTTTCCAGAAAAAAAAAGCTAAAAGCTCTTCACCTTTCTGCTTTTTTCAAGTTAACCTTCAATTCAGAATAATAATTAAAAAATGCATGGGTTTAAGGAACAAATGATGGGGATTGAGTGTCCTTTTTTTCTGGAGAGAGATCTGAATCATGTAGGCCAAATTCATAGCACAGTGCAGGAAAACAGTCAGCTTTTGATGCCCTGTGAACCTTTCTCGCTAGCGTTTTTTTTTTTTTTTTTTTACTCTTTTTCCTATTCTTTTCTATATTTATATCTCTTTACAACACATGTTTTATTTGGTTTTAATAATGCATTCATATTCGGTTCTAGCCATATTATTTATGATAATAATTTTGCAGGCCTTTATTTACTGTGTGTGTGTGTGTGTGTGTGTGTGTGTGTGTGTGTGTGTGTGTGTGTGTATTGTTGTGTGTGCACAGCATTAACTTAAATCCACTTAATCCGATGACTAAACCCAATGTACGGCATAAAATAAAAAGAAGCGTGCACAAAGCAAGAGTTGAATCACAAAGTGGACAGGCCTACACTAATGTCTGCTGGGAACAGACAGTGGAAATATGAGAACTGTGCATGTATACAGCTGAGTGGAAAGACACAGAGAGATAGATGAGAGACAGATAGAGAGGGGCACTTGAGTCTTGGGCACCCAGCATGCTATCAAAGTGGCCATATCGTCCTTGCTGGACAAAATGGAATAATGCTCTCCTCATTAGAGATAATGTCTTCTGGCAGCAATGTCTGCTCTATTGCAAAGGATTGAAATAAAACATGGGTTCATTGGTTGTCCAAAGACAATGTTAAAATCACATTATTCCTTTTTATTTTTTGAGAAAATGTTTCCATCATTGCATCTATGAATAAATGTTTTATTTAAGTTGGAACATAAATCTACATACTGTATCATCAGTAATGCTATACTTAAATTGTATTGTTCAGGAGGTTAAATGATGTCTACAATAAATATGGCTTTGCCAAATACAAAGCAACAAATCATTTCTTTTTTCAGTTTTATGTCAAGATATCATGAAAAATGTTTGGATGAAGAAATCCAAAATCCCTGTCACACCCCTGATCAAGGGCACTACGTGGTGAGTGGGAAAGGGATTCTACAGCCTACTGTACATACAGTAGTGCACTAGCTAACCAATTTATACAGCGTAAAGCTTAGGATATTACATAGCATTTTCTCATTTACAACACAAACATTGAATGAGCTAATGCTGCAAATCCATATTTGTATACCATCTGAGGTAATCACATTATGATATCAAATCAAACTTCTGCAAATTAATATCTTTACATTCTTCATCTGTTTTAACATACTTGTTCTACTTTTGCATGATAAGGATCTGGTGTTCCACAAGGCTCAGTGCTGGGTCCTCTTCTGTTTACTCTTTATATCAATTCTCTCAGTTAATCATACCCGCATATGGATTTTTGCACAACTGCTATACTGATGACGCTCAATCCATCCTCTCCACCCCTACCACTCTTCCTCATATACGATACACTTTATTTCTGCAAGGATTTCAGGATATCTGCCAGAGATCTCACAATGGATGTCAGCTTATTTACTTAAACTAAACTCCAGAAAAACAAGCTGCTGTGGCTCCATCTCTTACTTCATAGGGGAAACCATAGGGAAGCAGATGTCATTCTACCTAAACTGATTTGCTTTTGCTGGGTTCTCCAATGCATTAATTGGAGCTTTCAGCAATTCCTATCCACAAAAGGCATTCAGCTTTTTCAGTCATCTGTCATTTTGAGCCAGTGCTACTGCAACTCACAGGAAAGTCAGCGTCTGTGCACCATCCAGCTTCTGTATCTAATCCAAAATGCTGCTGCATAACTTGCTTTCAACCTCCCCAAGTTCACCCACACTCCCTCCATTGGCTTTCTGTAGCTGTCTGCATCAGATTTAAAACAGTGACGCTTTGCCGACAATCAGCACACTCCCTCTGAGCCCCACCATCACTGAGCCCAGCTATCACCTTGCATCAAGGATGTTTTGTGTGTGTGTGTGTGTGTGTGTGTGTGTGTGTGTGTGTCTGGGTGTGTGTGCATGTGTTACAAGTTTGAAAACGTTGTTCACTACACCCTGCCACTCATCATGTTCCTGTAATATAGTAGCATGCCCTCACATGCTACTGTTGTAGATGATGATGATAATGGTGATGATGGTAAAGGAGTCTTTAATATTTTGCGTGAAATGAAATGATGATAGGATCAGCCACTTGAAGAAGGTTGCTCATATAGATTATGTGTAGCCTTTTATAAGTCTCCTCTCTGACGAATCAGTGTATGTTGCTAAAGATAAGTAATCGTTTTGCCTGCTTGCTCATATGGAAAAAAAATATGCTGCCATATCACAGAGCTGTACAGACTCTGGACCTCTGGATATCTTTTTATCATCACACAGAGTTGAGAATAACTTCATATCTGAATGCAAGAGAGAGAGAGAGAGAGAGAGAGTGTGTGTGTGTGTGTGTGTGTGTGTAGCATGTCTATGTGTATGTATATGAGTCTGGTTTAAGCGCCTCTGTGTCCTGTCTGGTGCCAACTCCTTATAATGCACTTTTTATAGGCAGTGTGTGAGTTCCTGAACATGGCGAGCTGTGTTACAGAATATCAATGACATCCCTCTGAGGCAGTGCAGTAAGGGAATGTGGCCTGAACTGGCCTGCCTCGTCTAGTCATAGACGTTGTGTGGGTTTCTGTATGAAATGGAATGGTTGAGAGTGTGTGTGAGCTGAGCTATGCAAGAAAGTTATGCATCTGATCTATATAGTATTTTTGCAGGTTTGTGTAAAGGAGGAGTTGCCTGCCAAAACCCACATCCAAGACCAGTCACGGAAGCACTTTCAGCAAGAAAGCACATCCGATAATGTTATGTCATCTTAAACAACACTTTTTCTCCTCAGTAATTGCTTTTATGCCGGTCCAATTGCTGCTGAAATGTCTGTGTTGTCTTGTTTCTGGCTAATACAAAATAATGTTTTTAATAGCACCAGACTTTCACCCATGTTAATTACACTAACTGTTTGTTACCAACTCTGCCAGCTGTGGAAGAAGATATGAGCTGGTGCAGCAAAACATCTGGTTAAATAAACAAACAAATCATATTCTGTTAATATGGAACAGTAGCATAAAAGCAATATCACATTATAAGTCATGCTGTTGTACTGAATATCAGCATGGCAATGATATTTTCAGCATTTGGGATGTGCCCTCGGGCCAAAAATTTCATCACAGCCTTGCTGAAGTTCAGTACAACAGCTCGACCTTGAGTTAAGAATTAAATTCTCCATTTAATTTCAATCCATTGATTTATAAATTATAAATTTTTATATGCATTTTTATAGTTCTTAATGCCCATGCATAACAACATATCACTTTGTTAGATGTACAGATTTCCATTCAACATGTCACAACATCAAACCATATTTTTTCAACTTCTTCTATGTATTTCTTTTATTTCAGCAAATACATTGGCATAGTACCATAAGGGCATGCTACAGTATATCCTACATTCAGCATCAAATTAAAGGTCTAAACTTTAATTAAAGTCTTTAAAGCTTGGTGCTTGGGAGCAGGTTGGCTTCTTGTTAAGTTATGATGCTGGTGCCCAGTAAGGAAGTGATTGAAAGAAACATTCCAGTATGCCGCACATGCCAAATATTTGTATCATCCACTGGCAATATCACTGCAAACATATCGCTATATGGAACACTTTGTCACACATACCTTCATAAAAAAAACATTTTTCATTAGGAATTTCCTGACCATTTCTCATGCTTCCTTTGCAGTTCATATCCGGTGTCTATAACCCTATTTTGGAAATTCCTAACAACTGCTTTGGGGTTAACTTGATATAACCCTAACCATGTTTTTTCTCCTGATTTCAGCCAAAGCCCATTCCTCTAGTGTAGACATGTTTCTCAAAGAATGAGTGTTTTCAATTACATTTGGACCTGACTCTTTACCAAATAAGTCTTGAGTGAGCTCTGAATAGCATGCAGCAAATGTAAGCATACTTAATCATGTTAAAGCAACAGCATATTAACTTATATTTTCCTTCTACAAATGTTTTCATCAATCGACAATGGAACTCTAAAGCATATTCAGGTAATGATTCAAAATGTTCTCCCATATACTGCAGTGCATGGCTGGAGTTCATGCCACCAGGACTCTGTGTACTAGTAATTCAGAGATGTGTCAGTGTGCAAAGAATGAGGGCCAGCCAAGCTCACTGGAAGTGAATTATATCCTTTCAGTTAAGTCTGGCCATCTCTGCAGTGCTGAACTGCAAACTCTAAAAACTTCAGTCACGCTGAGCTGCAGCATAGACCAGGATCGACCAGCTTGTTCAACCCATCTGCATCAAGTCTGTGGGAGGAACAGCTCTCATTATGCTCTCTCACGCACAGTAATTTACTTGCTTTTTTTCCATAGCCTATACATGAAAATGTATATCATCTGCTGCAACATATGGTATCATTTTAAGGTATGTAAAATGTTTTGAGTCATGTAACATATTTCAAAGGTACACCATATGTTAGGAAATTTAATTTGACTGTTTTTATGCATGTTTGTAATTGTCACTAATTTTCCTTACCGACACACTATACTATGTGACAGTTGGCTAATACTTTATTTAAAGGGTATCTACATTGGACACTTTTGTGATATTCATAAACCTTGCATGAATCTTATATAATGTAATACTGGTTTATTCATTAAGAATGTATATCACAAACTTATGCACTATAACATAAGTGAAACTCAATTTCCAGTTAATTACTGTAAAATATATGGTAAATCTTATGGTAAATTAAATAAATGAAACAAGTTCAAAAGGAAATTATAAAAAGTTAATTTAAGGTGGCACGTTGGCTTAGTGGTTAGCACTGGGTCCAGATTTGATTCCTGCCTAGGGTCTGTTTGCATGGAGTTCTCCTCATGCATTCTGGTTTTCCTCCAGGCGTTCCAGTTTTCTCCCACAGTCCAAAGACATGCAAATTAGGCTAATTGCCATTTCCAAATGCCCCAGTGTGTGAATGAACGTGTGAGTGTGTGTGCCCTACAATGGATTGGCACCACATCCAGAGTGTTTCCCGCCTCGTGCCCTAAGTTCCCTGGGCTATTCTCCAGGCCTCCCATGACTCTGTATACAGGATAAAGCAGTATAGATGATGAGCGAGTAGGTGATAAGTTAAATTAAATAGTGTTTTTTTTGTTGCATTAGCAGTGCACTGATTAATTGGTCATGCTGGGTATGACAACAAACAACCAGACCATACAGGAAAACAAGAACTGAAGATAAAGAGACTGACTTCCCTTTTGGTTTCCAAATCCGATAGGCACGTTATGGTAAACTGCTTATTTTAGGCATCCAATTCAGTGATTGTGAAATGAGCAGGATGACTTGGCATTAAAGAAGGTAAATTACTGCCTCTTGTTCTTACTAACCTAGAGTCATGTTGCCTGCAAATTCGACTCCCACCGGTGTAGATTGGAATCAGCCACATGATGTCAAGAAAACTACAGGAAATAATGGCCTCTTTCCCCAGTACTCTATCCAAAGCTACTTTAAATGCTGATAGCCTATGTTGTGCACCAGTAGAAACTCTATTCCCATGGCCTGTGGGGTTACATGGAAGTGTCTCTGAAGAGTCACTCAGCCATTATACCATTTATTATATGCGCTACAGATGCTTTAGAGATTGAAAACAGAGATTTCCCAAGTGCTTACCTTTCTTTTTCAGTTCAACAGCAGAAAGTCTACCTATTTTTAAGAAATCAGATAGATGAGCAATGATCACCTTCTCTAAACATATCTCAAATAAATTCTCAAAAAAAATAAATATATATCACAGGTGAGGCTGTAACTTCTCGCAGCCGGAGGTCTAGAGCTCCGGCGTTGCCGGTTCCTAAGTGCCGGATGAGAAAGGAGAAGGGTTGGGCGTTGGGCTAGCAACCCGCCCCGTAAAAACTCAACCGCTACGGAAACAGCGAAAGTCATCTTCAATGGAGAACTCTCGTTGCCCTATGCACCGATCGGGGCTGGTGGCCTTAAGG
>JAQQZT010000038.1:9043468-9097667 GCA_030068275.1 Clarias platycephalus | reverse complement strand
TGTGTGTGTGTGTGTGTGTGTGTGTGTGTGTGTGTGTGTGTGTGTGTGTGTGTGTGTGTGTGTGTGTGTGTATATAAAGAGAAAGCTAGGATCAATACTAAGGTTTCTGGCACACAGTGTAATTCTACTGTGAATTCAGACATATTAAGCGAAAGCTAAGATCAATACTTAATCAATATCGGATCATTCATTGAACAAACGGAAATGAACAGTCTTTTAGTGCTGTGTGCACTTTGCACAATTATTGCCTTTGGGAAGAACCATATTCTCTAGAGTCTCAAAACATAATCAAACTCACATCAAAATAAGGAAACAGGGATGTTCCACAGTGACATTATCTGTATCTTTTAAGAGTTGCAAATATCCATGTGTATATGTGAACAGTATGAATGCAAAACGTTTAGTTTCATGCATTTTAGCAAATTATGTTCCTCAGGCACACAAGGTTAAAGTTAGAAATTTTGTAAGCTGCAGGTGCATGGTAAACTAAATTTGGGAACACCAATTAGCCTAACCTACATGTCTTTGGACTATGGGAGGAAACCGGAGTACCCGGAGGAAATCCATCAAGTACGGGGAGAACATGCAAACTCCATGCACACAGAGATGCGAATCGAGCCTGGCAGGGAATCTAACCCGGACAGTGGAGGTGCAAGGCGACAGTGCTAACCACTACACCACTATGCCGCCTTAAATACATACTGTACATGCATATATTAATAATAAACTGTGTATTTACATCAGCACAAACACTACCATATTTTCCATTTTAACAAAACCTGAATAATGTTACACCCCTGAGCCTAAAAGAAGTCAGGCACAAAATATCCTGTCAGTTTGTAATACTTTTCCTTTCTTTTGTTTAAAAAAAAAAAAAAAAAAAAAGGCCAAATAAATAACTGCAATCTGGAATAAGGTGTATGGGTTTGCTTGTTTGGTTGCTTGATTGTTTTTAATTAATACAGACCTCACTAATCTATTCTTAAAAACAATGGAAAGAAGTGGTCAAAATCCCAGCACTGGAATCAAAATGGGCTGTGAATTCTAGCCCAGACAGTTCTTCAACCTCAGCTACATCTCTCGAGTTTGTAATTGGTCTAAACTTACTGTAAGATGCATGTGGGATTGAATAAAGTTCATATCATCTTTCTGTTTCCTGCAAGCTTCACATATGAATGCCTGTGTGCTCAAATAAAAGCAAAATTCTCACACTCGTCTTTTTTGTCGCATTTCACAGGATCTCAGCCCAGATGGCCACCTCCATTCTCAACCATTGCACCTTCTATTCATAAGTGTTTTGTATTTAGGTTATAACACATTACCCGATTAGTCTGATGATGCATTTGTACAGTGTGGCATCCCTGTTGTTTTGTTTTAGGCAATTTCCTTTAAGATTCACAGAGCATCTACTGTAAGTTTTACATCATGATGTTCCTCTTGCTGCATCCATAGCTAGAACCATGAATATTAGTTGAGAAGTTATTTTCTTTATATTCTTTTTCCTCTCTCTTTTTTAAAGCAAATTCAATCAGCACTTGGCCATTCTAAAATTGCAGAATGTACCTTTAAGGCACAGCATATTCACAGAAACCATTTCCTAATTTCATATCATTGAGAACAAACATAAAACAACACCCAGAACGCTATGCAGAACAAGACAGATTCATACATTCTTAGCATATACAACCATTGGTTAAATGGTATAGAAATGCCACAGAGTGCCTTAGGCACGGGAAAGTTTTATTTCCAAATATGGAGAAAATAATCTGGTTTAATCTTATTAATGATGACAGCTTTCGTTCTCTTGCACATGTACAGATTTGTTTGTGAGCCGGCGGCAATTTGTTCTCCAGGTGTAGTGTTCCTCTGCTGCCCACACACCATGATGTTTATCAGAAACCCAAATGGTGGTGAATCAGTAGATTTAAACAGTTATTCCCTTTAAGATCAGCACTATAGCTATGTTAAATCTGCTTGTAGAAGAGGCGACCATGTCAAGGGCTGTGCTGTATTAGGTTTCTTTTACATATGTAGTGTATGTACATAAATCAGCCAGGTTAAAACCTTCTCAATGGGTAATATCAGAGCTGCTGAGCTCTTACAAAAGAGTGTCTGTGGAATATGAGAGTGATGTATCTCATTATCTCGTTATGCAAATTATAACCCACTTGATGAAACCATTTAAGTGATGTCTTAGATTTCTAAGCGGTTGATGCTGTATGATGTGCATGTGCAAAAAAAAAGACAAAGAGACAGTGAAATATATACATATTGTAGGCCTCCACATCTTACAGCTTTAGATTTTCATGTTATGAGGTGTGTAGCATGGCAGCAACTTATTGGGAACCTGGGACTACTTGTGTGACTAACGGTGTTTTCACACTTACCCTACTTTTCTCAGTACGTTTTACATGGAATCCTATGGGAAGAGATCATTAAAGTGAATGCCGTTGGCATTTCTTTTGTTATATTGAAGTGCTTTTATAGTAAAAATGCTGTTAAAGTATCTATCTATCTATCTATCTATCTATCTATCTATCTATCTATCTATCTATCTATCTATCTATCTATCTATCTATCTAATTTACTATCATTATGTTTTACCCCTTCATTACCAAAGTTAAAGGAATCTTTATTTACATTTTTTACAGAAATTATCCAATTTAACAAGGTGGCATGGTGGATAGCAATGTGGACTCACAGCTTCAGGGGTGAGGGTTCAAGTCCCTCCTTGAATGCATGTTTTCCCCTTGCTACAGTAGGTCCCTTGGGTCTCTGGTTTCCTCAAATGGTCCAAAGATATACAGATTAAGCTATTTGGCAGTCCCAAATTGGGTGGCCTACAATGAATTGGCACCCTGTCCAGGGTGTACCCTGCCTCATGCTGGAAATCTCAGGGCCTGTACAGGATAGACTGTATAGAAAATCAATGAAGGCTTGAATAAATTTAACATACTGTAGATAACAGAATCGACTAGTAAGTTAGCAGATACTAACTAGGACTGGTAAGAAACTTAGGTTTAAAGTGCTTCAATGCTGAGAACAGTTTCAGGTTTTGCAACAGAAAATAAAACACAAAGACACAACATTCTTGCATTTAATATATTTTATTGTTCTGTGATTTACTTCTTTGTACATTACAAAGACGCATTTATGAAGCTCAGTGCATATTAACATCGTGGCCCAGCTGAGCTGAAATGGCAGATTAGAAGTATCCTGTGGAGACCTCCATGTTTTTCTCAGTTGCAGGGTTGGCAGAAGCAGAAAGCTTCAGTGTGAAACAAAACTTCAGTGCAGACTCATTTAAGTGTGAGTGTGAGAAGCTGGAAGAAAGATTTTTAAGGCGTGAACATTAAAAGCTGTGGTGTGCGTGTAGGTTCCACACTCTTACCTGTGTGCAGGAGAAGGATGAAAGCTTTGCTATCCTTCCTACCAGGGCACCCTGCTGGGTAACAACAGTAAAGACTTTAATGGCTCGCCAATAACCACGGAGAATGGGGAATGTGCAGAGACATGTTAGTCCAATCGGCTGTTCATTATCTAAGTGTTAAGAGTACCTTGGTTTCAATGGAGGTATGCTTAATGAAGCACTAGGCTAGCATAAAAAAAAAAAACAGATTTAGGTCTTTCGCATTAACCAGGGCATCTTGTTTACATTGTAATCCACATTGTTCAATTCTGATCTTTAGGTCAGATCAGATTTACTTGTCATGACAGTTTTCATTAAAAATTATAAGTGACTTTTATCTGACTCTAATGTAGATGCATCTACCATCTGAAGCATCACGCGGGTGCAAATCAATATATCTTTGACTTGACATCTGGGTTAAAATGCATTATATTTGTGCAACCACTCGTTCAGTTTAAACAATGGAAGCAATTTTAGCAAAACTATGCCTAGGGTTTTGCTTGGGAGGACAGCACGCATTTAGTAGGATATATTTGTTGAGATCCAGAAGAAAAGCCAGACACCTCTCTTTAGCTGTTTTATCATGAATTCCGGTCTACTTGTTCTCGTTCAAGTTGAATATATTGTATATCTGATCAAGGACCACATATGATAGTGACTCTGAAAAACATCAGATTTGATGTTAATCATCTGATTTGAGTCACTTCAGGCTGGTAATGTGAACAAAGCCTGTGTTGGGCATTAAACTCTTTATTCTCACATAATAACTTATTTACATGTCTCATTTGGACAAAGAAAATATTCGTTTTAATATCAGTTTGAGGCATAAGCAGGAAGTAAATTGATCTCAATTTATTTTTGTTTACAATTTTCAACCAATATGGTCAATATGTACACAATAACAAAAAGGGGGGTTTGATTAATAAAAAAAAAAATAAAAAAAAACTCCAGATAAAACCTTTACTCCTTTGCTCACAAACACCAGACGTAAATGTTGGTAAAATTAGAAGATGAATAAAGACATTCTGTTATTTATCATAAGACAAATGTCTTTGCTCCCGACTGTTGAACAAATATGCTGACAAAATGCTGAGAGACTTTTCCCGTGGTCATAAAGTATTCTTCTCTGTGTCCTTGTAATGATTACACATAGATTGTGTTTTATAGAGGGAAAATCATTTAATGCTTGTAAATGACAAGAGAATGACTAAACCTAACTCCATGCATGCATGTAATTTTGGATTGGATTACATGGAACATCCAGATTAATGCAAATCACCTACAGAGAGTTTTTTTTAAAAATACCATCAGTTGATTCAGAATCTGCAAGAGGAATGAATCCATTTTGACTATCAGAACACTATATATGTAAAGATACTCAGTGTAATTAAAAATAAAAACTCCGCTCCTTTAGGTCCAATTTTCACTGTTGTACCTCTTCTCTTTATTGTTTACTTATTATTTATTGCCCTCCCCTTCATCATCAAAGTTAAAATGCAATCGTTAATTTGCTTGGATTTAATGAGACCACTTTTGAATAAAAAATAAAGCCCCAAAAAACACTGCAGTCTCGCATTTAATACATCATATTGCTTTGTGATTTGGTTTTTTTGTGCCTTTTATCTCCCAGTCTAAGGACATGGAAGAAAGCTTTTAAGGTATAAACATAAGAGTGAATATTGGGGGCTGGGTGTCCAGCATGTATCATGTTTCAGAGTCATGACTGTAGTCATAAAGACAATTCCAACCATTACTATGATGGCAGAGGAAAAGCACATTTGACCATTTTAAACATAAAACACTATTGATGTTGTGTCGAGGCAATTTATTGCCTACTCTAGCAATATACAGCATACCACAAAGGGCACAAAATATATTTTGACCGAAGGCACTTTTACTAACCCTCATTGTGAGTATGTCTTTTTCAGTAAAATAAGGAAGACATTAATAAAAAATCATCATTGATGACATTCATTTTGCATTTATTTGTCAGGAGTGGTGAAAATGTGTCAAGTTTATAGTGCTGTAAAAGTGAAAATCCATCAAACAGAATGACTTATAATGATCATTCATTTATTAAGTGGCAGCCAGTTAGCTATTTTAACAGAGCGAGGTCTATATATTCCATCAAGACCTCGAGTTTTCTGTGCTCACGACGAACCAATGATAAATCTGGAGTACAGTATCAGTTTTAACAAAGAGTCCTGCGATAGCACCATATCTCTGCCGATTTGAATTTTTGGATATAGGCAAAATATACAATACACTGAACATGTGCCTTTAGAATGGACATGGCAGTGGAACCACCGCATAAACTTTTACATCCAGCCTTGACATTTCCCCTCCAGATTGCCAGAGGCCACCTTCAACTGTGATTTAGAACTTGTGATGGACACTTCCTGTCTTGCCACTATTAAAAAAAACGTCATTCAAGTCTGTGGATTTTACATCTACTTATAGTAGGTGATGTACAGATTTCATCTTATGAGTGATACGTTTTCATAGGCAACCGCAGGCATTTTATGTTCATAGACTGTTAAACTACAGTTCACTTCAGTTTTTACTTCAGTGAAAAGGCAGCAGTAAGAAGCACTAAAGACCAAAATGTGTTTTACTATTGAGATTGCTTTCACTAATTAACCATGATAATGCAAAACAATATTGCCCAATATTGTGCAGGTCCCCCTTGTGGCACCTGGGCAGCTCAGGCCCCTCAGGGCATGACTCAACATGACCTCTGGGGTTGTGGTGTCTGGCATTGAGATGTTGGCAGGCAATCCGGGGTTGAGCCTCGATGCATCGGACTTGTTTGTCTAGTGCATTACATGGATTACATGGATGCGTGGTTGGAATGAGATCACAGGAATTTAGAGGCTGGGCTTGTGGCCTTAGGTTCTTTGACTGCTGGCATTCCCAGGCACAGTGGGTTATGATGCATTGGTTGTTCTGATACCTTTCTACTGTAGCCAGCAGTGTGCTGCATTGGCTTTTCTGTGGGATTGTATTGGATGGGCTGTCTTTGCTCCCAGCAGGCATAAATTAGTTTTGTCTGCCCATGATCTGTCATTTTATGTGCAATATGGGTAATAAGGGTAAAGTGTTATATACTGTATGCAACTTTCTTGTGAAATATATGTAAATGTATATTTTAATATACATCAATTAAAATTCTCCATGCAATATACAGTATGTACATTTTGGTGCCATACACGTAACTGTTTCTCATGTAAGTTATGCTTTATATAATTTGTGTATCTTGTGCAATATGTGTAAAGCACCAAATTTATTTATACTTCCCACATGTTCCAATGACAATAAAGATATTCTATTCTATTCTTTTCTATGCTATTCTATTTTATTCTATTCTATCTTGTTACAAGTTTCTTGGTATATAATTGATAATCAATGTCAACATGTTAATATTATTTAATGTTAAAGTTATGGCTAATCAATATACACCTGTTTCTTTCATGGCATTGCTGGCAATGAAATGACGTATTTAACAATATTTTTGTTTCTTTTCTAAATAATGCGAAACCTTAATATTTCTGTCATTTTCTAGGTCTATATGAAGATCAAATAATTTAGCTGCAAAAATAATAATAATAAAAAAAATTACAATTACTGTATGTGTGTCTGCAAAAAGGATCGCACACAACCAGACTTACATAGATATGGCTCAGATTGCAAGCTTTATATACTGTAATGGTCCATCAGCTCAGGGCTGTGGAGCATGTAATGCAAGTGTGATTCCTGGGATATCTCAAATCTTCCTCCTGCAGTGAGAGGTGAACAAAAAACTGCAGGAATTTCAACCAGAGACCTGCACTGACTGCATACACAACTACAGCCATATGCATTAAATTTGGATTTGCAAAATTGAATTATTGCCTTTGTCATTTGTCTTCCTTTCATCATATTTTTTAATTGTAAGTTAAAAACATATTATTCTCATTGTAACCTCTCTAACAGTCATCTCTATTGTTCTTTACACCCCTCATCTTCTCCTCTGCTTCTGTCTGCTGTAATTATGATGGAGCATCTGGCACACTGTGGCAGTGAGAAATATGGTATGGTGATGGGTAGAGCAACGGTGATGGAAATGGCAGCGTGAATAATTCAGAAGATGACTAGCAAGAATATGGCAGTGAAGGAGACAATGATATTGAATGGACCCAAGACAATAAACCTTTTTTTTCTGCAGGTTGATGCAAGCTCCATAACCAATATGTAAGTTGTGGAGGTCATAATTCAAGTGTAAATGTACAGGTTTTAGAGGTCAGATCATATTTGTCTGATTGCATTAACTTTAATTCACAAATGTGGCATGCCAAGAAAACATTTTTTGCATTTTTTGTGCATCTATATGACAGTGCTATGATTTTAGTTATTGTATGTGACAGCAGCAAGTGAAATTTTCTCAGTTGTCTGTAAATTGTAGTGCATATGATGTGGTAAGTTGAAAAATCACTCACATGCTGCAAAAACATGGTATTGTTGCTAAAAAGGGTCTTATCTAGGTAAAAAGAAATATAAAAAAGTATATATAACATTATTTTTCATAATTCTTAATGCTTCTTCTCTCCTGATCCATGGTTTATTATTTGCGAATATGCATATGCATTTATATTTTTATCTGATAAAAAAAAAACATTTTCTAAGTTAAATTTTATACACTTATATGTTATGTCTGTATCTTTTGTGAATTCAAATATTTCAATGATTTTAATTGTCATTCAGATGAAACTTTAGATTTCACCAATCTATAGCTAATTTAGATTTCACATTAAAAGACATTAAATCTGAAAAAGTGCATTATTCCCAAAGGCAAAATTGTTATAAGAGTGATTTAAGCAACAATTTTTACAGGTCATATGCTTCTTGATGATACTATCAATACTCATGGAGGAATATGAATGGCAGTGTAATTCTGAAAAATTGTCATTTTTAGGGGACATATAAAATCATCTCTCCAAAACAACTGAAGTTAGAAACTTGATTTTTTTTAGGGTAGCAAGATTGGTTACTTCGATGTTCCATAACCTTCAGAACGTGTGGCACACACATTTTCTGTAGTATACTGTACGTATAACCTACTGTAAATCACCATCAATACTGTGGCCTGGTTTACTTTTTTATGCTCAAAATGAACAAAAACAACCTTAATTTCATCTTGTTCTGTTATATATGACGTTTTATTAACTATATACTGAGACACTATGAAGACAATGAAAGCTTTTAAGGAAATCATTTGTGTCTGGTAAGTGTATATACTGTAGTTATCAAAGTTGTTTGTTTTGCTAATCTGTCAATGTAGCTAATACAAAGCCTAACATTAATGAATTATTTAATTTGTGTTTGGCTTTGGAAGCTAAGCATGGCCACAAGTGACAACAGGCATGGCCAGCATACATCATGAGCACCATTTCCCCTTCCTGCATAAGCATACAATTGTTTTACACTGTATTGTTATATAAAATCTAGGTAATGAGATTGGAAGAATGAGTGTTTACAAATGTTACAGACATTTATGTACCTTTATGATCCACCTTTGGAGAGCTTGCTGCATGTAACTGCCTTTACTAGAGCTGTAACTGCCTTTAAGTGAGCTGTAACTGCTGTGGAACTGACAAACTTGCATGGCCATTGGTACTGTGATGGAAAAGAGTTTGAGGCTCTAATGCTGTGAAGGCCAGCACACAATACCCATAAACACTGAGAAGTCCAGTGTAATATCCCAAAGGGGCCATTTTTATAAAGAATTAACACAAAGTACTGAAGTTTATGTTTGGCCTGGGAACAGCATGAGGCAGATTTTCGGACATTTTTCAGTTATACCTTATAGGCATTGTCTTTGTTATCTCTCGGACTGGAAATAAAGGAGAAAATGTAAGATAAAATATAAAAAAAATTAAGTGATAAAAAAGTAGGAACTAGGAAGGATGGCAGAACTGAAAAAGATTGAAATTGTATGAATACCTTTATTTCTTTAGAAACTTAATAAATCATTGCATTAACAATACAACAATGTAGTAAGGACATACTTAAGAAATACCTCATATTTGCTTTGCTGTAGCGTCAAGAGAAGTGATGTTCCTGCTTTTTTATGTGTTCATGATATAGGCAAAATGCATGAAAATTCAAGCCCAGATGGATCATTTATGCAAGTTGTTGCCTAGTGATGAACCAGAACAGAACTGTCTAGTTAAAAATACCACGCAGTGAAAAAATTATTCAACACGTATCACTGATATGCTAAGCAGCATTTATAAAAATAAATAAAAAATGTATTTTGTTACTTTGTCTATTCAGTCCACACTTTGTAAATGAATCCAGCGCATTAAAAAGTATTAGCATGTCAAGCTGTTGTTGACAATATTTGTAACACCTCATATGATTGTGTGAAAAAGTGACTTAGACATCTCACAATATCAATCTTATTACAGAGGAAGTGAGAACATGAAGGACAATGAGATAGAAAGAAAAAGAAAGAAAGTGACAATGGCAGGCTTGGGGGAAGGAATGTCATTACACATGTGTGAGGTGTGTGTGTGTTTATCTGGTGCAGCCATCCCTCAAAGTTAATCACTTAAATCATGAACACACACACACACACGAACACACACACACACACACACACACACACACACACACACACACGAACACACACACACACACACACACGAACACACACACACACTCACACACACACGAACACACACATACACGAATATATGGAGGCAGTCGTAGCTCAAATGGTTACGGTTCTGGGTTACTGATCGGAAGGTCAGCGGTTCAAGCCCCATTGCTTCCTCTGTTGAACCCTTGAGTAAGGCCCTTAACCCTGTTATGTTTGCTCCACGGGTGCTATATTTTGGCTGACCATGCACTCTGACACTGATATATAATGTGACAATTAATTGAATCATATCTTATCAGCTCCAGTGAAAATGTGAAAACACTGGGTGCAACATCATACTGTAGGGATATATTTCTGGTCAGTACAGATGGAAATGGATGCAGAAAAATAAAGAGCAATCCTGAGTAAAAACCTTTTCCAGACTGAGAAGACTCTAAACGTAGCACCAACATAAAAGAGGTGTCATGTATAATAATAATAATAATAATAATAATAATAATAATAATAATAATAATAATAATAATAATAATTAATGCCAATAAAGGAAACAATTTGATGGTTCCTACCAAAAGTTTGCATATCCCTTAGTTCTTAACACTGTGTGGTTAGAAGCTTTGGAATCCCCAGAACATCAGAATCCACCTCCAAGCTTCACAGTAGGGATGGTGTTCTCATCATGTGCTTTGTTGACTCTCCTCCCAACATAAAGTTTATGGCTGTGGCCAAAGCCTTCAATCTTGATCTCATCAGTTCAAATGAGAGTTACAAGAGGTTTTGAGGATTGTCTTGGTTCTTGCTGTAAGTGGGTTGTTTTGTGGCATTTGATCTCGACTATGCAGTACATGTTTGTTCAAGATCCTCTTTATTGTGCATCTTGAAAAAGTCATCCATTTTTTTCTTTCTCTTCAGAGAAGCCTATATTTAAGCTGAAGTTGCTTGTGGGTTTTTTGCTAGTCTCTCTTTCCATGGATTGGTGTCAAAACAACACATTTTATGAGGGTTTGAACAGAAGAGATTTCTGAAGATCATCTTCATATTCTTTTTTCTGATTGTCCTTCCCCATGGGTGAGTAATTGCGCAGGTGAATGCAGCCCAGGGTGTGTAAACTTATGAGCAAAACTGTATATACACTCATCAGCCAACCACCTGCCACCTGCCTAATACTTTGTAGGGTCCCTCTGTGCTGCCAAAACAGCTCTGATCCATCAAGGCATGAACAAGGCATGGCCTCTAAAAATGTGTTATCTACTCTAAGATGGTAGCAGCAGATACTTTAAGTCACGGGTAATGTGGAGGTCAAATCATCACCTTGAACTCTTTGTCATGTTCCTCAAATGATGTCTGTGTGACAGCATGCATTATCCTGCTGAAAGAGGATACTACCATTAAGGAATACTGTTGCCATGAAGGGGGGGCGTACTTTATCTGCAACAATGCGTTATGTGCGTTCCTCCCACAGTGCATCCTGGTGTCATCTCATACCCAAGTAAGCCACTAAGGTCAGCAACTGTTCCCATGAGGTAAAATAAATAATGTGATTCATCAGACTAGGTCACCATTTTCAATTGCTCCATTGCCCACATGCCCATTGTAGGCACTTTTGGCGGGGGACAACTATCAGCATGGACACTGTGACTGGTACCTGGTCACTCTCCATGGTCACTCTCCATGTACCTCAATAACCCCATCAACTGTTTACCAGTTGTCTTGCCTTGAACCACTTTGGGAGGTACTAAACCCTGCATACAGTACTGAGAACACCCCACAATACCTGCTGTTTTAAAGATTCTCTGGCCCAGTTGTCCAGCAATCAATGTTTGTCCCTAGGCATAGTTGTTTAGATCCTTGTGCCTGTTTCTAACATATCCGAAAACTGACAGTTCACATCCTGCCATTTTTCCAGGTTGTTGAATCTAATTAAATCGATGTAGAATCATCAGCTATACATTTATGTTGTGAATCTTCTTCTCTACTACATGCCAAGGGTGCTCTACTGGATTCAGATCTGATGACTGAAGAGGCTGTTTAAGTACACTGAACTTGTCATGCTTGTTTAGACAATTTAAGATGATATGTGGTTTGTGACAGTGCATCATGCTGGACGTAGCCATTGTAAAATGTGTAAATTATAGTCAACAATAATCCTTAGATTGACTCTGGTATTCAAAGAATGCTCAGCACGAAATAACGGCCCAAGTGTATGCTAACATAAAAAACCTGCTACATTGTAACACAAACACTATCAAGCTGAAATGTTGACATAAGACACAGATTGACTTAATGGATTACGCTGTAATTAATAACACTTGATTCTTCATTGGCTATTAATATTATTGTTGTACATTTAGCAGTATAGGAGCTTAGTGGTTAAGCCACTGGCCTACTCATCAGAAGGCTGTGAGATCAATTCCCACCACTGCCTATTCAGTTGAATAAATGAGATTAATATAAGTTGCTCTGGATAAGGTTGTCTGTCAAGGGTTTGATTCTTTCCTAGGGTTTGTCGACATGGAATTTGTATGTTCTCCCTGTGCTTGCGCTTACTCCAGGTTTCTCCCACAGTCCAAATATGCAGATTAATTGGCAATCCCAAATTGCCCTATGGTTTGTGTGTGTGTGTATGCGCGTGTGTGTGCACCCTGTGATTGACTGACATCCTGTCCTGTCAAGTCTACTGGAAAAGGATCCAGACACTTAGTGACTCTGTAACAGGGTAAGCAGTACAGAACATGAATTAATGAATGGTCACCATATGACCATCCTCCTTGCTGACCATTCTAAAGTCTTCAAAAAATTCATCCCGACTATCATTTATACTGTATGTATTTTATATTACATTATCCATTGAGGTAGTCTTTATTCTTTATACCACTTATTCTTTATACCACTTATCCTGGTCACTGTGGCTTGGAGACTATCCCAAGGAACATAGGGCACAAGGTGTGGTAAACACTGGATTTGGGCCAAACCATCGTAAGGCACAAGCAAACATACTCAATCGTAGAGTCAATTTTGAAATGGCAGTCCCTTATACTGCATGAACTGCGGAAAAAAAAACGAGATTCAGATCTCAACCCTGGAGGTGTGAGACAACACTGCTAACCATTAATTCACCATTCCACCTCAAGTTCCATTATCGATTTTGTAAATATGAACTGTCTTTCACTGACATCTACTAAGTGACATATTCACAATGGTCATGGTCATTCAAGTTACACTACATTAATTCACAGTCTGGAATCCCTGAAAGCTTTACAGTAAAAAACTGATCACCCAGAGCACATTCACTCTATACTATTTTAGCAGAGTAATAACCATGACAAAGATGCACAGGCAACTCATAAATAGGCATTCAGGGCACAGTGGGGCATTGCAGTGGAACATCAGGCAGCTGTGGAACATCTGGAACATGCTGACTCTGCAGATCTACGAAATCAGTCACACACTCGCAGCAGTCCTTTGGGATGATTTCTACATCGAATACCCTGCTGTCACTGGCTCCTTGCCATCATTTAATAAAAACCGAGGAGAGTGCAGTTGGGCCAAAGACATGTGCATCTTTATCATTTACAGTCTTTTATAATTGTTTACATGTTGTTATTGCACAGTGGCACACATTTCTCAATATCCAAGGCTCTGTTGTCTTTTCTCTAAGCCATTAGTGCTAAACACATTTTACTGCAGTTTGCACTCATTACAAACTCCTTAATAACTTCATGCAGGGTTCCATCTCAATCACACATTTCCCAAGATAAACTCTAATGCTATATTCGGGAATGCTAACAGTATGCGTACATTTTCTCTACACTTTCTCTATTCTAATTGTATTCTGAAGTATTTTATATGGGAAATATAATTGAAAGAGACATACAGTAGGTGTCTAAGAAAGTATAATGTGTTTCTGCATGCTTTTTCAATGCAGATCTGCCAACCTTTATTAACCTTGGTATAAACTCCAGATTTTAGTAGTGCATCATGCAGTGATGTGTCATTACTCCAAAATCTGCATGAAAAAGCTTAATTTTTATGCTAAATATAAATTCTGCATATATGAGCTCACAGGCATATGAATCTAGAATGACTGACAGTTGCATACCTGATATGAACTCTCACAAGTCCTTCCTCTTTATCCCTTCTCTGCTAATGCTCTAGTCCCAGTAGGTTGTTTGCAAATGATGTCATGTCTGCTGAGGTTGTGTAGCTACTGAAGGTCAGAAAGATATTTTCTACATAGGAAATGTGGGGAAGGGGAGCCTGGTGTTTAAGGTATTGGACTGCTAATCAGGATTGAGCCCTGATACCACCGGGCTGCCACTGTTGGAGCCTTGACAAGGTCGCTCGCCCCCAAGTGCTCAGATACAATGGGGCATTCAGCTGCAACCCAACCCTATAAGTCACTGCCACAGAAACGATGGGTGGCGAGTATCCTTCGCACAATATGCCGGATGGCATGTAAATGGACCCTTTCACCCCCCCTTCACATGAAAACACTATTACAAGCTTTTAAAATTAATATGGTTTGTGTGTTAAATCAATCAAACCAAGAATCCATGAGATGCTTTGATTATCCCATGTAGTTGGTCATAACTTATCATTTGCAAGAAGGTAGTGTTACTTATACCCACTGCCTCAAGAAATGCTGTGGTAAAATTGCCTTTAACTATAACATACTGTAAGGATCACATTCTCAAGGAATATTGCCTAACCTATTGTAGACCGTTCCCCATCTTGTGCATTATTCAGTTTTTTTTCTTCCAGAAAGAAGTTGTCACATGATTGCAAAAAAAAAAAAAAAAAAAGTTTACCCCCATTTTAAAGATGCATTCGATTTGCCTTTTTATAATATATATATTTGCAATTACTAACATTAGTATCATTGAACTATACTTCTTATGGATGGTAGGAAAAATTTGGGCTGAAGAGTAATACCACTTTAAATAGATCAGATTTGATCAGCATAGTAGAAACAGGTTCAAGCAGCTGCAAAATAGGAATATTAACCAAAAAATACCTGACTTAATTAAAAAATAACTGTATTTACAGTATATGTGAGACATATAATTTATGTTGTTATACATAAAAAAGACATTTCCTAAGAAAAAAAAAAGTCTCTTGCTTTGTTAGTGTTCCTCCACTACACAGACAGATGCAAGCACACACATCATGACACTACAGTATCTTCTCCATTATGCAGGTAAAACGTTATTTTTAATGTGCAGGCTTCACAGAACAGATCCATTACAGCTCCCTTGATGGTCTTTCACATAAGAGAGATAAGACATAGAGAGATAAACAGGACAGAGATGGACAGACTGAAGTAGACAGAAAACATTTCCTGCTCAAGTTAATAAACTAGCTTTGAAGGATGACTTCATATGTCACTTGGTTGATGATGCATAAATATGTTAAAATGTAGTGGAGTGAGATGCATCATTCAGGGAGAAATTTCTGCAGCAATGCTTCATAGTAATATTTATATTAGTGGCAGATACTCATCAAATTCTGTTGTATAAATTTACAACTCTGTTCTGTGACATTATGAAGATTTGCTAATTATTATTTACAATTGCAAGTAAAACTTTGTGGTGCAATTGAAGTCAGTCATCTTACTTGTAAAACAAGGTCTAAACTTCAGTCCTAAACGATCGTCATTAAAAAACTGACTAGCCATGCACAATCCAGGCTGGAAAGAAGGATGATGTTTAGTGCTGATAGGAAATAAATGAACTAAAACTAAAATTACAATTCACCGTTATGCAATACAGACCAGCAGTTACAGCAAATGTTTTGTGCTGGCTATTACTGTTTCAAATAGTTCTACAGGTGTTCACATACAGTGCAGTACTTTCTGTATTCTGACTCTGAATAATTGGTTAATATTTTCAGCAAAAATTTAAACATACAGGTTGTGTTACACAATAATTTGCTTCTTGCCTGCAGAAACAATAGTATCAAATGACATACATGGGATCCACATCTGTTCCATGCAGGTTTCTTACTCCATCCATCCGAAATAGAACCCAAGACATGCAAGACGACAGTGCTAACCACTAAGCCACCGTGCCGCCAGATTCCTTAGACTCCTAATGTACAACAGAGCTCAGTGCTTGGTCCTCTTCTGTTGTTGCTCTATACCCACTCTCTGGATGGTGTCATATCCTCATACGGAGTTTCCTACCACTGCTACCGCTGCTAAGCTGATGACACTTTCTCCTTTCTCCCTCAAATGCTCATGTTTCAGCTTGGATCTCAGCATGTCAGCCAGCTAACTTGTCATGGATGGCAGCTTATCGGCTGAAACTAAATCTTAGCAAGATTCAGCTGATGTACAGCTGTGGATCCACACATCATGATTCCACTAGACAACATTCAGATCTCACTATCTGTCCCGTCCCTGCATATTTTACATCCTTGGTGTACAAGATAACCAGCTATTTTTTTTTTGTCTCACGTTGCTAATCCGACTCAGTTAACGGACATAGATTTCTCATTTGGCACACAAGGAGAATTTGTGTATTTGTGCTTGTTTACTTCCTTGTTGTTTTGAGACTAGACTAGACTGCTGCAAATTGGTCCTGGCAGGTCTGCCCCAGCACGCCATCCAACCTCTGCAGATGATTCAAAATACAGCAGCATGACTTGCGTTCAACCTTCCTACGTCCTCTCACACCACTACATTCCTCCACTCGCTCTACTGGCTTGCTGTAGTTGCCCACATCAGATTTAAACACTGAGACTTGACTTCAAAGCCAAAAATAGAAAATACTTAGGAAAAAACCTATTACACCCCATGTTGTACCCAGCCTCGAGCATGGCGTCACTGCACATACTATCTCTCAAGGCGCAAGACAAGCAATAAGACTCTTATTTTGACCTGTAGTTTGTGTCCATACAGTAGGCCTAACATTAAAACCACCAAAGACCCAAATCTTTACCAGGCACTTGACTTGGCACTTTTCTTATCTATTACAAGCTGAGCCGGGGAACCACACTTAACTCAGCAGTAGATAAGGAAAATCTGTCATATACGGAAGAATACCTATAGAGACACAGTTTTGGACCATGCTGTATATAATATTCCATATTCTGTTTAATACTACTGTGTGTGAACACTATGGTGTTTAAACAGATAAAACAATTCACTGATCATTAATGTGGACAAGGTATTGCACCAACTGAGGAATCTGACAGGCGAAACACTGCAAACAGGTTGGTGTGAGGAAAAGGAAAAAAAAAAGGGGGGGGGGGGGGAACAAAAAAGACACGAATTTGTTTTGTTTTGGAAACTGATAGAATCAGTTCCCTTGGCACCGGTTACTAACTGTGTAGGAGTCTATCTACTTCAGTTAAATTCTCCTTTAAAAAGACACATTTTGTGCCAGGAGTGTCGCCACACATTTATTTCAAGTAAAGCAAAGGAACATTTGTGAATATTTAATACATTATTGTTATCTCATAAAATTGTTCTTATCACTATGCATATAATAATAATAATAATAATGTTCGCTAATTTTATTATGTTCTGATACTAAACCTGGCACTCTGATATTTGTGAGAAGTAAATACATATATGTGTAGACCCAAGCACAGTGGGTGTTTTGAGCCGACGAAGGCCTGAGACAGAGGAGGCCTGAGCTGCAAGACGAAGCTCCATACTGATCATGTGGGCTTTTTTTAATGAGAAAAGAGAAACAGACAGCTAGGTCGTGAGTGATGGAGTAATCCACCCTTGAATAATTCATAGCAACATGTGAAATGAAACATGGCATGAGATTAGTGCTGTTCTGCTCATCATTCTTGTCCACTGTGGACTCCAGAACCACCCCTGAGCAGATTTAGCTTACTTTCTTTAAAACTGCAGTATATCACGAGGATAAAAAGGGATTTGGTTGCAAAGTCATTGCTTTTGGACTTTGTATCAGTGCAGCATCAGAGGTGGACAAATCACTAGCCTAGGTGCTTCGGATAAGAAGATTTTGTATCTGGGCTATTAGTTTTTAATTTATAGGTTTCCAGAAGACAGGTAGGTTTTTTAACACACACACACACACACACACACACACACACACACACACACACACACACACACACACACACACAGAATATTTATTGACTTTTTCGAAACTTTTTTCCCTCCATTTGATATGTTATACTGTAGCATTCGGTAGCTATAATTAAACTTACTGCACTTCATGATGGTGTGATACATCCTGCTTTTATAATAGCACCAGCTGTTGTAACTGCTGTCAGTAGAACTTTTTGTACTGTAAGGTCTATTAAATAGTGTACATGGATCATAGACAATCTTTTCAAGCTCAGGAACATACAACAGGTACAGTATTGCAATGACTTCCTGGCTACTACAAGCAATTACCATAAAACCATTAAAGTAAATATAATAATAACAGCCAGACTCAAATTTTATTGTTTGTGTGACCAAACACCAAATGTCATAGGTTAAATTCTTACTAATTATTTTTTAAAAAAAAATGTATTTTCAAATCTTTTCTAATGGGAGAGTAATACTATTCTTTCCATTCAGACAATATGGGCAATTTTTCTCTATTATAAAATTCTATCAGGAATTTTATGTTGTCAAAATATTGTGCCAGCGGTAATCTGAGAATGTTACAAATGTTAGTTTTACACTGTTGGTCTTAAGGCTTTTTTCGAAGGTAAAATGACTCTGATGTTGGACCAACGATCACAGTACTTAATGCTTATAATTATTTTGAACCCAACAGTAGCTCTCCACGGTGAAGTTTACACTGCCTAGCCATAACAATAACACCACCACAGGTGAATTGTACTGTATGACACCGAATATCAATGATATATCAGTCAACTGGTGACAGGATTATGTGGATCCAAGGCACATCTAACCAAAGCACATCTAAGCACATAGAGGCCAAACCGCTTGGCCTGATCCCACAGAAAAGTTAATGAAGCACAAATTGCAACAAAAAAAAAAAGTCAATGTTGACCCAATGCAAAGGCACCATTGAGCACCCATGGGATGTGCCAAACAAAACTAGCTTGATCCATGGAGTCTCCATCCAGCAATCCAAATTACCCAAAAACATCAGGTGCTAATGTCCTGGTGCCAGGAATCACTTCACACACTAGACATCATGTGTAGCAATGTTCAGGGGGGCAAGAACTACCCTGGTGTTACAGCGGGGAACCTAAAATCTAGGTGCTTTTAATGCTAACGCTTTTTTGCTTCTGGTTCATACTTGTACTATGATAGCGAGCTGACGTTATACAACTGCTAGAGGTGATGGTGTAGATGATGATGATGTTTTGTATTGCATCATTGACAGCTTTTATAATTAAAAAAATTTTTTTGTGTGCACCAAAAATCAACACTTTTTTCTTTCTGCCACTGCTTTCTGGTTGATTTTCTTAGCACTGGTTTTGCTGCATTTGGGAGCCATGATGCACTTCACAATAATATTTTAAGCTTAAAATCAAGCAAAGAGATAATGGTACAACACTCAAGAGGCACATGAGCGCTTTGTGTACGAGATACATGTGCTGCACGCGGGAAGTGGCATAAATGTTACAATTGCCCCCGAGTGGCGCAGTGGTAACGAGTTCGCCCTATCCGGAGATTCGAAGTTTGAATCCTGGGTGATGCTGCAACCTGGATCCTAATGGGAGCTGATTGGCAGAGCCCACTTAGAGGGGAGGGATCGGAGGTACTCTAAGCGCTCTCACATCATTCGCAGCTCTAGCCATTCATGCTTAGATCTGTGTTCACACAAGCAAAATGAGCTGATAGGGATATCCTCCAAGTGTTTTATGCCGCTCTCAATGGCGTGCGTGCAAGCAATTATAAAAGATGGCAATGTGTGGCTCAGAGAAAACGTGTGATAGTCTTCGCCTTCCCTGGTTAGTAGTTGTAGCCAGGATAAGGAGTGCTCTAATGACAGGTGGGAATTGACTACAACTAAATTAGGGGGAAAAAATCTGGAAAAATCCTAAGAAAAAATGATGGAATTTTTTTTGTGCAATTGTTTTGGGATCATTTAATTAACGTTATCCCAAGTCATTCTAACATTCAAAGGCATAATTGTGCCGATGTTGTATTTTGGGTGCTGCCATTGTGCTACATTAGATTAATAGGACAATAATCATAATCTCTATCAAAACTTTAAAGTAGCTACAGTAACTTGCCTGCCATACCTTAATACATTACCTACCAAGTTTAGTTAGTACATTATTTGCATAGGCAAGCACAACACAAAACTCTGAAGCCCTTTTCCACCTGTGGGTAAATTTATGTTGAAGATATCCACTACTCCTGCATAAAATAATTATCCACTCTCAGAAATGAGAGGATTGATAGAACTTAATAAGCACTTATTTTCCAGAAAGGAATAAGCCTTCAGCAAGCTTCTAATAATAAATGAACAAAAGTCTTTGCTTGGTCGACGCTGTATATGAAACAGACTTTTTAAAAGAGATCATATTCTTTCAATCCTCAACTTTGTGCCTTGTGTGAGATAACAAATGTGAATAAATGTTGTGTGTGATTGGAAATGTTCAAGGCTGCCAGAAGAGAGGCGCTAAATTGCCAACAAATGACTCATTCCAAATACCAAGAAGAACACCACTGAATCTCAACCCTGATATTTGCAATGCACATTTTTTCATATGTACAGAGTCAACAGATTTTGTTTACATCTATTAAGATGATGGTTATTTAATGGAAGTTTATCAGTCGGGGGTTAATAGCTGATAGAGACCTGACTGCATATCCAGACCTGATTTCTGCTATCCAGTGAATTAACACACACACACACACACACACACACACACACACACACACACACACACACAATTCATTATGTTGTTTACATCTTTTCTCAAAGACTGCACATAAAAAATATGACATCTCTGCATTTCATTTTAGCTAGTTGTCATGTGGGTAATGTTGTGTTTCTGTCCCTAGTGTTCACCACAGTGTTAGCTATAGATCATAAGACACCATAAACAACCAGGGATGCTGGATCGATTGTTTACACCAGGGACTTTACTGGAGGGCAGAGTTTCAAATGTGTAGGTGCTTTATTCATGTAGGCAATGAAAGGACTCGCATACTGTAATGAAGGTGTTGTAGTTGGCTTCCACAGCTGTTTTGATTTTCGAAGGATGAAATGAGTTCGCTGCAATAATGCAGTTATTTATTTATTTATTTATTTAGCTATTTAGCTATATGGCTGACATCATGGGAAAGTCAGGATATCTATAAAGTAATTAACTGAATTGTAAAGGACAGCTCTCTGCTGTGGTGAATGTCATTCGGGTCTTTAGTCAAGTCGTTCCCAAAGGGATCACTATAGCCTTAGCATCGAACACTGCCTTGAGGAAACGTGTCCTGGCTGCTGATGAAAGGAACACAAGGAAGCTCACAAGGAAATGTCCAGGTGGAAAAACTAATTCATCAAAAACACACAGTTTGTCATGAGGTGGCATAATGGCTTAGTGGTTAGCACTGTTGCCTTGGATCTTCAGGTTCCAGGTTCGATTACCACCTCGGGTCTGTGTGCATGGAGTTTTCATGTTCTCACCATGCTTTCTGGGTTTTCCTCCGGGTACTACATTCACTCATCGTCTATTCCGCTTTATCCTGTATTTAGGGTCGCGGGGGACCCGAAGCCTATCCCTGGAGACTTAGGGCATGAGGCGGGGAACATCCTGGACAATTCATCACAGGGCACACAGACACACTCATTCACACACTATGGGCAATTTGGCATGTTGCAGGCCTAATCTGCATGTCTTTGGACTGTGGGAGAAAACCGGAATACCCGGAGGAAACCCACCAAGCATGTACAAACTCCATACACACATAGATGGGAATCGAGCCTAGCCCGGAATCGAACCCAGACCCTGGACAGTGCTAATCACTACACCACCGTGCTGCCTTCCATAGAAATACAGATAACCTAATTGGTGTTCCCAAATTTCCTGTATTGTGTGAATGAACATGTGAGTATGTGTGTGTATGCGTGTGTGTGGTGAGACAGGGTACCCTGCCTCATGCCCTAAGTCTCCTGGATATGTCTGCCTAACAATAATCCACACCACCACCACTAATATTACTGCTAATATATAATTGCTTGCCCGTAACGTAATCAAAAAGAGCCTGGTAAGGACTTGGTCAAAGCAAGACGCAGGTATAATCTAATAAGGACATAGTAACGACATCATTGACCAGTTAACATCATACCTAACACCGCTTATGGACTTCATTGATGTACTACAAGCATGGTACAGGCGATAAAGATTGGATGGAGTTCTGACTGAGCTGTTATTACATTGTAGCTACATCAATAAAGTTCTCACAACAACCTCATCAGGCTTGTGCTATGACCACATTAGGTCCACACCAAGTTGTAGAAGACCATATTCATTTCGTATTCCATTCCTCTGGTGCTTTCCACGTTTGTGACACACATGCAGCAGGTTATCAGGATGTCTAAAGATACCGAAATCAATTTCTCTCACATCACTTCGTGATGAAAAGTGCTGCATGTGTTGCAGTATTTGCACCAGCCTGCTGGACGTAATGACAACCTAGTAAGCAAATGATAAGCATGGTCGATCTGATCGGACATAGTAATAACTTGGTTCAATCTCATCAGACCTGGTGGGCGTGTGATCATGTGCAAGATAGGGTATTAGTGACAACATGATAAACACAGATAACCTGACAGGAACGTGGTTAGGATGTAATACGAACTTGATAGATGCACACTTATCAATTTACCCTGTTCCCACTGGGTAAATTGAACATACTGTACTGTATTTTTAGGATGCAGGAACTTTATGATCTCCGTCAGAGTGTAACAGTCTCCTTAAAATCACATGTAAAAAGAAATGAGCTGTGTAGAAATTTCTTATAGACAAAATGAATAATATTTTTTTTTAAGTACATTTATTTATTTATTTATTTATTTATTATATATTTAAAATACGAATGTTAATGTGAAATAATCAAAAATATATGAAAAATTTTTTAATTGTATGCATATATGAAAATGAATGTCATAAATAAAAAAAACATGCTAAAACAAATAATTTGTAAAATTAATGAATTGCGTAAAAAAATGTTTAAATAAATAAATGATGTGTACATCCTTTGAAAATTGTACATGTGCAAATCAATAGGTAATCACATGCAATCAAGCAATATTAGAAAAGTGTGCTGTTGTTCTAAATATCAGCACTGTTGTGAGATCTTCTGTACTCGGCTTGTGCTCTCATGTCTCACTCATCATGAGTCATATCCGTGCTGATAGACAATACAACACAACAGCACTTTTTATGATATTGGTTGATTACAGCCTGATAATGCTGTTCTATGACAAGTCTTACAAACACCATTTACTAGCAACAGATTCTGATTTTATTTAACCAGGTATTTTTTCTCTGCCAACACAAATCCTTCCACAGCTGGAGGAACTAACTAACCAAGACTGGCAGAGCCGGAGACTGACAGTTAGTAACCGACAGTGTAATTAAAATGGGGGGAAGTAGCCAAAAGGTGGTGAGAATAAACCATGAAGGTGCAGAACAGTCCTAAGAAACTTATAAGATTTACTTTACATTTCCACTTATTCCACTGTATAATATCAGCTTACAGTGTTCCAGGGTTGAAACACAAGTAATGTTAAATGGAAAGCTAGTGCGCTGGGGTACAATCCCTTTTTCCATAAACCCAGTGGTGCTGAATTGTTGGAGAGAGAGTTGGGATTCGTCCTTGTGTTTGTAACTCGTGTTCGCCGTGGACAAAACAACACGGATGGTTCAAAGGGAATTCTTACAGTTACTAAGGAGACAAAGTGTTGTTTAAGATTGCATAACCTTATCAGATGTATTTTCTTGCTGAAAGTTCTTCTGTGACTGCTTTTGAATGATGGTTTTGGTGGCCAGTTGTTCTTCCTTCTTTCCAGTAATGCAGATGATACTTTCACTCATGCTGATGACTGACAGTTAGTGTAAATAATGATTGTTAGAACACCTGTGACTCAGAGTGACGTATAATAAAACATCCCAGTGCCGTTATGCTCTATTATCACTGATCATGGAACGTCCGTCATCCAATCAGATTACTCGGTCAGAACTAACAGTTGCATAAACATTAATAAGTAATAATAATAATAAAAACATTTCATATACAAATCCAATGATTGGTCACAAGTAAGTTATAGGCATATGTGTTGCTCACTGCAGCTTCTTCAGGTATTTTTTACTAACATTTTTCACTATCATTTCAAACTTTCTAAATTCAGCTAGACTGGCAGAGTCGGATTCTTATGAAGTATTCTAGTTTTTACTTTGCTTCTTCTATCATTTTCTCTCTCACCGTTAGATCATTTGAGATGAGTAAAGTAAACAGTTGTGTAAGGAGGTCATGTTGATTGAATCAGGTTTAGGGTGAATCAGGTTTAGTGGTGAGGCTGAGGGTTGTGTGCTGTATGTCAGTGTGTTCCGTGCTGAGTCTTGCAGCGTATCGCTCTCTCAGGCCGCTGAATGTGGGGATTAGGCTAAATGAGTTTGTCGGTTTCACTGTTTCAATCCTGTCAGCTCAACAAAAGGAAAGGCACTTTTGGGATTTCAATACACTTACTCTGCAATCCCAGCATATTTGCTGTTTGCAGTTTATTTATTTATTTATTTATTTATTTGCCTTTTTTCCCCGTTGTATTGATTGTGGGACTATTAAGTGTCAGAGAAGAACGCAATTATTTGAATATTGAATGCTTGGAGGAAAAGGGGATTGCAGCAGAGACTGGCTTCCCTCGTGTTCACCATCTTCATGTAATCCTCTTCTACTCCACCACCATCACCCCCCCCCCCCCTCCATTCTGGCTACCGCTCTCTGCATTTCTTTCTGCAGTTTGTCTCTCTCCCCCCCTCTTCAAGTATCTCTATGTCCCTGTCTCTTTCCCCATCTCCTGTTTGTATCTATCCCTCCTTTCACCCCTCCCTCTGTCTCTCTCTTTCTCCATTAATGTTTTGATTCCATGATATTCTCTGTTGCAGCGGATGGACACTTTCAGGGTATAAACCAGAACTGAATGCTTCTCTTGGTCTGTTTATCTGAAAACTAAGGAGAGAGTAACACACACAGTCACACACAGTCACACACACATACAGGTCGATATTCCATAAATGGCCCCCTTATGACAGTGCTGTGGTTTGGCCTTTTGATTCACACTATCTGACCATCTGATATATATTTTGCCTTGAGCACAAGTGCAGCAATACACTATAAAAAATTTTTCTCTCTATAACCCTGTATGGAATATATAATATTTCTATTAAAGTAGAAATAAGATTATTGGTTCTTACTGTGTAAGTGATTGCAGCCTCTTACATGCTGTACTTTCAGTACTCAACACCTCTTCTACTGACCATCTTTACAGGCAATTTGTGCAGTGAAGAAAATCCATGTGCAATGTGGACCACTTACACTGTATTAAAACAGAGAACCTGACATTTTCAGTGATTTAAAAAGATTAAAGTTAGAGTGGAATAAAGTTCATAAGACAGTCAATCGGGCAAGCTGTCCACCACTCTTCGGATGACTAGAAGTCATTTCTGTCTAAAATGGTGCATGCCTGAAAACTGTCCATGTCTAGTAAGAAAGATTATGGAAAAAAATAATACGCATCACTGTGGAACTGAATTCTCAATTTTGATTGGTTAGGAGATGTTCATTTCTGATGATAGTGTAGTTCAGGCTGCAATGCAAATCACCGCTGTTCATTTCAGCAGTAGCAGCTAATTCACAAGAACGTGTATGTTATTTAGTACAAAAAACAACAACAAAAAAGCATATAATCATTGACAATTTTCTGGAAGATGTTTTGTTTTTCAATGCTCCAAGGAGAATTTTCTGGACAAAGGACTTGTCAGTAACATGACAAGCAGCTGCTTTTCTTTTTGTAAGTGATAGCAGGAACTATATATATATATATATTTTTTTTTTTTTTTTTTTTTTTCCCCCCTTATATTTATTTTCTACAAAGGGCGTTCAAATCAACTAGGGACTTTTGATAAAATTTCTCATAAACAAAGGTGTAAAACCCATACGTCTGTGAATGACAATTCCAGTGGAGGTGGACTCAGAGCCCACTGCTGTCGTTTCGGTGATCATTTAGTGGAGCATTGAGTGGAACGTCTACTTCTTGAAAATCGATGGATAACTTATCCACTTGGCTATACACACAATCATTTACAAACACCGTAACGTGCTGGTTCCACATCCACTGTACAGTTTTGACCTCAATCCGAGTCATTTCCACATGTTTGTACCATTAAAGGAGTTCCTGGAAGACCAGCGTTTCACATGTGAACCTATGACTCCAGCATACTGTGAAGACTTTCTTCCTTGATGGTATCCAAGCACAAGTGAAACTCTGGGATAAGTGCATTAGTGTAGCAGGGGATTATATAAAGAAGTAAAGGTACTGTAGGATTTACTCTCATGATTGTGTCTGTTATTCTGCACAATCAAAAGTCCCAGTTTGACTTGAACACCCCTCATTTAACAGCGTACCCTGAACTGTTTTATTTCTTACCTACTGTATTATAATCTACAACCTGGTGCATATGCAGTTGAAGTCTTTTAGAGTTTTTAGAAGGTTGGAAGTTTACTGCAATATTATATAAAACGATCTAAACACCATGTGATTGGGGACTATCATTTAAAAACATGTGACGGAACCTGCACATATGAATCCAAGTAATGTGAAAAGTGTGTGAACGCTGTTTGTGAAAAATGCGAAGTGACTAAAAATCATGTGTGGGAGAATCATATGACGTTTCTATACGGTCTTGTATCTGGATGATGTGAGTACACAATGCAGTCAAGCTCACTCAGGGTTACAGTATATAATTCTTTCCTTCTAATGACATCAGCTCTGTCTCTGTCTCTGCAGTGTCTCTTCTACCACTTCTCCCTGACTCCAACTTGCTGCACTATACAAGCAGTAAAAGTGAGAAATCATGTTAGGAATGCCAAAAGACTGATGGCGAAAATGATGGACGGAGATAAGGTTGGGGAGGAACCACACACGGAGATTGAAGAAGTGGCAAAGGCTGATGAAGCATAAGAGCTGAGTCATACAGCAAGTTAGACTCAATGAGGAGAATCACTTCTTTTAAAATATTCCATTACCTTAAAGCTGCCCTTAGCTAATCGTAGCTATTCATGAAGCATTGATATGTATTCAGTGCTCATCTGCACACTTAAGGAGATACTGCAGGTATTGACCTTGTTTCCATTCAGAGCAAGTGTTTCTTTTTGATAAGGCTGGGCTTGTGTATTGTGAGTAATGACAAAATACACAGCCACTCATTAGCGATAGCATTGAGACAGATGCAGACTTGTAATAAAGTTGTGTTGTCGCTGCCCAGATCACAAAGTTTTTGTACTATTTCTATACTACCTTCATTGTTAAATGAGATGCATTAGGGTCAATTGATATAAACGAGTTTGCAGAGCTAAGCAAGCTTTGTAACAGAAAAAAATGCAAATATGCCTCTTTTTTACATTTATATCTTGTTATATTACAGCATATTGAATTCTCACCTTCCAGTTGTTCAAAAAGATGTACCGTTATAATATAGTGCATTACATGACAGCGTTTGTTGTAAAATGTCACTGCTTTTATAGTAAAAGATCAATCATATAAAAAAAAAAAAGTCTAGGAATTGCAATAAATTGATTTTTGGTGGTGTTTAACAAATAAAAACATATAATTTTCTTTTATGTAGTGATTTTGATTTTATTTTTTATTATTATTATTTTGGGATATATTTATACAGTGTGTCCAAAAGTATATGGACACCTGACCATCACGCCCATATGCAGTTCTTGAGCACAAATTTGGAAGTAAACCAATGTAGACAATGTATTTATATACTAAAATATTACAAATAATCCAAAAATCATTCATCAGCTCCATGAAAATATTGGCCAAGATAGAAGGGAAACAACACTACTGACCCTGTCCTCATTCCCACTGAACCTCATTTGGCATGAACTGGATCACTGATTGCATCCCAGGCCTCCTTGCCTGACATCAGAGCCTGACCTCTCTAGCTATCTTGTGGCTGAATGAACACAAATCTACTGCAAAGCCTTCCCAGATGAATGGAGCTTATTCTAACAGTAAGGGGGAGCTAAATGGAATTAGAGGTTCAAAAAACAAAAAAATATTTTGTCCATATACTGTAGTACAAGCAACATTTATGGAAAATATCTTAAGGGCTCAGGGCTTCCTAACAGACATTAGCAGATCATAGAAATTAATTTCCCTCACAGATGACCCACAACATAAAATTGAACTCTTAATTAATTCAAAAAGCACCATGTTGTTTATTAATAGCGTATTTGCTAGTCTACGTAAGAAAAAAACAAATCGCCTGATTTATTTCAAACTGACCCTGGATAATTTTTGTAAAACAACACAGTCTGCTCAATTTGTCAAAACAAATGTCTTGAAGTTGACGGAATTTCTACTTTTGGCAAACCGCAGCACCAGCGGCTCAGACATAAAATCTATTGTTGACAGACATGTCAAGTGATTACATTTGATGCAAAGCCCCCTAGATTCTGACCTGCACTGGAGGCAATTTATTTAAGCCCATTTCTTTGACACATCCATAACTCATCATCCATAGTTATTGAGAAGGTGCATGTGAAATACAGTTGTGAGTCACATCATGTATGAGAATAAGTTGGATTACTATCTTAATCCGTCATTATTTCCAAAGTAAAACTAAATAGACTAAGCAAACAGTGTCTAATGAAAGTGCGAATTGCACAATGCGAAAATGACCTGTTTGTGTGGTTTCAAAGAAAGGACTGGCTTACAGATAGCAGCTGCGTTTCCAGTTTAGTCTGCTTGCTTTTTCACCAGGGACACGGTATAATTACGAATTTGAAACACTTGACTTCAAATAAGCAATTGCATCCTTCAGTGAGTGTATTCCTAGAAAACTATACCGTTACATCCATGCAGCCATAATGTCATTATATTATTATCAGCAATCGCTTGATAGTTAGAGGACTGTTTATCCCTATCATTCAATATAATGGCCAGCCATCACTACATTACATTTAGACTGACCCGAAAAAAAAAATGCTTCTAACCTTGGAAGTGGTAATCCACCATTCTTGAATGTAGCTCAGCTTTCATTATATAACAGCTTTGCAAAATTCCAGATTGTTTAGCTTAAGTAAATTGTTACAAATGCCAAGGGTGCATTGGCCAGATGGTAAGGGATGATTAAGCTGGATCAGACAGTTTCACAACAAGCCTTTCTAGCCTTTATTGTGAACAACAGCTTTGAAAAGGAGGTGATTAATGTATCAATTAGCCCAATGTGGAGCCTATTAATAAAATTATGGGATTTGGGGAGTTATTGAGGATTACTTTATTATCAGTATACCTCAGTAGGTTTATTAAACAAAGAGTTTTTTGTCCATACAGTATACTGTATGTTCACATACAGCTCTGGAAAACAAATAAGAGACCAATGCAAAATAATTATTGTCTTATGTTTTTTTTTTCTTACATGTGCATGTATTGGTGAGATGACCAGTCTTGTTTAATTTTTTGTGAACTGTTGACAATATTTCTCCTAAGTTCAAAATATAACTATTTGTTATTTAGAGTGTATATTTAAGGGAGATTACATTCTCACATTACATCGAAATAACCCAAGATCATGCAGAATTTGCAGAGCTTTAATAACTCAAATATAACACAATGAAAATAATTTGTGAACAAATTGTGTTAATGCTTTGGCTAAATAACATCAATAAATCAGTATTTGGTGGAAAACCCCCGATTTGCAGTTATAGCTTTCATGTGTTTTGGCTCTCCACCAGTTTTTCACATTGCTGTTGGGTAACTTTATACCACTCTTTTTTGCAAAAAAAAAGCAAACAGCTCAGTTTTGCTTCATGGTTTGTGACCATCCATCTTCCTCTTGATGACATTCCAGAAGTTTTCTGGAGTAAATTGCAGTGGTCTCTTATTTTTATTTTTCCAGAGCTGCATGTGCAATAATGTCCAAAATTGTTTCTCTTAAACAAATCACATCTTCACTCACTCACACACCCACCTATTCTATATACTGCTTATTCTGAACAAGCTTGAGGGAGGCCTGGAGCTTGTCCCAGGAGACTCAGGGCACGAGGGAGGGTGCACCCTGGACGGAGTGCCAATCCATCGCAGAGCACACAAGCTCACAAACACACACACTCACTCCCACACTACTGGCAATCTGGAAATGGCAATTAGCCTACCCCGCATGTCTTTGGCTTGTTGGAGGAAACCTGAAAGAAACCCACCAAGCAAGGGGAGAACATGCAAAATCCATGCACACAGACAGAAGACAGGAATTGAGCCATTGACCCTGAAGGTTTGAAATCAAAGTGTTAAACGCTAGGCCCCCATGCCACCTTTAAAGCAGGACAAAATAAATAAATAAATAAATTAACAAATAAATTTATAACAAAAACCTAAATTAAACCAACAATCTAAATTATTTGTGCACATATAGGTTAAACTTTTGTGTCTATTGCTTCTATTACTTATTAGGGACTTCTGTTTTTGATTATTAATTACCATGCTAAACTGATGCAGATAATTAACTCTACTTAAACATGTCATTAACCTTTGCAACAAACCTTTGAATGGTTTAAATATAAAACTTAAATTAAAGCTGCTTTTTTTCCCTTCTTGGGAACAAACAAATGTTGTTCCAGTGAAACTATGTAAAAAGCAGGCCCATATACTCTCTAATTCTTACACTTAATACACACTTCCAAACGTAAAATCTTCATTTATAATAGCTTATGATTGAATCCTTCTTGTGCGTAGAGTAATTATTTCTGCCTTAATAAATACATATTTGATACTAGAAATGCAATGGCTTTCATAAACTAAATAAAATGAAATGAAAATAAACCATTTGCTATTGTCTTCCTATTTTGTTTAGGAAGCAAAGTTGTTCTACAGGAATTGTCTTCAATCTTTTGAATAATACTTAATACAGTATGTTACTTGCATTAGGGAATCCAAAATGCAATCATTTCACACGTATACATATTGAACATTTCTATAAGACTCTGGAGCGGTACTATCCTCAAAAACTTATCTAAGTGTTTAGAAGGTTAATTAAACAAATAATTTCACATTCTTCCAAGTACTGCACTCATGTTTCTGGTCTTTTCACTACTCTTGCAATAGGGGTATTTTGTCAAATGTCTGTATGACCTCCCAGAGTCCAATCTTATGTGATGTTGATCTGGTGTGAACTGGGTGCTTTGGACATTTGCACTGGGGTAAGTAGTGAAATAGTGACGTATGTTTACTGATCATTGCCTAAATGCCTAAAGGTCCATTAAATTGTGAAGAAGTTGTCCACTTTTTATTCATTTAATTACTTTTTTTTTAAATAGTTTTATTGCCTTATGTTTTGTGGCATCAGGGAAATGTTAGAGGAAAAGTTGCTGTCTCACTGTACTGAGGAATGTAAGCTAGCAAACATTATATGCAAGCAAATGCATATAATCATAGCTGAAGTCAAGGAGTCCATTTGGTTATGGTCTGCTCGACTAGAAATATCATAACATTTTAATGTATGTACAGTATATATTACACCAAATTGTCAATTTATTATTATATACACTTTCATAAAATGTATTGATTGAGAACATAATGCACTGTTAATCATTCACACTCAAAATTTCTTCTCAACTCCCCCACTGCATAACATTTCAATCGTTCTAAATAGATGTTTATCTTGGAATATAAATAGAAATATTAATTGTCTCCATGTCATAACATGTCCCGAATAATCAGGGTATTATTTTTCTGTGAATATTGGGCCTAATGAGGTTATTGTGCAGAAAATGTTGCCAGCGGTAACAAACATTCAGACGGGCCCCAAGGATTCAATTACAAATTAATATGTGCAAAATGTTCTAACATTTATTTTTAGATAAATCATAGATATTGGGTTAACACTGCACTGACGCTACATCTCATTGCTTTCTGCTGGGCTGCTAAGGGAAATCTTGTCATTCCCAGTCTAGCAATCATGCATTAACTGTTAGATTAGCTTGAATGATGGTCCTGACTGCATATACAGTATACTGTGTGTGTGTGTGTGTGTGTGTGTATATACCACAATATATAAAAGATTATTAAAATCGATATAGTCGAAGATAGTGGTAGAGGTACTGTATATGAAGCTCGAACTGTAATTAGAGTGGATCTGGGATTATCAGAAATAATTTGGAAACCTGTATTGGCCACCACAAAATCCAAACCTTAAACCCTTTGAAGGTCTAAAGGATGTGAAAGAGAAGACCTTACAGAGTGCCTAGGTATTTAAACGTTGTGGGATTAGTAATTTGGCAATGTTAAAGACATTGGGACATCATTCGGACATCAACATTGGCATCAAGTTGTTTTTGAAAGTTTGATCAAATAATATTGCATGCTCATATTAATTTTTATTTATGCATTTATTTATTTATTTTTTTACAATAAATCCAGATCCACCAGGAACCAACTGGGAATCAGCTGCTGAGGCTAGAAAATGCACATATATTTCTTTTTCAAACACACAGCACCAAATATTTGTCCCAAGATTAATTCTGGAAAAAAAAAAAAAATTAAAAAAAAATACTGACTTTTGTTTAGACGTTGTGCAAACTCCATATTATACTGCATTACTAAAAATACCTAGTAAAGCAGTATGGCATACTGCAATGTATACAGTACTGCTGAGCAAAAAAAAGTCACATTCCAGAAGGGTCAAATTGGTGGTCAAAGAAAATCTGCTGCAACCGGAATGAGAACTGTCCAACACATTTTAAAAACCTGAAATGATAGTGGTGAACCATCAACTTTTTGGAGACATGGGCACCAGGAGGATTATATTTTATAATACACATAAAGTATGTACCACCTGCCTGTACAGTACATTACCTGTAATGTCTAGGTGCAATGCACACGTACGACTGTAGAGAGAGATTGATCAGGTTTTTTGTTTTTGTTTTTTTGCATGTTACAGATACAGCACCACCATAGAAGTCTGATCATCCTACCACATGCTTTTTAAACGCCAGTCTACTATCTTCACCGTAAACAACAGGTTGCTTTCTATTCAAGAGCTTGAAACATTTTCAATTGTTTCTTTTTGCTAATTTCCATGTATTTGCCTGCTAACACACAAGATCAGTTAAAGCAGGCTACACTGCCAACAGCATGACTAAGCGCCAGAAATGTGTATTGACCTTGTGCATACAGGATTACGGCTGCTGGCACCCCTGGTTGGACCAAGAGAGATTTGTAGGAATCACAGCTATGTTTAAAAGTAAAATTAGATAATTTTCTAATGCACAGTTTGGGGACTAAACAAGGACTAACCACCTGCGTGGCCATGAGATAACCTCTTGTTGGTGTGGCTAGCTGGAAAAAAAAAAGTTTTCAGTTATTTTAGGTAAGCAAGGGAAAAAATGTTATGTGGTCTGATGGGTCCAGACTGACCCTAAGAAGGAAAGTGCATTAAGTGATGAACCCATTTTATGCGACATTAATCGTTGTGACATTTATGTGACATTTTAAAATTACAATTAATGAAATCAATTGATTTCTTAATGTACTGAATGACCAGGTTTCCCATCAAATATTCTTTTTCCTTCTCTGATGGCATGGCCACATCCCACTGCTCAAACTGTGAAAGAATGGTTCTGAGAACACGAGGACTCATTTTAACACATGAAGTTGTTACCAAATTGCACAAGATAATCAAAGCTGAAGCAGTTGAACATTTCTTTTTTTTTTGGCCAAGCAGTGTTGCTGCAGTGTACAAGCATGACATGTCTAAATTCCAAGCAATAACATTCACTGATTTTTGTGTTGATAAATAACATTTTGTCACTTTCAGATCAATATTTCTCCTTTTCCGCTTGCTGCTATCACTATGATTGACCTCACTGTAATATTTTACTCTGAAAAGTAAAAAAAAAAAAAGAGCGATAATGCTGCAACATTCAAAAGATGTGTGACCATTTACTGTATGTATAAAAGACATGAGGTACAGCATGTGTACAGTATGTGTGTGGCAGGCTGTTCTCTGTTAGAAGGTTTTGCGAATGGACAATGAATTATTTTTTTCAATATTCTCTCTTTTGAAAGATTTAAATTCAGCTTTGATTCTAGTGCAAAATAATAAAAACAATAATACAGTAAGTTAAAGATGAAAAAGAAGATGAAGAGTCATCACAATTCGAATTGTTTTTTCTTTAAAAAACAAAAATAAAACACAAATCTTTAAAATGTATTTAAAAATGTTCGTCAATGTCAAACAAACCTGGTGCCTTAGCTATTAAAACTTGATCTACTTCGGAGTCCTAATTTTTGTGCATGCAGTGTACACTTGTGAGCAAGCACTGATGTATAAAATTAGGACATTTTATGTAGCTGGTCTCTGGTGTAACACATAATGTAATACCTGCACCAAGAAAAGGCTGCTATAACACCATTACATTAAATTAAACGTGTTTCATTTTCTCCAAAATGAAATTGAAAAGGCTTTTTCTAATTTTTCTTGTTTGTCAGAGCACATCAGTCCATCCATCCAAAACTGCTCAGTCCTGAAAATAAGTGGAGGGAAATTCTGCCTAGTTTGATATAAAAAAATCTTATTAATATACAGTAGCAAAGGAACAACACTGATATGTTCTGTGGAGAAAAAAAAAATCTGTCATCGTTGTTAGATAGATATGGAGAAAAACAGATCTAAAAACCTTGTGCAAAAGTGGGGACACAAAATGAGGGTGGGATAGGTTCAAGTGGGTGTTGGAACTACTTCAACTATTATGTGAAAATTTGATAGCAGTCATATTTACTGTATCTTTCTATAAAAAGCTTAAAAGCTTAGCCCAGTCTTTTTGATTATCAATAAATCAAAATGGATTTTATATAGATAGATAGATAGATAGATAGATAGATAGATAGATAGATAGATAGATAGATAGATAATATAATTATTAAGCCTTGTTTAATTATCTTTTTTTTTTTTTTTTTTTGCATACATTGTGCATCAATAGTATTGGTCATGATGAGTTGTTAGTAGTTTACATCAATCCTGCTCAATGATCATTAAATTAATGACCTTCAATCAATAAGAATCAATATTCCCCCTAATGCTTATATCAAGGTATCATGCATATTAAAGTAGCACTGAAGTGATAGTACGTAACTATCGGATTGTTTGAATAAAACATGAGATGTTCCATTTTTGTATATTACATACAGTATGTCTCTGTCAGTCACCAGTACCTGTAAAATATCAAATCACATTGCCGTTCTGGCCAAGATGATGGCCAGAGTGTGCACACAAAATAGAGAAAAAGACCACCATGTCCCGACCTAGACACTTCATTAACTGATAAACATCTGTTGTGTGCTCCTCCCCGCCCTTCTCCATCTCACTCCTCATGATTATCTATCAAACTGGAGAAAACCAACATATCGGGCAACAGAAAAAAGAAGAAAAAGCAATTCTTGAATCTGTCAGGATAATTGTCCCAATGATAAGTTTCCCATGGAGAGGCCATCAAATAGCGGCCTTCTTCCTCAGCACGCACATCCTTAACGTAAGCCCCTTGCTGTAGTAATGTTGACATGGAAAGCCAGTAATAGTAAGTCAATTAGCATCATGAAAAAAAGAAAGAATGTGAGCAAAAAGATAAGCCTAATGACACAAACTGATGCCACACAGGCCAATAGACACACATACAGGGATGTATGCCAATTAGAGATCTGACAGTACTGTCAAATGTAGTGTATTCGCGACCAAATTAGAATATCTATTCATGTGCTATGCATTTTGGGCTCCACTTCACCTTTTTGTCTGACATGCATAGTAAAGATGGGTGTCAAAAGCAAACAGGCACCTGCATACTATCTAGACAGGATGGTTCCTCTTGAAAAGAAAGAAATGATGGTTTAAGGGCTGTTGAGCTTAAAAGGGGTGGACTGCACAAGGCAAATACCATGTCCTTCAGTGAATGGAATAAGCATTTGTCACTCAAAAAGGTGTGGCAAGACACTACAGGTTGCAAAGACAATTTTGGTTATGTGATTTTTTTTGTTTTTTTACATTTTCTTGGAATGAATTAAACACATGTATAGTAAAAAAATATATTATTATAAAATTATTAAAATATATATTATAAAAAATAAAAATAAAAAAAATAATAATAATAATAATAATAATAATAATAATAACACATACCAATAGAAATATGCCACCACATTATCTCAAATTTAATAGGGCTTAAGTTCCATAGACTTGCTGCAATCAGGTCACTTCACATATTTTCAAAAAGCTTGTTTCCTGATTTTTATGTCAATTTATGTGCCATTATAATATGCAAATTACATATAAGCCACCAACTTATCAGAGTAAAAGACAATAAACCATACTGTATTATATGTTGTATGAATCTAAAACCTGCAATCATAAAATTGAAATGCTCATTCCATTCTCCAACCACAAAAATACTGCAGAGAAATTTCTCATAATGGCTATCAGTGTTGGATTTACAATACTGATAATTTGATCAATCATAACATTAAAACTACCTAGATAATATCGCGTCGGTACCCCTTGTGCTGCCAAAACAGCTCTGACCTGTTGAGAAATGGATTCCACAAGAGCTCTGAAGGGGTGTTCTGGCAGGGGCCAGGATGTTAACAGAACCTATGATATAAGTCTTGTAAGTTTTTAGGTGGAGCCCCCATGGTTTGGACTTCTTTGTCCGAGACATCACACAAATTGAGACCTGGGGAATTTGGAAGCCAGGCCAACACCTCGAACTCTTTGTCATGTTCCTTAAATTATTTTGGGACAACTGTTGCAATTCTCCCACTTTAAACTGAAAGAAGATCAGGGTAAATCAAAGGGTGTACATCATGTGCAACAAGGTTAAGGTACAGTAGGTCATCCATGTCAAAAGTAAGGTTTCCCAGAACATTACATACTGTAGCATCCCACTGCCTCAGTTTGCCTGCCTTTTTTTTTTTTTTTTTTTTATTCAAACTGTGTTGTTTATGTCAATTCTTCTTCAGCTAAATGATATACACCCCTCCAGTCATCCACATGATGTGACAAACTTGCCAACTTTTGTCAAGCTTTTGGTGGTGGACAGGGTTCAGTATGCCATTCTAACCAGTCTGAGGCATTGCAGCCCCATAGACAAGAGGCGCTCTGCTTTTATTCCTTTGTATCATATTTACCATTAATGCATTTCAGCATTTGTGCTATACAGTAGTACAATTTTTGTGGGACCAAACAAGAAGAGCTAGCCTTTCTTTCTCATATGCATCAGGAAGCCTCAAAAGCCTATGGACCCTATTACCAGTTGACTAGTTGCCCATTCTTGAACCACTTTTGGTTGGTAATAACCACTGGGGACTACCCCACAAATTCTCTCGTTAAAATCTTTGCGAACCTTACACTTGCCCATTTTTCCTGTCACAAACACATCAATTTTGAGAACTGACCATTCTATTGCTGCCTAATATATTGCCCCTCTTGACAAGTGTTGGTTGTACAAGATAATTTTTTTTATTTGCTTCACTTGTCTGAATATATTATTAAGGCTGATTAGTGTACTGTATACTCAAAACTACCACAGTTTTGAGTAAAAAAAAGAAATCCCAACAAACCTTTTCCTATTGAGAGCATTTTCAAAGAAAAAAATATATATTACTTTAAACAACAAAATATTGAGCTTTCAACTGGAAAAAATTAATTGTGATGATTTTTTTTTACACTATTCATCTGCAGTGTCGTGTTTTAAACAGAACCTAACTCTCTACTTTCTACGTCCTGGTATTTGCTTAGTTGATGTATAATGATAGATAGAAAGTAAAATCAACTTATGCTGAACAAATCATTGTGGGATTACAGATTAAATTTACAAGCGTCATCAGCCAGACTCACACACGCGCGCGCACACACACACACACACACACACACACACACACTTTGCTCCACCAGTTTCTTCTAAATGACAGAAAAACTGCAAGGCTTGCTAATTAGCCTGGTGTGTTGCTGTTTTTTGTGATGCAACACTATGTGTGGGGTGTGAATGCTATGGCCCAAGTGTCCTGGGAGGGCAGGAAATTGCCGTGCATGTGCGTATGCGCGCGCGTGTATGTGTGTGCGTGTTAATATTGGGTTACTGCAGCTCAGCTTTGGAAGACATTCTGCCCCTGATTACAGACTGCACCCTCTCCCCCTTCTCATCCATGCTAAAAATGTACAGCGTAATAGCACTTTAGCACCCATTCAAGCCTAAAACAGACTCTACTTTGGATGGCATCAGAAGAAATGTTTTAATATTCGCATATACAGAAATTCAACATAGAACGTTGTAAAGAATCTGCCTGAAATGCCGAGGCAGGATAATATGAACGCAAGTCACTATAATCATATTAAAGGTCACTCACTAAAGAGAAAAGAAAAAAAATAGCCCAAGGAGGCATTCAAAATTTTGCTGTTGAAAAACGTATATGCATTGTTGAGTGTACAATACTACACTGTAAAAGGGAGTCATAAAACGCCACTGAATGTAATTCATATACATTTGCTTGATGGTAACACACATGCACTCCATACCTAATCTTCTATGTGCACAGGTTAACAAGATCAATAATGAATGATATTAAAAGCCGCTCTTAACCTTATTAGCCCAGTGCTTCAAATGGAGTTGAGTTACCTGAGCTCTAAGTGCCATAATGATGGGGAAAATAAGATCCAAGCAAATGTCTGCCTATCGCATTGTATTTATTGTGTCAAAAAAGCAGACTAAATTTTTAATGCCAGTGCTGCACCTTTGTGTCATGAACATTATTAGTTAGAGCCATATGCTATCGCCGATATGGCAAAGATTAGAATCTTCCCAGCAAGCCGTTTTTCCACAGAAGAAGGATCAGCAAAATGTGCCATGAAAATTCTGTGCACTGGACCTGCAGACGCAAACCTGGCGCATTCCCAAAAATGACATCTGACAGAGATGGGTTAGTCTTTGCTGCTTCCATTACAATTCTCACTTCTACTACTGCATACAACAGTGCAGGGGGAAAAAAAGGCAAGAGCAAAGAGTTATCGTTAGAGAAATACAAACCAAATGTTTTATTGTTGTAACCTCTGAAGACTCCTCATAAAAATACTGTTGCTTAAAATAAGGACAAATAAAATTCACGGTTTGAATGATCACCATTAAGGACAGCCTAGAATTCACACATTCTTTTGTAGACCCTTTCTCAACAATGAAACAAAATCGTAAGCAGTCATGATCATGTTAACAGCTTGCAACAAACCATCATGACATTGCAACTATCTCTGCAGTGTTGCAAATAAACATCCTGTTCAGCCCTTACACTACTAATCTGAGGCAACTGTTGTAACATTTTTAGCTATGTTTTAGCCCTAAAAGCCGCTCAAGTCTTAAGAAAGCATTTGGGATCGTTAAAGAATTGGGACCAGTAACGGGGAAGATAATGGTCAGAGCTACTGTGTAATTTCCAAATCAAAAAAACAAAAAAAACTGCTTAAGGGGAATCAAGGCGGGGAAAAGTAAGAATCAGATTACGTTACTGCTCCTTGCTGAGACACAGGTTTAATACAAAACAGAACAAACTGCATAGAAAATCCCCAGTATTGAATCAGTGAAAATCAATCTTAATTTGAATCCAGGAACATTTATGAAAACACTGTAGGTGTTTGTTCAGCACTGGGGATTTTACTTAAATGTGAAGTTAAACTGCAAAAGCACTCACTGAAGAAAGCACATAAGAGACCAAAACGATTTGGCTGATAGCTACTGAGACTCAGCAGACTCAGGAAAACTTTTTTTTTTCCTTTTTTTTTTTTTTCCCTTTTTTTATGTCTTGCATTGTTTTGTTGTATATTTCTTCAACCCAAATTTAACATATAACATTTGGCACATTACAAATTATTGGTGCTCTTACAAGAGAAACTTGTAAATATTATTTTGGGGACAGTTATGTAGAAATGTTACTGGATTATATCTAGCATGGTCTAAAAACCACAGACTTCTCAAACGAATCTGTTCGCATCTGCAGTGTAATGTCATTATCTTCATTTTTCCCATCTTAAATAGAAGTTACACATTAGAAAATAGTTTTAAATTCTTTTTTTTTTTTCATTTTTCATATATAATCTGCTTCTCTTATCACCCCATAGTGGATTAATTTATATATTTATATTCATATAATTATATATAAGCATGTACAAGAAAAACAGTCTCATTTTTGCACTGGGTACAAAAGTAATTGCTGTCTTTTCTTTGTGCATTCTATTGCATGTTTTTTTTTTTTTAATGAGGAACAGAAAAAGGGTAGAAGGAGGAGAAGGTTATGGGAATGTTAGATCTGGGTTTCCTGTACCTTCTCCTTGGTGTGAGTTTTAATCAAGTAGGGTTCCGGGATGGTGCTGATGGTTGTGGGCCGAGGGCGATGTAGAGAATTGCCAATGCTGTTCTCTGTCCACGGAGCAGAGTGTGCTGGTTTGTAGGTGCTGTAGCTGGATTTGTAGGTGTTGTTACGATCTCTCAGACTTGGTAGCACCATCCCACCCTCTCCTGGTATAGTTGTTCCCGATGTGGTAGGAGGAACATTCTCCTCCATCTGAATGATCTCTATAGTCCTGGCAGCTGCCACCATGCTCCTCTGTTGGTGTCGTTTACGGAGCTTGTAGAATGCAATTAGCATGATTGCAGCAAGCAGCGTGACGGCAACAAAGCAGCCAATGATGATCTTTGTAGTCTTCATCACCTCGTCTAAACTGGCAGGTGGGCGAACTGTTCCTCTGGTAGTTGGCACACTAACCTGTCTTGGTGTTTGCAGTAGCACAGTTGGAGTTGAGATAAACACAGGTTGGAAGACGGAGGGTGAGGCCGTGACCGTCTTCGGTTTAATCACCTCCTCTGATGTCGACTCAACTATTTCCACAGTGACTGTGGTAAAATAGCTTAGGTGCTCAGAGGTGTTAATCTCAGCTGCACTCACATTCAGGTAAGCAGATGCATTGGAGTTTCCAGCCATGTTTGTCACCATGCAGGTGTACACACCTGTGTCAGATAGCAGAACATTAGAGAAATTTAAAGTTCCATCATTGAGAATGTAAATCCTCGGATGATTAGAGCCATGGGTCAGAACCGTTCCATTTGGTAGGAGCCATCTGACAGATGACATGGGAGCTGTGCGGCACTTAAACTCAGCAACTCGTTCTGCAGATATGTTAATGTCTCGTGGAGCATCTAGAATGAAAGGAGCAGAGCACTGAAACATAGTCTGGTCCACCTCTACTAGGTAACGCCCTCGCAAATGGGCAGGGCTATGGCAGCGGCCACAACACGTAGAGTTGGTAGGGATGTACTCTCTTAGCCACCAAGCTAGCCACACCACATCACAGTCACACCGCCATGGGTTATGGTGCAAATGCAGCTCTACCAGGTAACTCAACGGTGCAAAAAGGTCATGGGGCAAAGAGCTAAGGTTATTATGGGCCAGGTTGAGTTCAACCAGGCCTGTGACATCATCAAATGCATTTCTTTCCATGATGGTGATTTTGGAGTTCATAATCCAGAGCTTTTTCAGGGATTTCAGACCCTTAAAGGATCCAGGCTTTATGTCCGGAAAGTAGTTTTCTGACATCTCTAGTTCCTCCAGCCCCACCAATGGGGAGAGGACAGGCATCTCCTGCAGATTACACATTCCAAGGTTTAGGTATTTCAAGTTGTATAATCCTTCGAAAGCACCCTCAGAGATATACTCCAGTTTTTTCAGTTCTCCTAAATCCAGGCGCATCAGGGAGGGGACACGGTTGAATGCATAAGACGGTATGCTTTCAATAGGGTTGTTCCTGAGCCATAATTCCCGCAGCTTAGACAAGTACTCAAAAGCGCCACTTGGGATTACAGTCAACCGGTTGTCAAAGAGCTCCAGGGTGTTAAGATTGGTGAGACCATTGAAGGCCCCCACCTCAATCTGCCGGATGGAGTTCCTGCCAAGCTGCAGCACTTCCAGATGGTGGAGGTGTCGAAAGGTGTCAGCATGGATTACCTCAATGCTGTTCTCCATGAGGTTGAGGTGCCGTGTATTAGTGGGGATGCCAGGGGGCACTCGGACCAGGCCACGCCTGGTACAAACCACCTTGCTGAACTGGTTACTGCAGGAGCATACAGCTGGGCAGTTCTGCGGTCCGGTGGGGGTGGCGCACACACTCCACGCTCGCACCATGAGGTAGACTGCACAGAGCAGGGCTGCGTTCCAGTGCACAGTTACCTGCCACAAGAGACTCATGATGTGGCGCATTCATAATTCAACATCATGTGGGGATTCGGCTCGGGAACGGAGAACAGTGGCCCTACCCTGGCTTGAGCAAGACACTGCTTCTGTTTTCCATTGATAGTGCAGGATGGTACTGTTTCATTATCATTAAAGAGAAAGACAGAGAGAGGGGAGGAGAAGAGAAATTGCAAATGATTATAAAATAAAGAAAAACTGTGGAGTAAGAAAGAAGTTTAAATACAATATACTTACATCATGAGTTCTTCTTTAGGTGCCCCCTTTTAATTTGCATAACACCGACAATGTTCAATAAGATCGCTACGACATGTTCCAAAAAAGTAAACTGGACTGTGAATACATGTGCCAAAATGGCTCCTTTGAATTCCAGTGGGATGCAGCGTTTAAAGAAACTGATTCAAGAGGTAAGGCCCATTGAGCTAAGCAGGTGCACGGATCCAGTCAAATTGAAAAAGATCTCCTCTCAGCTCCCCCATTGATTGTCCTTGGAAGCCAACGCTGCATACAGCTGAACATTTTTCACAAGACTCCATTTCCAAACTGCAAGTAGCGCAGAAAAAGAAGAAGAAAAAGCAATAGTGTTGGGACTGAAAACCCAAGTCTTTTACAGATTTTCCTTCCTGCCTGTTATAGACTAAAAGGCTGTTGTTCACCCCCCATCAACACTTGTCCTGTCGATTAGCAGTTCACTGACGAATACAAAAAACGGCAACAGACGCACATTGCAGTCATTCCGACTTGCCTTTTTCAACTCGCTGTTCTCCTGCTCGTTGCCGTAGCAGCTGCAGACTGCCGCGTGCACAGTTAGCAATAATCCGTCAGTTTCTCTGGAGGGGGGCTCGGGGGTGGTGGTGCGCAAGCAGGAAGGGGGAGGAAGGGGGGCAGCAACATCGCAGCAGTGAAGCTCTCTCTAGCGATTGTGCGTTCTTGCTCTCTCTCTCTTTCTCATTCTCTCTCAGTCACTTCAGTGTCAGAAAAAGGAGGAATTGATCTTGCTGTGTGACGTGCTGTCGATTTCAGAGTGCTTTCCTTGAATAGGATTCCGTAGTTCTTCACCCCTAGTAAAGATCTTGCGGTATTCTTTTATTCCTGCTTCTTGAGGTATTAAGTTGTGGCAGTTTGCCTGCTCTTCTCGTGCGGCTCTGGACTACCTGGTGGTTTGCGGGAGAGCGAGCGAGGCAGAGAGAAATTCAAGAACATACATGCACCTGGAGAAGAAGAGTGTCCACGGCGTCTGTGGTGGCAGCAGCAGTCCTCACCGTATCCTCAGCATACAGGATCCTCTCGCGCTTTTTCCCTTTATGTCACAGGGTTGCAGGCAGTCAAACCTCTGCGTTCTACCTCCTCCTTTTGTCCTTCAATGGAAACGTGAATGTACTGCTGACGCATCCCGCTCAGAGCAGTGCACTGATTTGATGCAGTGTTCCTGTGTATTAACACATCCACCCCCTCCTCTCTTTCTTCTATGCTCTGCCTCTCTCGCTCTCTCTCTCTCTCTCTCTCTCTCTCTCTCTCTTGCGGACATTGGTGAGGCTTTGCACTATCTAACTCTTCCTTTCTTACTCTTTGTTCTGGTTGTGCTTTTTTTTTTTTTTTTACCATTTATGTTATTTCTTTTTTTTTCCCCAATATGTACACTTTGCTTTTCTTTTTGCCTGTTGTGGTCAGTTTCTTTCTATCATATACCTTCACACGCAAACACAGACACACACCCACACACTCTACTTTCTCTCTCTCTCTCTCTCTCTCACTCTCTCTCTCAAACATACATCCTCATTCTCCTTCTGTAGTAAGCTCTATTGGGACTGCATTGACTAAGATAAAACAACACTACATCACCGCAATGGGGGCTCCTGTAAAAAGAACGAACCAACCCGCCCCCACCCCCCGGGAGGCTTTCCAAGCCATTAAATTTAACACAGAAATGCAAGGACTGGCTTTTCACAAAAAGCCTGCAGTAATATAGGTTAAAGAAAATTAAGATCGTTTAAATTACACAGCATTACACTGTTTGACTAAATTGAAATGATCAGAAATGAATGCAAAACACTGCATCTAATAATCCCTTTCATGCACAGATACATATGTACTGATCTCCAGACAAGCACATTGTACAGGATACATTTTCTAATGTGACATCATGACTGCTGACTGTGCGGCTGTCTGTAGGGTCACCACTTTGTGATGCCTGTTCTTTAAGGTAAGTAAAGAGATTATGATAAATGTTATGAAACAAAGGAGCATATAATTATGGAGAGGAAAAGAGGCAGTGGGAGACAAGAAGGAGCTCATCGAGCAAGATTAGATGGCATTTGAATGCAGATACAGAGTTCTTCAGTCCCTTGTTTATTCTACAGTATAGTTAATGGTTTCTCTCTCCCTCGTCTTCACTCCTTATTCGAAGACACACTGTTTTGCAATTCAAGCAGACAAACACACAGTACAGCAGAGAATGCGGTGCCAAAGGTTTTTGCATGCTGAAAATTGTTTACATTGTGTGTCCCTAATTTGAATTGTATCAAAGTAAGGTAGTACAAATGAGCTTTGTGGTAATTATACTGTATATATATTAAAAGCTACTCATTTTTCAGTGATCTTGATAATATATTTATACCCCATAATGTATTTATTAATAATTTCATGGTGGTTATCCAACGAACCTCATAATACCTTCAGCTCTTGATCCTAATATACAGTAGTACCTTCACATACCATGATGACAGTTTCAGATGTGGATTGAATGCCCTATTGGCCCTTTGTCAGCTGTTTCTGTGTTATGTTCTGTGTTGCTTAGTGCATAGTGGCATTATCCTAGAGACGCTCTGCATTTTCATGTTAGAAACCCAGCTGAGTTGATCAGTACCCAAACATGCACAGTTAAGCGTGTGTAATATGCATCATTATAATGTTTCTGTTTTATTGTGCATGCCTTATAAATGTCTGCATCTTAACCGTTAAAACAAAATTTAAACAACTGTGTGGTACTTAAAGCACCTTTTTCACTGCACCATTCTGTAGTGCTCCATTTGTAACAACCAGCCAATTGACCTGATGGATCACCAGAGAGACTTTGCACAAGTGTTGCCTTCTCTTCGATGAGCTAACAGGACAAAATGGTTCTTTGTAAAGAGTATTAAGCTACTAATTGTCTCTTTCAAGTTAAAGAGATACTTAGGGCATTTTAGCCGGGAGCCAGGAGCTGGGCAGGCTTTGTGCATTACAAAACTGTATAAATTAGCACAGCTGGGATCTAAGACAATGCATGGCGATTGGTTTAGCCTCCAGTTTAATGGCCCAGCAGTGAAGGTAATTGATATCCCTAGTGCCAACTCAAGTGCTAATGTCATTATAGAGGTCATATGCATGAAAAGGTTAAAGTTATGCAATGCTTTCCTTTTAGATTTGTATAGTTTCTGAGCTAGCTTCTCTAAAAAAAAAAAAAAAAACTGAGAAGTTTTTTTTTTTTAAGTCTGACAGCAAAATTAGATAATTCCATTTTTTCACAATGACTTTTAATTCCAAATTAAGTTAAAATATTGCAAATTGATAGAGTGCCTTGCCTTCTGTCACAACAGTGTTTAAAAGCACAAACACCAAAATATTATTTCAAAATTGTTCTGTTCATAAAATTATCAATTACTTTCTAGTAATACAGTTTAGTATCAATGATGCATTAGTTGCATTTTAATAAGAATATAGCATGATTGCTATTTTGTAGTGAATCAAACAGCAAATAGTGTCAGCAAATTAGATGGAGGAAAAATGTGCTGAGTTTTGTTGCTTGTAAAACCTTTTTTTCAATATAAAGATTGTTGAAGATTGTAAGAAACCTCATAAGCAATACCAAAATTACAGTTTACAGTGCATCATCAGCCTAATCCCCTATGAATGTTAGTATTACTTTGGCTCTTGACAACAGTACAAGTATGTACCGTTTAATGTCCACAAATGCCTGTCCCCTAAGGTTATAACATAACATGAGTAGTGGATGTAACCAGACAAAATGTACGTAACAACTTCACACACACACAGCATGTGCACCTCACGTTTCTTATACTCAAATTGCTCATGTGTCTTTTAAATGTTGTAATGTTATTTCTACATGACTGAGAGAATTAATTTTGCTTCATACATATTAACACAAGTGCATCATGACTCCCAAATGAAGCAAAACCAGAGCAAGTGACAGCAAAAGCAAGAAGGAAAAAAACAAACATATTTAGATGTGAAAAGAAGTTCACACTACAGCATTCTGATTAACTTAAGTATATTATATTACATTCGCAAAACATCAAAATCACCTAATGTCCTAGCTTGCAGAATGTATTGCTGATATTAAGTGATAAATACCTATAATTTATTGATCACTTCCTTCATTTACTTATTTTTATTTATTTATTGTGATTTAGCTTTTTTTTTTTTTGCTTCAACATTTTCCAAAAATATGTTGAACACATTTAGTTCATTCTCTGCAGCTTTTTTTTTTTTTGTATAAAAGGTAGTTTTGCTTCATTCGTCATGTACTGTAACACAATGCATCAGCTTTTGCTTTGGTCGTGGTTTGCCTAAAACATGGAAGTAAAATAAGGTAATACATCAGTTTTCAAATGAAACATTTTGTTATAGACAACCTTTTGTGTCAGAGAAAAGTAATAGGAGAAAATGATTAAGGGTTTGAAAATACGCTTATTACGTTTTACTGTCAATTTGTTCGAACTGTTCACTGATCCGCTGAAGGACATTACAGGACATTAATTATAACACCAAAGCTTTTAACAAGTTTGTTGTTTATCATATGAAGCTATGATTTTCTGCACAACAAACCAGGATATGTGTTTATAGAATGTTGGATTTGCAAAAAATCATTGACCCTAGGAAGGCTTTATTTTATGATCATGGTCCCTTTGCGGATTTTATACAGTATGTGTGGGGTCTGTGCTGAAGATCCCGATTTGGTTTGTTGACCTGGTTTGTGGGTGGCGAATGAGTGCACCCTAGGGGGTGTAAGATGGAGGACAGTGGAAGAGTGAAATGGCCTGTGTCAATACTGCACTTTTCCCTGGCCTACATCCCCTGGTTCTCTGGCTGCACAGATTAAATTTGTGGCACCCTGTGACCTAGTTTCAGGGCTGCTGTGTTTAGCGGTCACAGTGAAGGGTGTTAGTGAGACACAGTAGGCTGCGGGGGGGAAAACAGTGATGCCAGAAAAGTCAGCATAGTTGAGAAAACAGTTTCAGCGCTCACTAGCTTTTCATGCTAGTCCACTAATACACCCTTCATTATTGTGATTACGGCAGAGTGCTGATCATAATGCATGTTCAGTGTTACAGCAGAGGAGTGTGATTAGGTAATCAAGGAGAGACAGTGAGTAAATGTGTGATAGAGAAAGAGACTTGGCTCTGGGATCATCTGTGCTTATCATAGCATATTAGGAAAATGCTGCTCTTAGGCTTTTGGTCTGTCCTGAATCGATGGAGGTTTTAATGATGGATCCCTATTTTGAACAGTATTTTAATAACCAGATTTTTTTTTTGTTGAGAGGGAAGGGGTTGATTTATTAGCTGTCTGTTCCTGCTTGCCCTCATTGACCCTCATCATTGCACAGTGTATTAAAGCTGAAGTTGGAAAGGTGAGACTTGGTTTGGCCTCTTTCTGGTGCCCTCTGATCAGAGCTGTCTGTCTTATAATGAGCTATAAAGCCATCTGACAAAACAGTGAAAATTTATCTTGTCCATATTAATATATACACACTTTAAATTTATATGCATAAAAATTTACATACAGTATATACTGTATGTGTCTTTTTTATGAGAAAAGAATAATAAACTTGTCACTGAGCTGTATGTCATGTTTAGTTGTTTGAAGTTAGTCATTGGAGGCTTTAAAGCTCTTATATACCAATTTCAAACCAGTTCTTTGTTTTAAAATAGCCAAAGGACGGGCCCTCAGACAGAAGAACCGGTTCCATAGTAGCACCAACACTTTGCTGGGCTAAAACAAAGCTCTGCTTACATCAGGGGCTAGGGCGGGATTATCACAACCAAATAAAGTTTGTGACGGCCATCTTAAAAAATGGACTGAATCCGCATTGGGCAACTCAAACGCTTTCAAGTAATGATAAAGCTGGCAAAACATTGTTGAAGTTTGCCATTGTTGTTGTGTTTGCCTCTAGCATTTTTTTTTGCTGCTAGCATCTATTTATTTATTGTGCCACTAGCATTGCCGCTAGCATTGCCGCTAGCATTGCTGGGAAAGTAGAAACGTACACAGACGTATACGATGACGTAATGACGTGACTCTCTAGCCCATGGAAAAACAAAGCCGGTTCTTATGAGGTTCGCTATTGAACCAGCTCTGAACTGGCACTAGCAAAAGACATGAAAAGGGATAACACACTCAAATGAGCACTTGCACACCTGTTTCCTGTTCAGCCTAAATTAGCTCATTTATGTTTGTTCTTTGCCACCTTTTGTCATCTTTTCATTTTCCAAATGTGACTGTTTCATTTTGTGAATATTTTTCTCCTTTTGACCTTAAACTTTTTTAATTGCTTCATTCTGTGTCATACTCAGCGGTAAGTGCTATCTGCACTCTTCTGCATACTTAGGCTGACAGACACACAGAATTGGCTAATGTCACTGCGATTGACATGACTGAGAGACATTCCACCCAGAAATCACAGGGAAATTTTATCACTAAAATATCAGCCACAAATGGCATGATGGAGATTTAAATTTGTGATCTCCTGATGAGAAGACAAAAACCGTTTTCTCCTGAACTAATCAAGAACTCACTCTGTATTTGGTTTTCAATTGTCTGTAGTGCACTGTTTATATTATCATTTGAACCTTGCCTATTCTTTGACCACCAATCTGCCTTATGATTTGGATTTTAATAGAATTAAGCTAGAGCTTAAATCCACCTGCCACCAATTTGGGGCAGAATCATTCTGCCAGAATAATTTTAGTCAATTATTTATCAAAATATGCTTTTTATTTCTTCAATGAGACCTGCAGAATTTGTCTTGTTTAGTTTTTTTTTGCTTTTGTCTCTGAGTGCTGAACCCCGGCTAATTATATTTGCAGTCCTTATTTCCATTGTGATTGATTTTGCATGTCTGAATTAATGCTTCCATCCCTGTTTGATTAATGTTGTGTTTGTGATACAGCTTCAGTTGTTCTTCTCCTTTATAAACTAATGACCTTAATTATTTGTCGACCTCCTTTGGCAATTTGCCATCAACTATAGAGGTTTTAGACTGGTTGACAGTGCTCGTTTGCCCTTATTCTAATTAATCCCCCGAGTTTTGAAATAGATGTATAATAACTAGGTGGTCAGCAGAGATGCTTCATCGATAATGCCTTGTAGATGATGCTCTTGGATTTACACTGTGGTCACCCAACTCATTAAACTTACGACATACAAGTATTTTCAGTCCATGTTAGAAATAGTGCAATGCCGATGCTAGTGTTGGGGCTATGATCTATGGTGAAGTGAGCCATAACCCAATAGAGCAGCAGCAGTTGAAATCTAAGGCTTCACTGCCAATCAGAGATGAGATGCAGCCCTCGCTCCAGCCGGGCCGTGCAAATTGGAAAGCACTGAAGGCTGATTTGTGACTTATTTTAATTCCGAAAGAGAGTGTGTGTGCTCTGCCAGTCACATAGTTTCAGACACTGTGCTCTGCATTGTTTGACTAATGTCAGTCAAGTCAATGAGAAGTGGGTAATTCTTCATCAAAATAATGAATTCACCATTTTTAAGAATTCTTTATACATACAAAACCTCTATGATGTGAAAATGCTACATTTACATATGATGGGCCTGGTAGAATTAACATTCCAATCACTTCTGAATTCATTATCCTTGCGTTGCTGTGCCAACAGTTAGCACTAAAAAGAGACTTTGTCAGTGTTTGATGTTTGGTAAAGAGATGCACGGGACCCTGAATCCGGCTGACTTTTACCCAAAGCAGATAACAACAGCTGAACGATTCCAGACAGAAAAATAAAATCCCCCGCCCCTCCTTTTTTAGATAGTCATAATCAGCGTTTTGAGTTTTCTTTTGGAAACCATTAAGGAGTTGTCAAGTAAATTAATTAAGCATTGACAGAAGGAGGCCAGAACTGCTGTTGATAAGCGTCCTGCTGTGTTGAATATGGCTGCACCACAGTCTTTCCATCATACAAACTGCAAAAGTTTATATCGTCCAACTCATAAAGATGCAGTGCTAATAGCAATAACATTCAGTTTTTAAGATTTATGCACTCATTTGGCTGTATGGCAAAGTTGTTATGTGAGAGAAGGTGGCTCTGTTATACTTTTAGGTTCAAACTAAGATATATCTGTAAAACATGCTTTTTTTATCAAGCACAGGGAAATTTTCTGTTCACTCAGGCAGTTCCTATGAGATTTAACAAAGTAATCAAGAGTGATTGCTACTTGTATTCTAAATTAAGTGCACTTGAAATATGGCTTTCTTCCAGGAGAGTTAAGATGAGAAGGAATATGAGCTTTTCAACTAAAAATAAGAACATCTTCCATCATGCTTGTTACATGTTTCAGCACCTGTAGTACTCAGTAAATGCATTAGAGGTTAGCCATGAAGGGAAGCATGGCATGGGCCATCACATACAGCGGTGATATCGAGTATGTTTTCAATTAAGAAGTGACGGCAGCGTATTGAGGATTCTATGTCCCAAAAGTTGTAAGCGAAACCATGCACATGAAGCTTGGAGAAAGACTGAAGTAGATTGACATGGAAAGACTATCAGTGCTGTACTCAACCCCACAGAAGGGAGAGTAAAGGGAACAGAGATTGGTGAAATATGATTAGGGGCTTGGCAATAAATCCTTTAAACTGGAGGTTCTGACCTGTGGTAATATGTTTCCTATGGCAATTCTGGATTTCCCGGAGGTACTCTGGCCCTCCATGGAAGAAAAACATTCAGCAGCTTTCTCTAAATTGAAGTCAATAACAGCCTGCCGTTTATTAAGTGTTCTCAGATACTCCAGGCAGCTTCTGGACGAATGGCGATTGAGTTCTGAAAATATAGCAGTCTAATAGGAATCGATCTATCACTCCATGGTTGAGAAAAGCAACAAAATAAAAATATTATATTAGAGGGGTAATCGAATTGTGCTCAATTGAACTACATTGCAAATACAGTTTGAATAAACCTATATTTCATAATCGTTTTTAATATATTTGCAATTTTGTTTGCAATCCAGATTAAGAGGAAACTGTCTCATAAAAACCAACAGTCTGGGAGGCAGAGAAGGGGAAGAAGAAGAAATATGAAGCATATTGTTAATTAATTAGGCCCATGGGTGTGTAATTATCAGTCATTTTAATGTGCCCATTATTATAACCTTCATGATTTTCAGGCAAAAGGGAATATGTTTCACCTTGCGAGCTTAAACATATAATAATAATAATAATAATAAATAAGTATAATAATAATAATAAATACGTATAATAAGAAGTAAGTATAATTAAAAATATATATTTTACCATTCCTACATTCTGGTGGTTTTAATTTATTTATTTATTGTGTGGCGAAACGGTGCAGCATTTACTGAACGTTTGTGGCATGTCTACAAGTGATTACAACTCCTTACAACTAAGGATAAAGATTAAACAGCTATGTACAGTACCCATAGCAAAACCACTTGTTAGTGAGACTAATCAGAAAAAAAATGCTTCAACTTGCAAGGAAGAATAACGATTAAGATTTTGAGCAATGGAAAAAGGTCCTGATTGAGTCCAGACTGACCCTATTCCAGAGTAAGGGGCAAGGCAGAGTAAGAAGAAAAGTGCATGAAGTGATGCACCCATCATCCATAGTGCCTACTCTACAGGCCTCTGTAGGCTTCAACAGGCCAGGTCTAGACTTATAAACATTATTTGGTAATTTAATTAAGTCAGTTGACCTGAATGTGCTGAATGATCAGATTATCCCATCAATGGATTTTTTTTTCTTCCCTGAAGGCACAGGAATATTATATGGGAACAATCCCGAGATTCATCAGGGTCAACTTGTGAAGGTTTCTTTAAGCATGAGGAATGATTTTCACACATGAACTAGCCAGAGTCAGAGTCCTGACCCTTATTCCTGGGAATTGTTGGAGCAGACTTTAAAGAGTGGTTTGACTCTCCTGTTGTAAATTCATGTTCTCGCCCCTAAAATATACAGTATAGAATATTTTGACATTGCATATGGTTGTCTAAAGAAATTCCATTGCAAATGTACACCAAACATCTATTAATACAAGATAGATGAATTTGCCTGAATTTCATATATTGGTGGTTATATCTAGGTGACATCCACCCTCATCCGAGTGAATAATAAAAAAATAAAAAAATGTGGAGTGGCAATATAGCGTATTGACTTTGACACTGAACGTAAAGTGTTTCTTCAATATTGATCAAATGAACACCCAGGTGATTTAAGAGCACTTGCAAGTGTTTTCATACCCAAGCTGGCCATTTATTTATTTTTTTATTGCAAAAAAAATAAAAAATCCCAAATACTTATTAACTATGTTAGAGGTGTCCTTTTTTATGTTCAGAGTAAGCAGGGGTAGAACTACACATACTTGTGTTGTTGTACTCAAGTATATGACTCAATATAATGGTACTTTTAGGAGAATTATTAAACACTTTTTTTAGTTGCATTAAAAAAAAATTCAGCTTCACTGCAATTATGTTTGATTACTGTTATGTTCATTCATTCATTTGTTAATTTTAATTTGAGCAGGGCTTATTCTGGCAGCAATGTCTATAATATTCATCCACAGTGAGATGACAGTCGAAGGTCAATTGTTGCAGAGAGAGAGAAGAAAAAGCAATGCCTTTAACTCTGGAAAACCCTAAAATACAATATGTGCAAATTTTTATTAGAACAAATAAAAATGAAGCAGTTTCCTGACAAAAGTCTAGTCGTTAGGCACCAACCGCTAGTGAAAAGCAGACTGTGAGACAGTGGAGACAGTTATGCACCCCTGGCCAAATTTATTAGTGTGATAATGATCTGCAAATTATGCAAGCCAAAACCTGTGGCGATAGTCGTGTTTCACAGCTCAATGTCCAACCTGTGGAAATATGTACAGAATAGCTAATTGAGAGTGCTAGACTAGCCAGACAGATCATTTGATGTTTTAAAGTATGAAGGCTTTGTAGTAAAAGTAGAATATCACTTCTGATATTCTATAAATGTTCTGCAACAATTGCATTCTGTGTTAAAGTGGTGGAACATTTTATGTATAAAAGGTATCTGTTCTATCTGATTATTTAGCTAGGAACAATTGTGAATTAATATGAGCTAGTTGACAAATAACCCTTTTGAGCTTCTGATTGCCCAAAAGCATTTAGCTAGCCCCCTAATATTACCCTTTTTATGTACTGTTTATAAATTTACAAGATTACTTGAGTAATTTTACTTTTATTTACAATACAACAGTAGTTGTATGTTTAATCGAGCAAATGTATCTTGTAGTCCTACACAAAAATCTAAACTAGCCAGGGGTTTGTTTCCCGTACAACGATGTAGCTCTTTGCTTAACCACCATAGTACGATGCAACGTTGAAGAAACTAACTAACTAACTAGTCACGACTGTTTCCCAACACCATAGTACCTGTGTCGCACTTCCATCGTTAGAACTATGTTGGTTTCTTCTTCTTCTTCGATACA
>JAQQZT010000038.1:9017847-9043368 GCA_030068275.1 Clarias platycephalus | reverse complement strand
TATGGTTTCGAGAAACACCTAGTTGTTGAACTATGTTGGTAACGACGGAACTTGCGACCATAGTTGGCTAACGATGCATTTGGGAAACGCACCCCAGTACACCACCAAAATATTATATAATAATTATAAAACATAATACAATTATTATATAATATTATTATAATAAACATAATAAAATGGTTGACTTTCTAACTTGAAATCCCTTCCTGCACCTGTGACTTCTGACTTGGTTGCATCCAACCATCCTCAGCATACAGCATTAGCTAGTAGAGTGAGCAATAGCAAGTCAATAAACAATGGGAAAAAAATGAATCAACAATTCTAAGCTGTTGACCAACATACAGTAAAAACAGCAAACAATCATTTTCCAACAGTCCAAGATTTCATTGACTGTCTTTGGCTTTAAATAGGGTTGTTAAAATGATTCCCCATGCTCTTAGGACAATCCTTTCACAATTTACTTTCTCGAATATGCTTTATTTCATAAGAAAAGGAAAAAAAAACATAGATGTGAGACCCTGGTCATTCAGTGCATTCAGATTATCGGCTAACTATATTTTATTGCCACATAACATTTCTCAGTCTAGACCTGCCCAACTGAAGCAACCCCAGACCATAACACTGCCTCCAGAGGCTTGTTCAGTGGCCACTGTGCATGATGAATGCATAGCTTCATGTGCTTCTCTTTTTACCCCGACGCGTCCCTTGCACTGGAACAGGTTCAATCTGGACTCCCTCAATCTACTGTAGAGACAAAAGTCCAATCTTTATGCTCTAGCAAATTGAAGCCTTTTTCAGATTACGTCCATAAATTTATAAAATGATGACATCAATTCTTTTTATTTGAGCCTGCAATGTCAATGGAACAAGCTTTTCTAGTTCAGCATTTCGAATGTGCCCAGGTTCAAAGAAAAGTGTTCCCTGCCATGTTTCTGGCTATAGCTTCAGGTTAGCCACATGGCCTTGTCCCAATGCTGTGGTATTGCTTGTAGCCACAAGCATGTCTGTGACATCACTGAAAATCTGCGTGATGTATCGATCTGAGGAAGACTAGAATAATAGACCACCCATGTGGTGAAAATCCCTATTAATGCTTCATGCTATGGTCCTATTACAAGGATTAGAATTGTTGCTTGCTTTGTGTTCCTGTGTGTGGGATGTTTATAGGGAGGAGGCGTTTTTAAGGTATAAGTAGGGAGAGTTGTTGCTGCTATTGTGTGTGCTGGTGAACTGGTGAAGAGGAGAGATAGCACTGAGTGCTGGGGAGACGTAGGAAGTGAGAGAGCTCTGTGAGCTGTGTAGCCTGGTTTTTTTTTTTTTTTTTTTTTGCATGTACATCCTGCTGTCTCTGTTGGAGGTTGTTTGTCAAGTGGGAAATAAAGCGCTTTTGTTGCTTTGGCCTCATGAGAACTTCAATAACAATGTTGCAAGATTAATGTTTGCTTACAATGAAATATGAATTCCCTAGATCTGGGTGGACCTTGTCGTGTGTCATTCCTCTATCAATATTTTGACATTGATGGAGCACAGGGGCCAAAGGTTTGCATCTGACACTATTGTGAAAGCTCATCGCGAGTACGAGAGTTTGTTTCTGAAGCCTCAGTGCTGGCATGATGTTTTAGTAACAGCTTGTGAGTAAGTGTCAGTTCATGATTTAACTCTTGCCTGACAGAGATGCTTAACCTGATAACTCATTGCTAGCAAAGCATAGAGCCCCACAGACTTCTTTAAATCCCTGCGGTTAAAAAGATTGCGCAGTCTCACTGGGAGGGGGGGACTGGGGGGGTGTAACGGGAGGAAAAAGAATCGATTTCCGGTCACAGTCCATTACATGTGTGCTCTTCCCCTCTCAGAAGCCAGGGCAACACATTTTCTCACACACACACACACACACACACACACACAGACACATACACACACACACCATACTATACTGTATCTTACATTCAGAACATGCAATCTCTGTGATTTGGCCTCCTTGAGAAATGTTTTATCTCATGACTGGCCATGTTCGAGTACACGATATACACATTTTCATGCTGTTTGAAGATCTGTTGAGAACAACCCTCTCGTTGTACAGTATGACTAGTTACTGTAAGTTGCCACAAAAAATAACACTAATAATAATGCATTAATAGCTAAACCTTACTTGGGCAAAAATGTAAGAAAATGTTTGAGGCATGCAATTTATCATAAACCAAGGTCATTAGCTCCATTGTAACGCTGTCATATTGACATTTTTTTCCTGTGAGCCTAATTATTAGAGATTTGTTAGGTCCAAATAATCTCACATTAACGTCAAATTCATTATTTCACATGCCACTGCTGCTGGAATTAAAATATGATAAATGTGTTTGGACAATTTGCAGCAATGACAAATTTAATTTGAAGCTCTTTTTTAATGTACTGTAGGGTTTTACTTAACCATATCCATGTACTTACTGTAAGTATTCGCACCTACATACAGTATGCCCTTTATGTCATTTTATACGTAAACCTACAGTATATAAACATTTATAAAGGGGTCAGTTTACGAAAGACTACAATTGTTAATTCAGTATATGGCTCGTAAATACGTATTTGTGTGAATACGTGTGAATTAAATCTCTGACATTGGTTCTGGTAATATAACTCACAGGTATACAGAATTTTTGTACATTATTAGAAGGTGTAGGACTTTAAGTATTTAAGGTCAACAGTCCAGAGCAATGGAGAGTGTAGAAAGGAGGTGTAGAGGCGTGGACAGGCAGGTTGGAATGTGTGTAGAAAAGTGTCAGGTGTGTTATGTGACAAAAGAGTACCAGCGAGAGTGAAAGTAAGGGTGTACGGTACAAGACAGTGGTGAGACCAGTGATGCTCTACGGCTTAGAGACAGCGGCACTGAGGTAAAGACAGGAGGCAGAGTTGGCAGGATAAAGAATGAGTCCATCAGAGGGACAACCCATGTTAGATGTTTTGGAGACAAAGTCAGAGAGGCCAGATTGAGGTGGTTTGGACATGTTCAGTGAAGAGATTGTAAGCATATTGGTTGAAGGATGCTGAGGTTGGAACTGCCAGCCAGGAGGTCTAGAGGAAGACCAAAGAGGAGATTTAAGGATGCAGTAAGAGAGGACATAATGTTGGTGTGCGAGAAGAGGATGAGGAGGATAGGGCTGGATGGAGGCAAATGATTTGCTGTGGTGACCCCTGAAAGGGAACAGTCGAAAGACAAAGAAGTGCATTATTAATAATCACTCTAATCATAATTAATAATCACGCTAATGCATTCTTTTTGTTATGTATTTATTATATTCATTTATATTTATGTGTGATATGTTTAGGATATACTATTTCTATATCAAGTGCTGTACAAAAATAAGTTGTTGAAGTAGCGCATGTTGGTGGAGTAACTCTTCCTCTATACAAAGGTACAGTATTACCTAGTCAATAGTCTCCATCACAACCAATACATTTGCACTACTCTTGAAGCTAACTCTCAAATTCTCTGTTCTCACAGTTGATGGTCTCCCACTGCATGATTTGTCTTCAATTCTGGTGTTCCCTTCTTTAAATTTCAACTATCTGTGCACATTGTTCTTGTCAGTGGTGTCATCTCTGTAACAGTGGGAGACCATCAACTGCACCAAAGTGGATTTTCAATGAAGACTCAAGGGTTCAACTAAGCGATGGTGCAAATACATGCTTTGTGATGGAGGCTATTTGCGGTAGTATTGAGTATTGAGTGGGGTGATTTGAATGACCTGTGTAAGTAATAAAAATGCCATGCCTTTTAGGGCCTAAAATGCCATGCCCATGGGGGGGGGAGCGGGGGGGGGGGGGGGTCTGGTCTGTGACTTTAAGGTTCATTAGTATGATAAAAAGTATAAAAGACAGGCTGGTGAGGCTGCAAGAATGTAAATGAGTCTGTTTTTGAGAAATGCCACAAGAAGAATTGTAATTATAAAATGTTTAAAAAACTATAGTCATTGATGGTACAGAGGAATAGCACATAAATCTTATAGTAAAATAATCAAGTTTACACCACCCGTTGTTCTTTTCCTATAACAGCATACCCCAGGTATTTTATTCCTTATTTAAGTTCTAACATACAGTACACTACATGGCCATTCTTTATTTTGTATGCTGTAGCTTTATGATTCACCTTCACTGGAACTTAGAGGCTCAACCCTGTGCACGAAACAAGTTCAATGGTTTGCCAAGGTTGGAGTTGAAGATCTCAAGAGGCCTGCATAAAACCCTGACCTCGGCTTCACTAAACACCTTTAGGATGAACTGGAATGCTGTCGGTGTACCAGGCCTCCTCACACAAAATCAGCGCTTGACTTCACTCATGCTCTTGGGGATAAATGTGCAAATTCCCATAACCATGCTGCAAAATCTAGTGGAAAGCCTTCCCAGAATAGTAGAGGTTATTATGATAATAATAAAGGGGCACGCAATCTAGAATGTAATATTCAACAAGCACATATGCGTATATTTCTTTAATGGCAGATGTCCACAAATGTTTGGGCTTCAACATAATCAAATGGCTGTATTAATAATAGCAAAAGGCATTAGAAAAAGAAAAGGAAAAAAAAGAATATTAATAAAAGCATAATTAATGAATGTGCATGTAAGTTATTGGCAACTACTTCAAATATCTGTTGCTATTAACTACAGCTACTGGTTCCTCTTGAATGTGTTAAAATGCTACAACATGGCAGTGTGCACTATGAGGAGTGTGTGCATTACACCAGTGCACACAAACAGGCCAAACTTGCTGTTATGTGAAATTACAAAATCAATGACTGGGTTGCATTGGGGAATACATTATGATGATACCAGTAAATCAGTCTACTCTCTATTTTTATTTATTAACGGACAAATGCAATGCATTAGAATTGGAAGAGAATAGAAATAAAGATGAGGAGAAGCTGAAGGAAGTCTGTCCTCCTCTCTGTTTCTCAGCAGAAGGTAATGTTGGACAGTGTGAGGTGCCATGTGCTGCTCTGCCCACACCAAACCTGGCATCTATCCCACATCTTCCACTACTCTGGTGGCCCTGAAGAGGAGCTTAAAGGCTTAGCCTATGCATATATGACAGCTATCATGTGAAGAGATGGATATATACTCATATTGCATTTTAGAAAGTCTGAAACTTTTAATACGTTGGCATATTTCAAATATGAGTAAGACAGAATGCTTAGTGACATTTATGCAACAGTGCATAAGGATGAAAAATGTGGGGCTGTTCGTCACCTCAGCAGGTCTGAGCACTGTTTAGTGGTTGTCCATGGAAGGATACCGTCCTCAGCTGCCATCATCGCCAACCATCACTACCGATGTTCTCATTGAAACTTTTTAACACAATTACTACTTAATAAAAAAAAAACTTGCTTTAGTTAGAACTAATCATTACTGATTAATGCATTGATCTGCCTGTTTGTGTGAGAGAAACATGAGCTCCAAGTCAAAACCTACTCTTTTCATAATAACACTCTGTAGTGAGACCAATTAGATCTACTGCGTTCAAGAGACCATGAACATCAAACCTGAGGGATTCTCAGATTCCACATGGCTCAGGTTTGATAAGGATTGATAAGAGTGCTTTACAAGCCAGTCTAACAGAAAAAGAAATCATATTAAGCATATGTTGCAACACACTAGATGCTGAAGATAACTTGCATGCAAGTATTTTTGTGAGGCTTGCTTGCTTTTACATACACAATGTTAAGTCAGTTTGAATTGAGACTTAGTGTTTTGTTTTGTTTTTGTTGTTTTTTTTCTTTTTCCTGTGGTGTAATTCAATTGGGAAGATGAGGACATGGCAATCAAACTCGGTGTGAACCAAATCAACCGATCTAAAAATGTCTGAGCAAGATGGTCTTTATCCAGTTCTAAGCCGACCCTATTGCCGTTAGATTGCAGCGAGAAAACAAACTCTGAATCATCCCAAATTTTGTTGTTTTGCTTTCGGCTGCTCCTATCGATGACTCGCCACAGTGGACCATCCGATTTGCACACAACTTGGCACAGTTTTTACGCCGGTTGCCCTTCCTGACACAACCTTCCTGTTTTATTTGGGCTTGGGACCGGCACTGCATCCAGTTGAATAATGGAAACTATGGGAGCAAACCAACATACAATGTTTTAGGTATTTAGACAGCATTTTTTGATTTTCTAAGTGTAACCTTATAAACTCGGTGCAAATAGACCCAAAGGACAGACCAAAACTGTAACAGAGCAGAAATGTACTGTAGTTCTAGAAATCCCAACCAATTAATAAAAATAAGAAAAAATGGTGGATGAGATGTACAAAATGTGAAAGAAAACAAAAATCTAAATACATGTGGTATAGGCCCCAGGAGCCACTTGACCCTACATGGGATAACCAGTATAGATAATGTAAGGATGAATGGATTGACAGTATATACTGTAACTATTATCATAGCATTTTAACTACGTATTATCTATTAATGTGCTAATTGCTAGCCCCTGCTCTTTTTTCTGATTACTACTGACTTGATGTTTTTTTTTTTTGCCTGAACAAATTCTGACCAATTTCACAAAAAGTTTTATGAGTATGATTATTATTTTAATTTTTTTTTACATACACAGTACATTTTCTACTTTTAGGCTAATTTAATTATGTTCAGTGTGACACTAAAGGAGAAAATACATTTGCAATTAAATTAAAGTAATAGATGTGAAATTGACCATAAGAATGAAATATTTAGCATGCATATAAGCATAACTTCTGTATGAGTGCTTCTTAAGAATTCCAGTTTGTGTAGAAATGATTAAGATTGTTTTGGACTGTCATTTTAATAGAAGTTAGAGCGGAGACATTTCAAGTATGAGTCTTATAAAAGGTCTGCTATTCAAGTCTCTCTTCTCTCAGCGGTGCTTAACCACTGTTGTGCAGGTGTGGACGACACGCTCCAAGCCATTCTCTAATATCCACTCATCCTATGAGGGTCCTGGTTAGCATACCTTGTTACTATGGTAACTGTATCCCCATTTCCACCTTTTGCACATTGGCAGTGTGGAGTGGTTGAATCACCATAAAGAGAGAGCGAAAAGGGGGTGGGAGCGGGGGGGGTGTTTGGGTTGAGTATTTATTTTTAATAAACATTATTTACAGAAGCATAATTAGTGATTTGAGAGCTGCGATCTCATACTTGTCTCCTGCTGTTTATACAGATTATCTCCTCAAAATTAACCAACATAAAAGCCCACTGGCAATGCATGCAAATATATGCTATGCAAATTCTCTAAAACAAAAATTATAAATAAAAAAAATTTTAATGTCCATTTTTTCATATACATACACAAGGTTTTTTTTTTTTATTTTATTATTATTATTTTTTTAAAAACTACTTAAAAACCAAAAGAGCTTAAACATGTCCAGAACATAAGTCCAAAAATCTTCCATCCATGTTCAATTCGTTTACTAATTTAGTAAAACTAGGTGCCATTCAGTGATCCTCTGTGCCCTGTAGAAGGCTTAGTGCTGTACTGTTGAGTTATGAAAGTGTCCGCTCCTATCAGGATTGCATTGTTTTATCATAGAATCAACATGAACTGTCAGAAGAACTTTGTATTGATTTTCAGTGACTGTCCCTCTAAGAGGGAGAAAATTACTCTAAGTAGGTGATTCTCTTTGTGTGTGTGTGCGCGCATGTGTGTGTGTGTGTGTGTGCGCGCATGTGTGTGTGTGTGTGTGCGCGCATGTGTGCATGCATAAATGAATAAATTAAATGTTAAAGCCTTTTTACGCAAGAACTGGAAACACTTTAAGGTAATAAAATGTTATTTTATTTATGGTAATAAGCAATTTTGTATGCAAGTTATGCTAGTTTATTCATTTAAGGTTGTTTCAAGATCTAGATTAAAATTTGTACATTTCCCATATTTTATATATATTGTTTTATCAAGTTAACTGTTAAGTCTGTTAATGCTCCAGCTGAAATATCCTCTATCTATTTCACTTCTCTTCCAACACGCTAATAGAAAAATGGAGGGAAAAAAACAAGACAAAAAGCAGAGAATGATTTCTTTCAGAAATAGTTTATAGTCCAGTGTTTGACTTCATCTACTACAAATTATTCAGTAGCTACAGTGAATCCCTGTATGTATTTACAATAAGAAGGAAGAAAAATTGCCATAGAGTACATTACATTCAGAATGACATTAGCATTTCTATGTGGATAAGGTTACACAGTTACACAGTTTGTTTTGTTATTGAACATTAGTGAGTATACGCATTTGTTTAATGTAAATAATATTATTTAATAGACATATTAATAATAAACATCAAATTTTAATACTGCTTAACATTTAATAGATTTTTTTTTTTTTGTGTGTGTGATAAAGTTTACAGTTACAAGATATTTATTCATCAGTAGCTAAAGCATTCTAACCAAGCTCACTTTTAAAAATACAACCATGCGCTGAATATAAATCTTGTTAAACTCCTTCAAGGTCTCCCACTAAATGAGAAAATTCTGTTCTAAGGTCAGCATGTACTGTATGTCTTTCTTTAATAAATCAATTTATCTAAAACTAAAAATAAATAACACAAATGTTATTTAACATTTTTAAATGTTTAAAAAAGTATCAAACCTGTTGAGAATGCATGTAGTTCACTGGAAAACCAAAGCCTTATTAACATCGTATTATTCAGATAAAAAACATATCTTTTAGGAAATACTGTGTATTATTCAGTAATGGCACTGAAGCCAATCAGAAAGGTGTGAATGCAGTAATGAGAATGAGGTTTCTAGCTTTGAAAATTTAGTGATGAATGAAAAAATAAAAGAGATCTTTCTTACAGAGCAATGTATCTCCTCATGTTTTCATGTTTCCAGATGTTCTACCTTCATCCAGGGGATTACTCCAGTTTCCTCCTAACACCTAAAAATTTTACCAGTCTATAGTTTGTCTGAGCTAAATTGCCTACAGACGTGAATGAGTGTGCGCATGGCGTCTTTTCATAGATTGGAGTCCAGTGCAGATTGTGTTCAAGTCAATAATTATTTTTTTTAATTTATTTAATATGTAGTGCTTTTATAAATGGATTTTGTCTCAAGCAGCTTTACAGAAATCTAGAAATGAAAAAAAAAATCTTGACTCATGGCCTGTGTTCCCACGACACAGGATCCAAGAATACAAGGCTGACCAGGACAAAGATACTGAAAGTGAATGAATAAATAAAATACTGTATATCAGTCTTGTCAAAGGCAGAACTGGAATTCTGTGCACAGAATGATGAAAGTTTGAGAAACCAAGGTAAAATACTGTTATTGATTTTAAACATAATATTTTGCTAATATCTGAAATGGTAAAATCTCGGCTTTCATTATATTTTAGCTTAGATTAGCTAAGAATGTATCTTTAAAATATTAGATCTAAAACTTTCAAAAGAGCTCATTCGATAATGTTAAATGACTTTAAATGTCATTTAAAGGGGATTACTTAAAATAGTTTGAGCCATAATTGAAATTTGCATGAAATACATTTACATCTAGCAGTGCCAGCTGATTAAATCATTAATTATTTTTGATTTTCTGTTAAATAGATATAGATTTTTAATGCATTCAGTGACTGAAAATGGATCCTTTTCTGGCCAGCACTTAACCATGTTCATACACACGCGCACACACACACGCACACGCACACACACACACACACACACACACACACAAAACCCCCATTTTGTATTCCAGCCTGGTCTGTGTTGATTCCATTTTGACTAATTAGGCTTCTGCATTCATCAGCCCTGTGTGTGTGTGTTGTATAAAGGAAGCTTTATCTGAAGGTGGCACATTTCTTAAGTGCCTGTGAGTGCCTCTCTCTCTCTCTCGCACACACACATGCACGCTCACACACATGCATGCATGCACACTACTATAGATTTCTCATGTCATTTGAGTTTGGCATTAAAAAGTCAACTTAATAACATCATTTAATTCAGGCTCAATTAGTGTTTGACCCTGCCTTGGTTATCTCCTGTGCAAAGTTCTTGTCAGAAATCTGGGCATGGCGGAATTGGAAGGACAGTGACAGAAGATAGGGTTCGGAGGAGAGAGAATGAAAGAGAGAAATAAAATGAGGGGGAGAATGACAGAGCGAGGGGTTTCGCCCAGTGGGGAAAAAAAGCTCTTTGATCCTCCAGATGGCCCACAGTGTTCATGCTCTGTCTTCCACATACAAACATGCAAACAAAGCTTTAAGATTATCAGCAGAATGAGATTTCAGTCCGTAATGATCAGATATGACTCCTCCCTGAGGCAGCCACTATAAAGCATTATAGCACTGTGATAGCGTTTAAAGCCATTACATCACTCCAGGATATTCCTTTCATTGTCTGGGATGATTTTACTCTGGAAATGAAATGAAACAAAATTATTCGTTTTAGTTAAGGCAGAGCTCGCAAATAAACTTTGATTATTCAGTAAATGCTACAATTAAAATTATTATTTTCTATATTTAATAATAATAATAATAATAATAATAATAATAGATGTTTGACATTTTTATGTGATCTGGGTAATGTTTCACCTGCATTGCATTTTGACTCAACAACACATTCCTAACAGTAAAACCACATTGTGTTCAGCTGCATCTTCCCTTCTCAACATTGATTATTTCCCTATGATTAAACTCCCTGACCTGTTTTATTCCCAACTCATGATTTAGTGATAATGTAAAATATAAAATGTCTGGATGGAAACTATTTCTGTCTGCAAAGGCCACAGGTGCTACTTGAAAACAATTGTAAAACTGTTGAAAATTTTGTTTTATGGTAAGGATATAGAGTAACTCTGTCATAAATTCATGACAGAGAGAAATAGAGGTACAGATGGAGAAAGAGAGAGAGCACAAGATGAGAGAGGGAAGAGGAAGGGAGAAGGGGAGAATGTGTATGTCAGATGGTCGCTGGCCTCTTCCCAGGTATTCATAGCTGTCATTGACAGTTAGCTCAGTGATCTCTGACTCTATTGCATATACATAATTCAACAGGCATGCTGCTTCCTTAATCATAACAACTCCGCCATGTTGATGGACTTTCTCACATGCATGTATGAGCTGGAGAGCAAAGGGAATGAAAGAGGACAGTGGCTAGTGCTGGTGACGGACACTAAGTGGCAATTTTTAGATTGCATCCATTTGCCAAAGCATCTGTTTTATGAATACATTGTGAGTTTCCTGGCTCTTTTCCTCTGCTCCCATACTGTGCTAAAAATTTGCACAAGCTCACCAAGATTCTGAAACGGGTTACTATACGATACAAACTGAAATGAAATAGTTTGCTCTTATGTTTTAACATTTTTCCATTTTCCATGATGCTAAATGGATTTGATTAGCTGAGTTTAATCTAATACTGTATTATTATTGCAATTACTTATTTTTCTTCTTTCTCTTTCTTTCTATTTAATATTATTATTGCATGCCAATTTCTATCCGGCAAAATATCCGAGTCGTACAGATGCTCTGAATGGTGTTCTATTACAGAATTGGGTCAGTGGTTTTCCCAGAATACCCTTGGTGTCACTTTGGGTCAGGTATATGGATCTCCCTCAAGTTTGCACTCACTTCCACAAAACTTAAATCAAAACATTTGGCTTGACCTTATTATCGACGGGGATAGATACACATGGGGTCTAAAATGCACTGTTTTTGAGTTATAATAAAAAAATAATAATAAATATGTTCCCTCACAGAGCTCGTTTGGGTCTGATTGCAAAATGAGACAAGTTATGTCTATGAGTTCAAATATCTCATTGTAAAGCAAATGATGTCATATCTTTGTAACCAAATCATTTTCATTATTTTGCTCAGGAAAACATTGCACCCCTACTTCACAATTTCTCCAGGACTTGCATCAACAAAATACTGTTTCATTTGTGTATTTTTAATAAAATAGAATAATACTACAAAAATATTTTACTTAATTATGTTTCATTTATGTGCAACAAAAACTTAAGCTTGTAAACTTTCTTAATCTAAAAGGTAAATGTAATATTGTCTTAAATGTAATATATTTCTGTACATTCCTGATCATCCATATATTAACATCCTTTTTTTTTTGGTGATAAACGACAAAGATATTTGATCCAAAGAGAAACAGGTGAGAAAAATATATCTTAATAATTAATAATAATAAATAATCAATAATTATTTCGACGTATACATTATAATGGGAAAATAATGTTATTTAATAGGTAAGCGCTAATTCATTTTTATAATTTATTTTAGAATAAAAGTAAAGAGTTTCCAGTACAATAGCATTTAAATAGCATTTTGTTACAGTACAGTAATGTAAAAGGTAATTAAATAGGTAAGTATGTGTTAAGTGTTTAGTATGTTCTAGGGCTGTACTAAATCTAATGCAAAAGTGGGCTTAACTTTTAATTAACTGACATCATTCAGGTCATTTAAACTGCCCATGTTGGGGTCCCCAAGTGGCGCAGATGTAACAAGCTCACCCTATCATCTGGAGATTGCAAGTTTGAATCTTGGGTGATGATGTAGCCTCCTCAGAGGGGAGGGATGGGAGGCACTTAGCGCTCTCACATCAATCACGTTATCCAATCATGTGTGTCTGTGAGCAGTTTGGAAACAGTACATGAGCAAGAAGCTCAAAAATCTGCAGTTGGCTGGTATCTCATAACTCAGAGGAAACACTTTTACTGGTAGTAGTAGCCCTAATGACAGGTGGAAATTGGATACGATACTAAAACCGGGAGACAAATGCAACACATACAAGAAAAAAAAAATAAAACAAATAAAATATTTAAATTCTGCACATATTTGTAGAGTAACTCTTCCTCTATTCAAAGGTACTACTCAACATAGTCTCCATCACAAGGGATGCATTTGCACCATTGTTGAACCCAACACTTGAATCATCTTTGAAAATCCCCTTTGTAGTTGATGGTCTCCCACTGAGTGGTTTATCTTCAATGGTAGTTTTTCCTTCTTTAAACTTCATCCATCTGTGCACATTGCTCTTTTCACTGGTGTCATCTCTGTAGCAGTGGGAGACCATCAACTGCAACAAAGGGGGTTTTCAAAGAGGAATCGAGAGTTGGGTTCAGCGATGGCACGAATGCATCACTTGTGATGGAGACTATGTTGAGTAGTACCTTTGAATAGAGGAAGAGTTACTCTACCAAAAATTTAAAAGACCTTGTCAGATAACAAAATACGCCCACTTTGGCCCTACTTTCACAGCAGCTCTTGTAATAAGTAACTGGTAATATATATTTTTTAATAGGGAGAATAAGTGGTCTGTAACTGGTACATATTTTCCAGGACAATCCACCTAGCAATTGTCAATAGTCAACCACATATTAACTAATAAGGACGCTTTCAGGATTCTCTAGTGGTACTCGATGCCAACAAAGGGATAATAATGGAAAGAAAGAAAAAATAGTTACACTTTTTGAGTTAATAATCATGTGCAAACTATCCCTTATTTTACAGTCATGCAACCAATTAACAATTATTTACATCCTGTTAAACCATTTATTTTATACTGTAGTAGTTTTTATTATTATTATTATTATTATTATTATTATTATTATTATTATTACTATTATTTAATGGAGGTTTTTAAGTAGATGTTATGCTACTTTGTAACTAAGAATCTATGTCGCAATGTAATAATAGACGTGCATATATTAGGTTTTTTTTAATCTGGTATTGTTGTACATTTCTTTTGAACTGACTGTAATATTTATCTTGTAGACAGGTGAAAACTGTGGCCTGTAGTGTAGCAGAATATTTTCTAGGGAGCCTGGATAAGGTGAGTTTCAGATCTGCCTAGCAGCACTGGAGTGTGAAGTAACGTATCTAATCTAGTTGTACCATGAGCGTGAAAAGAAATATTTGATGTGGCACTGAATCAGCTAAACAAATACCCAATGCATGATATGCATAACTTAATAAAAAGCAATTCAATCAAGATGTTCTGCAATCCGAGTGAATTTCCACAGACCACACTGAGTTTCACTGAATACTGATGTGATGCTCATACTCTTCTTTTCTTCTTTCCCTTTATTACAAGCTGCACTGGAGTGAGGTGTGTGTAAGGCTCTTGGATGCCTAGAACAAACTGTATTTGTGTGTTTCATATGTTAATGCAATAAACAGTGAACAACATGATAACGACCCAGCTGTTGGGCTGTTAGAGCTTCTGTTTCCTTTCTTTTCAGAAGCAATAGCAGTTTTTGACTCTCATTATGCTACGCTAAGCAGTTCTGCCACTACATTAAAAATGCACATGGAGAGAGCGGTATAGATGATGGGATCCCTACTGTTCTGCTTAAATATGTTCATCAGGGTCTTAGTAAGCTGACTTGCAGAAATATTGAGCTAACAGTATATGTCGGAAGGATAATGTAACACTACAAAATATTTGTATGAATTATAGTGCTAAAACTCACCTGAATATGTTTTGCAAATGACATAGACCTAACGACTTTAGATAGATTTTTTAAATAGTCCTAAGGACTGCTTTAAGGATAGCAAATTGACTTAACTCAAAAGACATACTTTTGTTGACATGAGGTCATGTTATGACTCTGGTGTTCTATGTTCTGGTGTGATATTAACAGAGGTGGGTAATAACATTTACACTTACTCTGTTACATTTACTTGAGTAACTTTTTTGAAAAATTTTTTACTGCACCATATTTATTACTTTTACTTGAGTAGATTTGCGAAGAAGAAACGCTACTCTTACTCCGCTACATTCGGCTATACGCGACTCGTTACTTTTCTAACCATTCAGTCTACTCATTAGATATTTATTTATTTTTTGCCAGAGAAACACAGCCGGTGGATCTACCACTGTGTTTCACCATTCAGATGTAGCAACAATAATCACATGACTCCGTTTGACCAATCAGCCGCAATGACAATAACCACATGTGGTCAAATGACCACACAGAAACGCTGCATATAGCATTTGTGTTTTAAGCAATATTAATTGCTCTGTATAAAGACCATGTTCTTTTCAGCTCTTTGTTTTGCAGTTGGTAATTTCTTAATGCCAACATGCATTATGATTTCTTTTGTCACTATGCTTTGTCACTTCTGCCTGTCTGTTTCTAAGCTTATGGTAATGATAACTGCCACAGATCAAAGCATCCGTTTCCTTGTTTTTGTTTTGTGTTTGTAAATATATATTAGAGACACATCAAACATCAAAACCAAACTCAAAATCTAAAAAAATACAATAAAAAAAAATAACAAAGAAATTATCATTATCATATATATAAAGAAAATAACAGAGAAGAGATGTATTTTGTCTTTACCATGAAATTTTCTTATTATTATTTTTTTTTAACATAAATCATCTGAGCCGAAACTACTGCCTGGTGGCAAATATTTGTAGTTATCTTTTACAGTATACAGTACGCAAAAGTGTGTGTAGAAATTTGCTTGTTTTGTTAATGCTCTGGCTGTAAAAGGCAGCAATGCTGTTTCGGATGACTAAAGGACCTACTGACAAATATCCACCCCTCCTTCTGTACTCCTATTCCTGATGTCCCCTTCTCTTTTTCTCAGTCTCCATCTTTCTGTCTCCTGCATGCGCGCACGCACACACACACACACACACACACACACGCACACACGCACGCACGTTTCCCTTCTCCCTCCCCCTATTTCTGTCAGAGGACAATAGAGCAGGGTGGACAGAAATGGCTTTTTGAATGACACAGGTTGGCACCTCATTCAGTGTGTGTATAACAGGGTGCTTGGATGAATGATATTCCCTCTGCAAGCCACTCCTTAGGTTTTGGCACAATTCCACCTTCATCAATATCAATGAAACCAAGCTGCTGCTCCTTTAACCTTTACAAATGTCCCTATACTTTTGCTGGATTGCACCATATATCTGTGTCCTCAATCATTTGATTAGCACTGATGAGATCTTTGATATCGGGTTGCTGGAGTAGTACGAATGCAGCACACAGCATCTCTGTGACTGGATGCGAATAAAAGCCTCATATCTTATTTCTCTCTTATCGTAGACTAGCCTGTCATTTCCAGTTACAACAGGGGGTCTATTGAGGAGTTTCCTCCTCTTTGTTTGCTGCGTCATTCAGGATGGATTCCAAGCTCATTTCTATATTTATCTTTCTGAAATGCCATGAAAATGGTAGATGTGGGGGTCTTAAGGAGCATTTTGGACATCTGTCTCTCATTCGTGTCCCTCTTTTTCTATTTAGGCAGCATTACAATAACAGCATCCTTACAGAGTCATGGATGCCTAGTCACCAGCTTGAACCCAGAGCTTTGCCGTCTTTGAGTCCTGACACCTGTTCCCCATTATCTCCTTCACTGCCTCATACATAATACTTTCTGTTTCTATCCGGTCTGTTCATAAGCTTATCATAAATTTCTTAGCAGATGCTTAAGCCTTCCAAATTCACATTTTTGTCCCCAGATTCACAGTATCCCTCGTGGTTGCTTTGTCTGTTCAGTTTATAATACAATTTGTCTTGTGTCTTTGTATTCACACCCAGCTTCCGTCTTGCTCTGGTTCACATATCCTTTTGTCTTTAATCTTTATACACTAACATTTAATATTAACACTGTTATTAGTTGTTTCTCCTCAGTGGCAAATAGTGTACATGACATGCTAGATGTCTCCTGAGTAAAATTGCAATTTTGTTACCATATCGACAAATTCATACAGTATGTTCCAGAATTAATTCAATAATATGGTTCATATGTTCAATATTAACATGGTTATGTGTCGGATTCTGTTCTATAGTACCTTTTACATTCAGTCTATCAAAATAGATTTTTTTTGTCAAGACCATGCACTTTGCCTTTATCGTCATATGTGTTATGGTATGTGTAAAAGTTTGACTCAATTAGCTCGTTGAATTTAACTTATCAGGCTATTGCTCTCACTCAGGATCAGGATCACACAAGCACACCCACACATTATGCAGAATTTGGGAATGGCAATATTTTGCATGCCTTTGGACTGTGGGAGGACAGTGGACCATCCAAAAGGAAATCCACCAAGCACATGGAGTATACACAAAAACATGAGGTGGGAATCGAACCTTCAATCCTGGAGGTGTGAGGTCAGAATGCAGTCCAGTGCACCCAGCTGTTTTTAAATCCTGTGCAAGTTTAAGATTTTTCCTGAATTGTGATGAGTTTTTGAGTATTTGTTTAATCCTTTCACTTGTGACAGTAATAGTGTCCGCCTCTCAATTTTAATCAATCTTAGACATATCAGTAAAAAATGTGATAGAAAAATCGCCTTTTATGTGATGTTGATTTATTCATTCATCTTGAGTAAATGCTTTATCCTGGGCATGGTCATGTTGGACTTGGCATTGGACCACAGGGACACGTAGCATTAATTTCTGATGATGAAAAGAGACACTTCAAACAACCATTTAGGCAGTTATAAGCAAGTCTAATCCAGCCTTCTGATGCAGTTTAGTCCTTCTGAGTCACCAGTCTACAGTAAATTACCAGGATTTTCTGGGATATGAAGAAAATCAACGAACCTAAAGGGAACTTACACAAACGCCACAGACTTCACAGTAAGCCAAGCCCAGGCCTTTGGTTGTGCTGGGGCTTCTGAGCTCACATTTAGAAGTGTGATTCTTAATATAAAAATAAACATATCGTTATTTTAATTCTGCTTTTAGATTTCTAAACTTGTATTACAGTCAATTTCCAAAGGTCCAAAGGCTTATAATTCATAATGCAGCATATACTCGGACATTGATTTTTTTTTTTCCTTTTGGTTTTAATGAAATCCTGATCGGCATCTCTCAAATGGAAATTATGTGCTATAGAAGTGTAATTTGGTATCCATTGACTGGCTTGAGAGCCATTCTGAAAATGAGGGATTGGAGTTATTGCTATTGATTTCAATAACTAGACTGTTACAATCCATTCACCACGCAATTTCTCAGCGCTGTGGAGAAATTAACGGGAGAGCTATTCTCAGGCAGAGGGATCTCCTGGAAAGTCATTTCACGTCTTTTTTGCGTGTGGCCTAGAGGAAGCATCTAGTTAGCACCTGAATAATCATGTCACTTAAACTGTCACGTTTCAGTTTAAATAGTCAATCACATTTTGGAACCCTGTTGGATGTTGGCAAATTCCATGTGGCGACAGCAGTATTGATTTACTCTGTATTGGCAATCAGCCTGACTTTTTTTTTTTTTTTTTTTTGCTTTTCCCAAAGGTTAGACAGATCAACTGTTTTCGCTGCATCAATAGTGACAACACACTCTATCAAAAAGAGGTTCTGGTTTGAATATTGGTTCACCTTCTTCCTATCAATATGTGCTCAACACAGAGTAGTGCTTTAATTAGACTTTGTGGCTTGGGTGGATTGAGTATAGGGCATGGATACTCAAACACATAGCTTAATCCATCATTGGTCACAGCTAGCTGGCATTTTTCCAATGCTTCACAACGCCAGCAGATTTCACTAATGAGCTCACCTTAACAAAGATGGGAACCTAATTAGTAAAATCAGTTAATGAACTGCATATATAGAAGCAATAAAAATCCCTTTAAATTGATATTTTTTTTTTTTTTATGGATGGTATACAAAGATCAATGAGATGTTGCACTATGATATGGTATGATATGAAGGCATCATTAGCTTTACATTTGTAAACTTCAATTTGAAAAGAAGTAGCTGATAGGATTATAAATGGCCCAGCAAAAAAAATCTATATACACTGATCAGCTATAACATTAAAACCACTGACAAGTGACATGAATAACATTGATTATCTCATTACGGTGACACCTGTCAAGGGGAGGGATATATTAGGCAGCAAGTAAACAGTCTGTTATCGAAGTTGATGCGTTCAAAGCAGGAAAAAATGGTCAAGCTTAATGAGCTTCATCCAAACTGTGATGATTAAACCAGTGTCCAATGATTATTACCTACCAAAAGTCATCCAGGGAAGAGACAAGTAGTGAACCAGCGCCAACGTTCTCATGCTGTTCCCGCAGGCGGTGTCTGGTCTAACCCTGTAGAAGAGATACTGTGTCACAAATTGCTGAAAAAATTAATGCTGACTATGATAAAAGTTCAGGACACACAGTGCATAGCAGTTTGCTGTATGGGGCTGCATCGCTTCAGACCGCTCAGAGTGTCCATACTGACCCTTGTTCACCTGCTGTAATGGGTACATGAGCAATGATCCATGAGCAATAGAAGATGGTGGCCTGGTGTGATGATTCACATTTTCTTTTACATCATGTGGATTCCTGGGTGAGTTTTCATCACTTACCTGGGGGGGGAAATGGCACCAGGATGCACTATGGGAAAAAGGCAAGCCAGGAGAGGCAAGTGTGATTCTCTGGGCAATGCTGTGCTGGGAAGGCATTCATATTAATGGTACTTTGACAAGCAGCATCTATATTTGGGGGCCAAGTGCATACCTAAAGGCAACACTTTAATTGTAGTGGCTTGTTTAAGCAGAATAATGCACTCTTTGCCAATGCAAAAAGTGTTCAGAAATGGTTTGACAAACATGTCATAGGGATCAAGGCGTTGACTTGGTCTGCAAATTTCCCAGATCTCAGTCTGATTGAGTATGTCTGGGATGTGCTAGACAAACAAGTCAGATCCTACCTTGCAACTTAAATGACTTAAAGGATCAATGTTAAAATCTTGGTGCCTGATGCCACAGTGCAGTTCATGCCCAGGTGGATCAAAACTGTTTTTCCGGGTACAAGAGTGGCAGACAATATATTAGGCAGGCACTTTAAAAGTTATGGCTAATTTGTGTACTGTATATTTGCTGTTAATAAAATATTTGTGGAAACACGCATAACAGCACCACAAATGGTTTTAAGAAATCCACATAGAATGTTATGAAGAAGCAAGACTGGGGCTGAATTATTTCTTGCTTATTTTATAGATTCCTGCTGTAACAGTAATGTCACCAAAAATTTCATTAAGTGTTATGTGGTTTAAAATTGCACTACGTTTGGTGTGATATTGTTTCAGGCTTCTTTGCTGACTACATCAGCATTGAGTGAGAAGGTGCATTTTAATACAATTTGGATAGTAATTTCTATTTAATACTGTATGTCATAATTTTTCTAGCCTGAAATTGCCTTAAGAGGAAAAATTAAAAGGAGCCCATATTAAGCCTAATTTATGAATTTTAATGGATTTCTTCTTATTCACATGTGTATTCTGATCAATGACAATCATTTGGATATTACCTGACCCATGCATGGCATAGCTGTTTTGCCTTTAGTGATACGCACAAACCCAATCGAAATCAAAAGCTCACAAAGAGAAAAGCACAAAATGTGAACTAAGGCAGAAGTGGGAGCATGTACAGTAGACTCATATGCCAAGCATTGATAAAATGGGAGCATTGCATCAGGAAGGGTATCTGCCTTAAAACCTGTGCCAAGTTGGATAGGATGGGGTGCCGTGGCGACCCCTTGACGAGAACATCCGAAAGAAAAAGAAAGTTTTAGTTTTAGAAGTGGGAGCATGTAGACTCATGTCTGCAGGATGTAAAGAAAGAGAGAGGAAAAAAAGAGACAGAGACACAGAACTCCTCACCAGTGCTGTTTTAGAAACAAGCTGTGCTTAGAGCAGAGAAGGACATTGCAGCAACTCAATGAGCCATGATGCAAATAATACCATAAGTGCAAAATGGCAAAAGTGAAAATAAAGGTTGCTATGTAATTGATGGCTAAATGTCTCTCATTCAAGCTATAAACTTGTTTGGTAACTGCATTTCCAATAGTGTCTTTATTTAGAGCATGGGGGGGAGTGCACTTAGATGTATCTTCAAGATTCAAGATTTAAGATTATTATTGTCATATAAACCTAGTACAATGAAATTCTTCTTTTGTCTTAGCCTCTCGAGAACAAGGAGGATTTTATACAGCCACTTTTGTTCTTAATTCAATTAATGGTGATCTTACTTGTCTTAAAATGCACTTGGGTTAGCTTTCTCTCTTTTTTAAATATGATATTTCATTAATGCTATTAATATAATGCAAGGGATTTAGAACCTGCAAATGTTTTTTTGTGTAACTGAAGTAAACAAGTGATTTAAACATGATTGTGTAAAGACTATATTTCAATGTGGTAATTCCCTCAAATTATATCATTTGAAGCCAATCAATCAAGGTTTACATTGGGTAGTCTTCTTATGCAAAAATTTATACACACTCGGGAGCACGATTAGGATTATAGGATTTTTCATGAATACCAAATTTCTTATGTAAATGCTCGTACGAGCGATTAATGAATAACTCCATTCCTGTCCATCTTGATAAATGAGGCCCATTGTTTGATTAAATTATGCACAAAAGATTACACAAAACTACAGACGACAGGACAAGTTTACAGTTCGGTAAACAAGTTTACTGTTTTCTTCTTCTTTTTCTTCTTTTTGTTTGAATGAAACTGTTAAATCCTTTCTGTTTGCCATGTTTGGTATTTGGAGGAAATGCTCCATTAAGCCTGTAGAGCTTCCAGACTTTTATTGCACTAAATTAGGAGTCACGACTGCAGCTGCGTATCTGCCTTTAAGTGTGTGTGCGCGTGTGCGTGTGTGTGTGTAAATTTTTTCACCACATTATTCTTATTATGCAATAGATTTATTCTAGATATACGAATGCATTAAAACGTGAGTAATGTCATTAAGTCTAATAAGTAAACACATATCAGGAGCTGCACCAAAAAGCAATAAGAGCAAGGGGAAGGGGTGTGTGTGTGTGTATCGGTGTACAAACTGTTCATGCCATCACTGCGTTTGTCGTGCACATCTCCGAATACAGTATGTGACAGCAAATCAGAACACTGAAATATGTTTGCACACGTCACTAAAACGGGCTGTTGTGTGCAGATGTGTTAATTCATGTGCAATTGAATTATTGCCTCATAATAAGGACTAGAATTCCAAGAATAAAATACATTATGAGGCCAATTACATTTGACAAAATGATATTTCCACTTCAGCCTTTGTGTCCTGGACTCGATTATCTGTTGTAACAATGACTGCATTGTGCAGTTGCACAAAGGTAGAAATGCGAACAATGTAGCAGTGCTGTACTGAAAACTCTTCGTCGTATTGTTGCATTCAAAGTCTGATTGAGTGACTGTCTCATTCTTTTCTTTATCTCCATCTCCAGGCCTCTGATTCAAACTTGAGTCAGAGCTCGTCTGGCATTTATGGCCTGTGTTATCACCACTTTAAAATTTGGTTGGAGCAGCTGGAGGTGATGGTGCTATGTATGGTTTATGGCTGCTGACATAGAGATAGTGTTGATTCACACACTCATAAACATGCTGCTGATGTACAAGAGCTGTGTGGCTTGGCAAGGAGACGTTCGTAGGATCCATTACTGCTTCGTCAACAATGGACTGTGCAGGGACTGGTTAGACATAGAGGTTATGGACTTGTACTGATAACAGTGAAAATGATGAAAATGCTCATAATTTTAGTACGTTTGATAACGACAGTAAAGATAAATAACAATACCTGATAATAAGCATCCTACCGTATGCCATTATATCGCCTTATGCTATGACAAATGATCAGGGTTATTTTGTGATGTTTTACAAATGCTTCATAAAACAAACAAATTATTGACCCAAAGCTTGACACAAAGTAAATTGAATGTACTCATGTGCCTTACTTTTTTTTATTTTGCTGTACAATTTGTATCTGATTGAAGGAAATGTTCTCTAATCTGTAGTGAGAATAGTGGATTAGGTTATTTCAGAATGGAGGACATGAAAAAGCAGGTGATTTGAATGAAGCCCCACTCTCCCCTCTCTATTTAAAAATCAATTACGTTGGAGAGGTTTTGTGCTTTCTAAGCCTCTGATTGTTTACTCACTCGTTGTTCTGGAAAACAGGGACCGAGTAAAGCACATCAACCAAAATGTCCTGACACATACAGTAAATTTTAATGTATATACAGTATGTTTGTCCAGATGCATACCATGCTATATAGTATTTAATTTAAATATACAAAAAATATATATCTTTAAAAAAAAAACTATAAAGAGCTTTACGAATGAAATCAAATAAACAAAATCACTATACATATGTATAATAACTGAGGTAGCACTATTGATCCAGAATATACCCTATGTGCACCACTGTGTACTGTACACCCAGCAACCATAACATTATCACTGCATAACATTAATCCATTAACACTGATTATCAATTATATGCCAGTAAACTGGTGACAGGATCATGGGAACCCATGGTTCATCTATGCCTTTGGCAACCAAAGACCAGCCTGTTTGATCCTCACTCACTCACTCACTCACTCATCGTCTATACCGCTTAATCCTGTATTCAGGGTCACGTGGGGCCTGGAGCTTATCCCAGGAGACTTAGGGCATGAGGCTGGGTACACCTTGGCTAGGGTACCAATCCACTGTGCACATACACATACACATACACTCACTCATTCACACACTACGGGAAATTTGGGAATGCCAATTAACCTAACCTACATGTATTTGGACTATGGGAGGAACTGGAGTACCCGGAGTAAACCCACCAAGCACGAGGAGAACCTGCAAACTCCATGCACACCTTGACCCGGAATAAAACCCAGACCCCGGAGGTGCAAGATGACAGTTTGGTCCGATCCCACAGAAAACCCAATGTAGCACAATAAAGAAAAAGTCAACGTTGGCCATAATAGAAAGGTACCAGACTACCCAGTGTACCACGGCCCGCTGCACACACAGCCCAGTATGCAAAGAGTCCTAGGATGCTGACATGGCCTTTAAATTAACCATATGTCAGTCCAATCAATCACCCACGTGATGCACCATGGAAGCCTCACCGACAACCCACAGCACCCAAAGGCAAGGCTTCTGGTTCCAGGCACCACAGCAAACCTCCAAAGGCCTTAATCTGTGTATGTACAGTACAGTATCACTATATGTTTTCACGATGGGAAAGTCCATTCCTTCTTTCCTTTCTTCTTTGCTTCCTTTATTCCTACCTATCTTATTCCTTTCTTACTTACTTTCATATATTTGCCATAAATGCATATTTTCTGAGTAGACAGACAGATGATCAATCAATCAATCAAACAAACAAATAAATAAGTTTAAAAAAAATGAAGTAAAAAAAAACTTGTATGCAACTAAAGGGAGGAGAATAACAGCACATTTAAATGGTTTTGCAATACTAAGTCATGCAATTAGTATTTATTATCAAACGTCATACTTTTAAATTAAATTACTTTTTTAAAAAATGTTACATTATTGTTAAATGTCAAAGAAACAAGGTAATAAACAGTTGACTCACGAGCATTGTTTTGTGTCTCTCTTTAAGACAAAAAAAGCATGTCATGTTACTAAGAAACCAAAACCCAGAAATAAATTCCTCCTGAAGACTATCTGACCAATCCGTATCAGCTGCTGCAGTTCCACAGACAGATCTTGTTTATCATCATACATCCATAAGCACATAATAGAACCTACAATATATCATATTGTTTTATGCACACTTTCAAATATCCAAAATTCCCAAATTAGTCAGTGACCTTGTACGGTGGTCACGATATTACTTTTCATTCACCTTCAGTAAAGGCTTTTTTCTGGTCATATTCCCAAAAGATTTCGTAATTATCCTGATAAGACTGGGTGTAAGGCACCTACACACACACACACACACTCACATACACCCTCGTTTCTACACATTCACAACTAGGGCCAGTTTAAAGTATTTAAGCCATCTACCTTTTTTTTTTCAATCTGACTTGACTGTGTCGCTGATTGATATGAGTTTTTAATAGACCTCTATTAAGCAAATGTTTTTCATTATTAGATAAGCATATGATGGGTAATCACAATTGGATTTATCTAATAAACATGGTCCATTAAGTGTCATGAATATTTGATTAAGGTTACATTTACAAGTAATTTGTCCATTGCTATTCAAAGCTGGTTTTGTGATAAACAAAAAAGATTTAGGAAACATAAATGTTGGACCTGTTTAAACAGGACGTTGTTAATTGTACATCAAATGCGCACAAAATCACAGGAGAAAAAAAAAAGTACATTAATTCTATTACAATGCAAAAGCATTGTTCATTGCAGCATCTCTGATACTTGCATAATGGTCAAAAAATAGATAAATGTCGACAGATTTTTTTGCTTTAGATTTGCGATCCACTGAGGAAATTAAGGTAATTAAGACCCCATCTGTGGGCTTTTGATGTTATACTTAATGTCACTCAGTGTCCTACTCCATAACTCCAACAGGGCCATAAAATAAGGCTTGAACAGATTAGTATTTTAATACATTAATTATTATTGCGTGTTCTATTAATTAATACCAATTACCTAACCTCATTCAGTAATAATAGCATCTTTAGCATATTTAGCCACCTAAACATGAAATATCTTAATTTACAGAATCAGGTTTCATTGGCTTTCATACAAACCGGATTCCAAAAAAGTTGGGACACTTAACAAATTGTGAATAAAAACTGAATGCAATGATGTGGAGATGG
>JAQQZT010000038.1:8994978-9017531 GCA_030068275.1 Clarias platycephalus | reverse complement strand
TGTGTGTGTGTGTGTGTGTGTGTGTGTGTGTGTGTGTGTGTGTGTGTGTGTGTGTGTGTGTAAGAGAGAGAAAGAGACAGAGAGAGTGTGTGTGTGTGTGTGAGAGAGAGAGGGAGAGAGAGAGAGAGAGAGAGAGAGAGTGTGTGTGTGCGCGCGCACATAGGTCTAGTGATGTCATCGTAGATGTGATAATCCGTGACTCTTCTCCCTGAGGACACTTGAAAAAAAGTCAAGTAAGGATTGCATAAAAGCACTCATAGGTACGATGTGAAATTGTCAGTTTGAGTGTATATTAAGTCGATGCTACTGTATCCAAGCTGTAGGAAAAGATAATGTTCATAAGAAAAACTGAATAAAAAAAAAAAAACAAGGTACTCCTAATCATACTTAGTTTGCTCGGTGTTGGTTCCATATCAATGTACTAAACTTTTTAATAGACTTATACTGTACTTAATTGGCTTGACGAACTTAATTTAGCATGGATGTTTGAACATAGAAAAACATAAGTATTGTGATGGGACTTAACAGAACAGCACTCCAGGTTTGTTGAAAGTGGAGACCATAAAACACCCTTGTAATACACTGAAGCATTCTTGAAGAGCAGAGCGAGCCTGCAAGTAGAGTAACTTTGCTGATTATTAAAATAAATTCTTCATATGCTCTGCAGAGGCATGAATGAGAGCAAAAAAGAAGGGGAGAGAAATGATACAAAAAAAGACAGAGTTGTAAAACACCTGTTAGGATGACGTCGGGGAAACACCTTTTAACCACTTGCTGCTGTGTTCCATTATCACCTCAGCTTGGCATCACACCACCTTAACATCCCCCTTTTTCCTGCTGTGTGTGTGTGTGCGTGTGTGTGTGTGGTGGGTGTAATGGGGTTGTCCTATTGTTGATTCTCTCTGTGTGAACAGGGTTTAAAAGCATATTCTCCTTTGAGCATCTCCATTTGACTCCTCTTCTCAGAGATGCGTTAAACCTCATTAGTGATCGAGATAAACCCGCCTTGCATTACTTCACAGGCTTTAATGGCTTTAAGGCAAAATTTCTGAGCAAAATATGAAGTTAACATCTGCACTCCAGGTAAGAGACATGAATACAAATGACACCTGGCATCTTGTGAAAAGCCATCGCTTTTCTCAGCCCATAATAGAGAATTTAATGCAAAATAAACATTATGTTGGATTTTTTCTTCTTTCTCATGGGAGAAAGCTTTGAGAAGTAAAGGAGAGTCAATTACAAAAGAAAAATGTCTCTATAGCAGTCTGCGTTGTGTAAATTGCGATGCCTCGGGAATGATTAGAAAGACTTTTTATTGACACTGTAAATTTATTATATGAGGCTGCAAGAAAGAGACTTCCATCCAGTGTTCAGTACAACAGAAGATTCCGCAGTAACTGTAGGTTCACTAACTGTTCCCTCTCCAGCTATCGAAGCAAAATACGGAAATAAATGACTATCATTTATATGTTAAAGCTGGATTAGAAAATGGACATTCTTAGCAATTTCAGAACGAGGAAGGAGCCACCCATCACCATTTTGAATTTCTTGTTTCTGTATCACCTTGGAGTCTGACAGAAAGTGGCCTCTGTGCAGCTACTAATAATATTTCTAGGCAAAAGACCTTTAACACGGATTTATATTTGTGATGGGGTTATGGGACTCATGGTTGTACTTTGCTTATGACTAATAGACTGCAGAGGACATTTATCATTAAAATCGCTCTACAGGCCTCGCGTAGTACGAAGCGTCGGCGACCTTAAGCTAAGCTTTTACTGTGCTTTTGAACTCATAGATCTCTCTCGCTTCCTCCATCTCTTTTCTTTTGTTCTGCTCTCCTGCCTCTTCTCTTGCCGTTTAAATGTACACTGAGTCATGAAGTGTGCGAATCACCGGGTCATACAACACTGCTGAGGGTCATCCGTGAAAGATGGGAGAGAGGTCCAAACTTTAATTGAATTTAAAATTGAATTAAAAGGAGACAGGGAGAAGAAGATACTGCAATGTTTCTACTACAGAAACATTTCCAGAAATCTAAAATCTTTTTTTTTTTTTTTTCCCTTTTTTTTCCCCTCCAGGTACCCAAAGTGCTTTTACACCTAAGGTACCAGAGCAGGTTTTACTTTCCATAAACCTTATGCCCCCGTCACACTCTGATGAATACTGTGAAGTTCCCACTGTGTCCTAAAAATGTTGAAGAATGAAGTGGGAACAGGGTCAAAATGAAAAAAAAGTGTATTTGTGAACTTCCTAGCCACATCAATGTCAAGTTTTTTTATACGTCTATCACGTTGTCACTAATTTCCTAACAGGCACATGATCATGCACCTACCAGGTCCAATAAGATAAAATCTGGTTATTACCATGTCCAATCTGATCACACCACACTCTTACTGTACCAAAGGCCTGTCACACTCTTTGAGGCTGCAGGGTTGGTATAAATACCATGACAAGCACAGTGCTTTTCATCACAAAGTGATGCTGTCAGGAATTGGATCCAGTATTTATACAAAATCCTCTAAACATGACCTTGGCATAAACATTATACGCACCAGTAGAACATAAACTACAACGTGGCATGGATCTACCATTGCCATAGCACAAGCCTGTTAGCAACTCCATTGACGTAGCAACAACACAGTGACATCCCATTGTCAACTCAGTCTGAACACCACGTAATCTTTCCTGTCTGCACCATGCTTGAAAAAAAAACATCAACTCAACGTCAAGTGATACAATACTACTTATCGGTTTCTACTGTGTTCCTGCCAAGTTGTACAAGTTCTTACTATGTTCAGCCAGTTTTTCGAGCACATTGTGGGAACATAGTTTGGTGTAATGGGGGTTTTAATTTCACAAAATTTTCCACTTCCTGAGACAGAGTAGATAATTTTCTGATAGGTACTAATGGGGGGAAGCTTTTTGTCATAGACCGGGACATCGTGAGTCATTATAGCATTACTGCAAAAGTGAAATATTTTGGTGATGCTTTGCTTTTATACAAGTGGTGGATTAGATGTAAGGCCGTTAGATGTAAAAGATCATGCAAAAACCCAACAGCAAATAAAACAAAAAACCCAATGAGAAAACCAAAACATAATAACTTCAATGCAAAACCCAAAGTGTAGGTATTTCCTAAACATCACGTACTGTACTTGTTTCTCATTAGCTACAATATGCATCAGTATCATAGACCACAGAAAATGGAAAGACATAGGATGTTCTGAGTTTAAAGAAATTTGAGTCTAAATTTTTCTAAAGGAAAACAGTGATTCAGAAGAAATAATTACTTCTCAGTATATTACCATAATCAGTTTTTGCTAGGGAAACTACAGTAGATAACAGACCTTGTGATGGTCAAATGATGTGTCCAATCAGTATCAATCACATTTCCACTCCCATTCATGACGATGTGTTTGGATTTGGTATTGTGTACAGTATTTGGTTTTGTTGTTGCATTTTCTGACTTTTTTTTCCTGATTTGTCTTTTCTAGGTTCCTGGTGCATGTTTTTGGGGGATTTGTCAATATGTTTTGCACTTATGGGCCACTGTAGTTTAGGCTGTAAAAACCTGGTGTGAAAAAACAACATTACAACATCAATAAGTCATTAAAGGGCCATGGAAATAGTTCATATTAGCCTTCCATTATCAGAGCGTTTGTGTAAGATGCAACATCTAGCTTAATGGGAAGATTCGACAAAGAATGTGCTATCAACATTAATCATCCTGATTGCCTAAATCACTAGTTTATTGTCAAACCTTGTACCAAGCCTGGTGATCATATCACTTTGTTTATTTATCAGAGAAACATCAGGCACAAACAGAGGCACATCCGCGCTGTCCAAGCTTGGCAGTGGCTTATCTTTTTGCATCAGTAGGGCAATTAGAACAGGATGTAGAGTGACCGCATGCAAGTAATTAGATCATCAAATGAGATTGCCTGTCACTCACTGTACTGCAGAATACCAATTAAGCTTGATGCGTCACCGAAGCACCAGATTAAACTTGAGGTTACAGTGAATGATTAATGAACATCGTTTATATAATCTTCACCTCATTTTTAGCACCCAGCACCCAGAAATACATATGCATACAGAAAATTACACATGCACCACTGCCCCAGGTCATTCGTCCATGCAATCACATCTTAATTGTGACTTCGACCCAGTACAACTGGGCTGTGAATAATACATGGGCCGCTATTTGTTTTCTTCAGTTTGCTCCTGCTTGCAATCCCTGTTGATTTGCCACTGTAAATACACAACCAGCAGACTATTTCACACCTGCATATAACTGTGACATGCAGCAGCTGAACATGACAAGAACACACAGTGGAAAAACATGCAAAAAAAATCATGTTCCAATTGTGATGCCTTTTCAAGTACTTATTAAATACGTACAAGTTGTCTGGGCAGTGGTAACTCATGTGATTGAGAGTCTGGGTTGGTGATTGGAGAGTTAGGCTCAAACCCCTCCACCGCCGGGTTGACACTGTTAGGACCTTTGGCAATGCCATAACCCTGTGCCGATATAAATACCCAACTACTGGTGATATTGGACAACCTCAGCACCGGTCCCAAGCCTGGAGAAAAGGATGGGTTGAAGGGCAAGAAGAGATCCAGCATAAAGCCAGAGAAAGAGAAAAAGCCTAAGAAACATTAAGTACATACAGTACACCTTGCCAGGGTTGTACACCAAACTAGGCTAGTTTTGTAATTATGGGTAGAATGACATCTAATTAATTTCCATAGACATAGGCAAAATGTAAGTGCAGTTAAAAATTTTTTGCATGAAAGTTAAAGTAGAAGCTAAGAAGTGGTATTACAATTTGCATGAAAATGTAAATTAAAGCATGACAATATTTGAAGATATTCTGTCCCGAAGGGATCAGTCTCTTCTAGCATCACTCCACCCCATTCCCAGCTCACTAAGCCTCACTAAATAGTTTATTGTGGATAAAAATGCTATGGCCTTCACAATCACTAGATCAGAAAACTAATTAAATGCTTATGGAAGATTTTTAAACGATGTATGCTTTTACACACTAACATCAAAACGTCCATTGAGAGAATATATTTTGGAAAAAATATATAGAGACTTGTAGAAGATATGCCTTGACTTACGATGGCACAACCCATCAGTAGGACACTACATTGTGTTTTTTTCCCCTTTTAATTTGTCACCCATTTGCCAAAGAGTGGCTCTGTTCACACATTTTGGCCCCAATTAAAGAAAGTGTTCTCATTAAAATTTGAGAGTCCTCATTAAAGAAGTAGAGCTCTCAATTAAACAAGCAGAGGTCCTAAATCTTCCCCTGACCCCAGCCCCATGGTTCCTGGTAAAAAATAAAAATAAAAAAATAAACACATGGATACATAAAGCATTGCAACATGGTTATTTCAATATTGTTTATACAGTAGTGAAACACCTGATGTTGCTGAAGGCATGACTAAGCTTGTAAACTAATTAGCATAGTTATATACTGTACAACAACATGATGCTGCATTTACTGTTGTAAGGTTTGTGAAGTTTTTGCAGAGCTTCTTCAGTGATGCATGATGCTACACGTGCTTGATGAGTCATGGAGAGTACTTATGTCTTATTACTCCAGATTGTCAAAATGTCCTTGTACAGTTAGAAGAACATTATCACTGTAAAGACTTTCAGCTGTAGTTTTAAATAAAGATATCTGATGTACTGTAGTTTTGCCTTATTAGTTTTGAAGTACTGACATTAGATTCTTTAAAGTTGCTTTGTGACAATGACCATTGTTGAAAAACGCTATACAAATACAACTGAAATGAAAATTATAAAGCCTACTTGTACTTTCACAACAGACTGTGAGAAGTGAGAATCTACATATATGTTATAACAAGAACTTATAACAGCTGACATAAAAGTACATCATCATTCATAAACGTTTATCTCATAAAATCAATGTACAGTACATTTGTTAGTTGTCATTAATGGCTTGATGGATTCATGTAACCCTATAAACATTTCAACATTTAAAGTTACAACATTTTCTCTATCATCACTTTTTCTTCCATTATATAAATCATTTCATTACAGAGATTTCCTTCCCGGTTTCTCTACTGCACAGTTACGGTATACAATCAAATATTTGTTAATGGGGAATAAAACTGTATCTGTGTTTGTGTTTTCTTTCCTTTTCCTGAAACATTGTGTTGGCATTCAGTGCTTGTCAGGAGGGATCAGCAGTTTTCTAAGTTTGTTGCATGCTGGTCCAACTTGTCCCAGTGCCAGGAAGGACATTAGCCTAAGAGTGTCCACCAAAATGTGCATTAATATACCTCACATTTCGTCTCTCTTGCTGCCTGTCTCAAGGGAAAGCAGACCACAGGAAGTGAATGAATAATCTTGCTGGTTGGCACAGGCAGAGTGCCAGCCATCTCCATGGTATCCAAAAACCAATGGTCTCCCTGTGGCACTAAATGCTACTTTTTTATAGCAAAGGCAGTGGGGCTGAGCTGACATGTTTAAAAGGCTATATATCAAGACTGCACTGCCTTTATCCCTTTTGTCTAGAGATCAGTGTTATTAGCGTAATAACAGCAGATTTTTATTATTTATTTATTTGTTTGTTTCTATGTTTATTTATGTACTGGTATTTGCTGGAAATGCACTACACTGATTTTGGTTGAAAATAATTAGTTACAGTAATCAGCCTCCAGTGATGAGTATAAGTTATTTAACATTTAAAAACATTTATTCAATTTTATGTCCATTTAATGAAATGTTTAACATTTAAAATGAACAAAATAGGAACTTCATCAACAATAAAAATGAGTACTGTTTACAAAATAACAATGGGGTAATTTATTGTAACTGTTAATAAAAATTCGCATCCATTGGCGCGCTTATAAAATGTTGACATGAACGAGCAACTAAAATACAGCATGGCCATGAATGTTTACAGCTTAAAAGACAGATCTCCATTTTTTCCCTCATTCTGGTCTAAATTTTGCACTGTTTATAATGAAGTATAAATTATATAATTAATTATAAATTATAATAGATTATAAATAGCAACTACTGTAAAAGCAAAAGAAAAAGCAGTATTTGTTTTTTTCTAATCAAGTTTTTCTTTTAGTTGCTATTTATTTATTTATTTATTTATTTTTATTATTTGTTTGTTTGTTTGTTTGTTTGTTTGTTTGTTTGTTTGTTTGTTTGTTTGTTTGTTTTGTCAGCTCAGTTATTTTGATTGAAATCACTCTAGGCAGGGAATTAATTTGTCTCTTAAAATGAGTGTTATATATACAGGTAGGTACAGATCTGTGCAAAACGTTCAACTGTCATTGATTATTTTTACTCATACAAAGGTAAAAAAAAACATTAAAAACATTATCATCTCTATAATTATATTTTCAATATAAAAAGTGTGAATTTTGCAGTACTGTACTGTATATCATAAAGCTGTGCTTTCAGAGATCATTGTAATGTAGAAATAGTAAATGGAGATTAGATGTGATATGGAAATACATATAATATGGAATTTAAAGAGGACCTTCTATATACAGTATATACAATTCTGAAAAGCATGAGGATTTACTGTCATGTTTGTAATACTTAAAATACATTTTAATTAAAAGATAAATGTGTAAAAAAAAAAAAGTGAATTTTATTTATTTTGTGTGTTTGATAGGAATTTGTTTTTATTTTGGTACAACAATGAAACAAAAGGTAACAACAAAGTAACTCAACTGAATATTTTCTCTATCTATGCAGTATGTACAGTACAGTATGTGCTATAAATCTAACAGTGCGCACACATCATGTTTTGAAATCGTAAATTGTAGGTTCATTTAGATAGAATTCTGAACTGCATTTAAACCGAGTGCCAATAGACTTTTTGCCTCATCTTGTAGAGGTATTACAAAATAGCTTCCTTGGAGAACTGAAAAGCAAATTGACCTCTACAGTATGTGCATATACAATATAATTATTGAGTGTTTCGCTGGGCAGTCAAGAACATACAGTACACGCATTAGGGCATTGTATGCTTTTAAAGAACAGAATCTGCAGAAATGTAACTGATTTAGATAACTAATTAATTTGTAGTGTTTTGTGTATGGTCCTCAAATGGCACATCATTAGTACTGAGTGTATTTACACTGTTCAAAACATGGATTTAAGATGAAAATAATGCTGTTACAGAGCATTATCTCAGAATGGCGCTTGCCCTGTAATTACAGTGGATGTAATGCAAAAAAAAAACTTCAGCATTGGAATTGTGACCAATTAAATCATGCCTCTTAAATCCACAGCTAATTCTGAATACCGGTGTGCCAAATTTCCATATTAATTGCTCTCTGTGTGCTGTTAACTGTCAGTGTTTAGTTCTGGCTAGATGAATACAACACCCAAGCAGCATTCAATGAGGTAAGAAATCTAGTTTAAAAAACACTCACCACACAGTATTATTCATGTTACCTCTGACTCTGGCAGTTCCCCTTTAAATATGGACTTGTGAGCCTATTTAAAAGAGAAACGGTCAGAATCAGAGCTGATATGCATAATGTGTGTTTGCTAAGAAGATTTCTCACCTCATGGTGAGCTGCTTTATAATTCTGACTGGTGGACCTCCGCTGAGAATTACCCAGTGAGTTTCTTAGGAAATAACAAACACTAATCGCTTTTGTAGTCTTTGTTTTCTTAATCTATATGCACAGTGTGTCAGAGACCAGATTTCTTTTCTTTTTTTTTTTCGAAAAAGAAAACATGCATTTAACAGTGTAGCAAGAAGCATGTTGGGAAATGTGATTCATTGTATGTTTTCAAGGATATTCTCTGTGATTTTAAAAACAACAAAGTTATGACCTTGTCTTTTTTATTTGCTTTGAAGCCTGAAAGAAATGGGTGAAGGTGATTCTTGCTCAGTGATGCTTCACAGTCAGCACTGTGGATGAAAGAAATAAGAGTATCCTAAGGAAATATGTTTTGGAGCGTTGTTTGCTTTATTGAACTTTCAAGAGCATCTGAAAGAAGGTGTCTTCTGGAACAACTACAAGAAAATCCTGACTGATCGTAGTCATACTATGTGGTTCTTAACATTTGACCTCCTGGCTTGGTGTCATAATGAACGGGAAAATGTAAAATAGGTGAAGTTTTATAGATGTCTTATTGCTAATAATGTTAATGATGAAAATATCTGATGATGTATGTGCGACGATAAAAGGCAGTAAGCGAGTGCATACATTTATCACGATTTATTTAGGAGAAATCCAAGAATCATTAATCAAAGTTCAGAACAAGGTCAAAATGGGCATAAAAAAGAAACAATTTAACAATTAATGACATGCATAAAAAACTCAAACTAAAGCAGAGTTTAAATACACAAACTAATATGCAGTATGTAGGTTTTGTATCAAACTATTCTTGTATTTGGTGCATGCCATGCTTACCTTCATCTTGGATAGAGCAAAGCAGCCCCATAGCATGAAGCTGCAAACACCATGTTAAACCATGAATATGGGGTTCTTTGGATGATAAAGTCTATGTTAGATTTATGCCCAAAACGTTCCACTTTGTTTTTAACAAGCCATAACACAATTTTCCCAATTGTCTGATTGATATACAGTACTGTCTTGAGCTACCCCCATTTCTTCATATTAAATTAAATTAAATTCAATTATGTAGATTAAATTAAAGAAATGGAAACAAATGCTTTACTGTGACAGGCTGCAAAGTGCATAAAAATACAATTTAAAAATTGGTTGTTTATATAACAACCTCAGCAGCAACCTCATTTCCCCTCATTTCTACCACTCAGCATTCAGCATCATCAGTGTACTAATCAACGGCCTGATCACCTGTTATCATCTGTACCTGTTTCTCAGTTAGACTTGTTCTTATGCTTCAATGATTCATAGGTCACCGTGTGCCTCAAAAACATAAAACATCCCTCTGAAACTGCTCAGGTACAGGGACTGGGCTAAAAATGAGAGCCAAAAAACTAAGGCTTTCAGAAAGCTTGGAGAACTATTTTTCAAAAGTACATCAAAAATACTTTAAAGTCTGGCACTTTGAAAGCAAAATATGAAGAAATGAGGGCTGGCTCAAGACTTTTGCACAGTACTGCACCACATAGGCCTATTTTGGTGCTAGGAGAGGCTTCAATCTAGACACGTTGGACCCAGTGTACGTAAAATAAGAGAAATAACTGTCGCATTCAGAAAGAGACCAGGACTTGCCAGATATTCCATCAGCCCATTTCATTTTCCTATAGATATCCTGTATAATGTCTCAGATTGTCAATTTTGGAGGGACGTCCTGTTCTTGGTAATGCTCCTGTAGTACACCGTTTTCTACACTTGTTGATGACGCCTTCCATTGTGTTTTAAAAGAACGTCTGATTTTTTTCTGAAATTCATTTGTACGCCTCCTACCTGATTGAGACCTTTCGACAATGCAACATTCCAAAAGAATGAACAATGAATAGTTTTCCAGTGAAATTTCTACAGTATCTACAGAATGTGATTGCTGAAAATGACTTGCAGAGAAATGATCTCCGTGAATTTTGTATGAAATGTAATATTTAGCGTTAGTACCTGTTGTTGATGGTCACAGAGTTTTTAGAAAGAATTAAGAGGTTAAAACTAAAATTAGGCTGATCAGCATTAATGTAATTATTGATATTATTATTTCAAGTTGAAGCCCATGTCTGTCTGTTTTTCCGTACAGCTTATTAATGCAAAGAAAAAAAAACAAGGTTGAGTATTTTACGCCATGTTTATGGTAAGTTGTACTTTTTTGTCATCAGTCAAATACACTGCCTGTTTAAAGTTGATTAAATCTGGCACATGACTGTTCATAACATCACTTTTACTCAATATTTTGATTTCAGTGCATAACAGTGCGCTGTCAGTTTGGATATTTTACACACCCTCACCTCAGACTGCTGCGGAAATATTTGCTCTAATGATCCGTGTTTTATCTCATAGTGGCGATTCACACAACCGTTTTAATTAGCACTACAGTCTCTGAACATATGAAACAACTGATTTTAAACCTCCTGCAGGAAGAATAAACATGCAACGATCTGTCCATTCATCTTTGATGATTCAGTTTTCAAAAGTTCCAAAAAAGCTATTTTTTTGCTATGCTGTGTCGAGTTTTTGCTTGTGTTTAGTGAGGATTTGGGCGCTTTGTAGGAGCATTATGGTCATTTCCATATCCTCTGTGTATTTACAGCAAAATATCATGTTGATTGGGTCTGTTGAGTGACACGTATAGACACACCCACTTTGAAACAAAAAGTGTTAAAAGCACTGTATTTGTCTAAAAAAATTATGGCTGTTGTGGCATAATTTTTGCACTAAACTGCTCATAACGTCCCTTATACTCAACATTTTTTATTTAATGTCTTTATTTCATTTAATTTTGGAGCAGATTTAACTTCAGGCAAATACCTAACAACTGACAAAATTCCATTACATTCTGTCGTGCCAGTTTTGAATGATGATGAGACAAAATCCTTAGGACAGACATGCAGATATACAGTACAGACAAACAGACATAAAGACATACATTTTTATGAGACTGATTTAGAGCTATGAAACATGAAAATATCATTAAAAGAGAGAGTTCTAACCAATTTACAGAGAAAACCTTTCATTTATTTATATACGTAGATTCATAACAAATACATCTTAGAGCTTAAAGGTAAAAATGCATGAATGATAATATCTGTTTCAAAATCAATAGAAAACAGAAGAAAAAGGGTAACAGGAAGCAGATTGTATATATTGTAAATAAAATATATAATCAGACAGTATGATATTGTCCTGACTGGAGTGACTATTGGAATTTTTTTGGATCACTTTTTCTTTTATTTGTATTTTTTTTTTTTTTTACAAATAACAGAAACGTGCCAATAATTGCACCTAAAATGAGAGAATATTTTGATGTCTTAGCATCAATAGACACAGTTTGGCATTAGCTTCTCAATAAATGCCCCTAAATCATCTCAAGAAGGCCCAAACAACCAATAATAAAGAAGGGGGAATGCAAATGCCTAAATTCTGACTTCGTTCAGTCAGTAATAAACTGATAAATAAAATGATTTCCATGAATAAAATGTTAATGTTTAGTATGACTTAATTTAATTTCCCTCAATGAAAAGTATTTTTTGACATGTACAAATGTTAAATAATTGCTGGCCTTCATGTTGCCTGTGTTAGCATATAGGTATTAAATCCTATCATATTCTATTCTATCCTAAGCTGATTTAGTGACACCCACAACACTTCACATCACACAGAGAGCTCAAAGTGACAAAATGATGACTACCCTGTGAAAGAGCATACGTTTACATACACTCAGAAACTCTTAAGAACTCTTTTTCATGGCTTTTTCTCTTAACAAGCTTTTTCCCCCAAATGATCCTTTTTAAAAAAATAATAAAACATTGCAAAATCCTGCAAATGATTTCCCAATAAATTTGCTTGTATCCAATTTGATAGATGAATAATTTCAAGATGTTCGAAGCAAGACCGTTGTATTTATTGTTGAAGGCTCAGTGCCACCAAGAAATCGCACTGATGTGAATCAAATGTCTTGGGTTGGTGTAATTAAACTTGCTCAAGTTGCTGTGGAAATTGGCTGGGCATGTGTGTGATCATTACTCATTACTAGGGTCTAAAGGGTGGCTCGCATCCCATAGAGGTCACCTTTTGATCCCACTGATCCCTTTCATACAGTCTTTTTCTTCTCTAGACCCTGGGATAATCACTCCATCCCTCTTTTAAAATGGGATTAGTTCATTACGACAGAGAAAAGCCTGTGTCCTGGCCATGCTCCACTCTCTGGGGTTACGTGTGCCAGCTTCCATTTTGGACTGGAAAAGAGGAGCTGTCTGAGGCCTGTCTTCTCTTCTCCCCCGATCCTCCCTCTCCTTCCGCTACCCCATGCCGTGCCCTTCCTCTCTCTGTCCATTCTAATCTCAGCAGGCTGTGATGGGCTAGTGCCATTTTGGAGCTTAAATAGACAGATATCAAAGGCCAAACAGTCTTTCACAATAACTGGCTTCATAATCATTCTTCATAAAAGGGTGTATTTTAGCATTTCTGTTAAAGATCTGATTGGAACAATTGGCACAATGACAGCAGGGAGGCAATAGCATTGATTTGATTTGTACTGGCTCTCAAGGACGGCCACTTAATGGCCCATTATTCTAATATAATGATTGTTTTTATAGTCATAAAAAGGTAATGGAGATTAGTCACATACTATTTGTTGTACTCTGAGAGAATAAAAAAGTCTAACGATTTAAAAATGTTTACATGTGAAAAAAACCTGGACAAAAAACCCCCACAAAAGAATGCATATAACTTCTGTTTCTAATGAGAAAAATAGTAGTATATTAATGAACATGCTTGTATTAATGGAATATACAATGTCGAGAGATTCTACCTCAAGCTGCAAAAATACACAGAGCTGTTTCTGTTAATCATCAGATTTTGCATCATCACTGCCTGATAGTCATTTCAGGAATAAAGATAAAAAGATATCATGTGCTCAATCTGAATAATATGCATGCCTATTAAATCCTTTCTTAGTATCTCAAAAACAATCTGTCTTAAAAATAATGACACAGAGGGTGTAGCATATTTAGAACAATTCATATGGTTGTTGGTTCCCACTGTATATGTTGCAGTCTAACTTTTTTAACTGATTGCATAATAAAATTAGTACTCTTTATTCGAGATAGAAGAAACTGGATTATCTATTAGAACTGCAGATATGACTTGGTTTCTGATCTGCCTATCCAGTGACCACATGTTTTAATTAATTGCAAAGGTGTTAACCACAGCTTTAATGATCAAATAATTTATTAGAATGCTCTAGTGCCATGTCAATGATTGTTCATCAACAGCAGCACCCCTGTTCCTCTTATATTCTGGCTTATCTACACATTGATCTGTCATTCTGACAGTTTCAGTGTTAGTGTCACAGAGACCCAGCGAGGGCCAGATCTCAGGTCATCAAATGACATTTCTAAAACACAAACACACCCCTTCAGCCATCGACCTGAACAACTTGATCTGATGATGCACATAGCGTTCCTCTGCTCTGGGGCTTTGAAGTGTTGTTGCTTGGTTACGAGAGGAAGTGTGGCCTGTTGATTGGAGGCCTCAGAGTGTCTCCACTGACTCGGCTATTGATCATGCCTCGCACTAAATCAATCAGGGTCTTTGATATAGTATTGTAACAGTCTTAAGTCCATCAGTTTTACCTCATTCTGCCTGGATTATATCAGACACGTCGAACCACCCTTCTGTCAGTCTCTAGTGCCCTCAACCTTCAGTATCTATCACTTTCAGACCCAATACCAAGGGACACATGTTCGGATTCATCCTCTGAGTCAGGCAGTCTTTCATATCTGATACGAAGTAAAAAATATTTTCCTTTAAGTAGTACCGAGCAACCTCATGGTAATAAATCATAAAAACAGACAATACCATAACGATGGTTTAAGGATGTATGTGTGTGCGTGCATGCTTGTGTGTGTGTAGTTGAAATGTACAGTTGGGGAAAGAGAGCATCAGGCTGAAGGACATTACAGGCAGTTGGCTCCATCAAACTGACAAGTAGACATTAATGTGTAATTAAGTGTTGCCGAGGCGGAGAATAGAAGTATGTTACTCAGATATAAAGTTTGCCTGAAATTTATATATAATTTGTCATGCTACTTAGAGAGAGAGAGTTTCCACAGGAAAAAAAAAGAAAGAAAGAAAAACTGCTAGTCACATTTTAAAAAGCAGAAACTGTTTAGTTTAAAATCGTACACAGTAAACATACGGTCGACATTTCATTTATCAGTGTGCTTAACTTTTCTTTGTCAAGTAGCAACATCCATACACTTCATTTACCTATGTTTATCTACAGTACTGTATAGACTAAAGATGTGTATTGATATTTCAGTGTTACAAAAGCATCTGCAATTTTCTCCATACTATGCTATGCACATAATATACTAATTAAATAACATGTAAATTAACAGGTATTTTTGTAGCACAGCCAATTCTCATTTAGTGATGCTTGCAAAAAGTCCATAAAAGGTCAAGCGTACAGAGAGCTAAAAACAATTTAACACAAAGCTATGCTGAATCTTCTATTAGTGCTTCCTCAACCTTTACAGAGCATCAGCAAGTACCAACCCTTTATCCTTGTACTGTACGTGACAGCCTTTGTGCTGTTGTAACCAAATAGCTAATTTTATTTGTCCCAATTTCAGATTTTTTTATTCTATGATATGAACATTTTCTTCCAAAGTAACTATATTTTAATGGATACCATGCTTATGCAAAAAAAAAAAAAAAAAAAATGCATTGATTTGGATTGAGTTTGATAAATAAGGCAGCAGAGTGGCTGCTCATGTGACTTTGTTCAGAAAGCTTTTTAAGCAGCTCTGTAAATGACATTATAGGCCCTTTTCCTTCAGAAGTGACCAAATTAGATTTGATGCAGAAAAAGCCAATTTACATACTAGGGGATCAGAACAGAAATGCAACATTTGAGCAATTTTGTTTGTTTTAACAAACTAGCTTTCAATTAATACTCACAGTGAAGTTTCATTTTAAAGTGTGTAATATAATATTGTAAGTATGTTATGCATATTTTGTAAATCATATGAAGAGTAAATGCAGAAAATGATTAGGTATTTTATGTTTTGCATTATATCTGGGTACTGAAGAGAAATAAAATCAGTCCGGATTTAAGTATATATGATTATATACGATATGTGTCTAGACACATCAACAGATCCATAGTGCTAAATAGAGAGTAACATGAAGTCAATAAAAATCAAAACCAAGAGAAAAAAATATTTCCCTTTCCCCATCTTGCCCAGATATATATTTTTAGTGTTTAACATTTAGGATTTTCATATCTTTTTATTTCTTTTTTCCCCATGTCTCTTTATACCGGGTTAAATAGGCATAAAAGAGAAGTCTACTCCCATACTCGTTTTTTTTCCTGTGAACTGAAAACATTGCTTGAGGTTTGAAAGGATAATAAAAAGTCTTTCAATATCAAACCTGACTCTTTAAATTATATATTGCATTAAAAGTGTGGAATCTTTCACATGGCCTTGAGCGTTTCATTCATTCTTAATTTCTCTCGGATGACTCTGACTCTGACTCAGCACAGCTACAATATTTGATCCTTTAAATTTTAACACTAAATGTTAAGTAACACTTAAAGTTATCTGAACTATCTATCTATCTATCTTAATCACTTACTAAATGACAGGGTTTGTAGAGTTGGATGGCACCTACACTACCGCTCAAAAGTTTGGAATCACTTTCTAACTCCATGGTCGGTCCTGATTTTTATTTCTTTCTATATTGTAAAGCAAAGTAAATGCTCCTTTAAACATGTAATGTTGAGATGTGTCGGTTACTTATGCTCTGTAAAGCGTTCATAAGGGCTCTAATCCAAGGTGCTGTTTGTTAATTGGTCATTTTTGAGGTTGGTACAGTAACTCTAAATTAACTTCTCCTCTACAGCAGAGGTAAGTTCTTGCTTTCCTTAGATGGACTTCATGAGAGCCAGTTTCATCATGCTGCTTGATGGGTTTCATTTCAAATACATTTAGGCATTTGGCAGACGCCCTTAGCCCTACGTATACACTTTTATTTAATTATTGTTAAACCCAGTTGAGGGTTAAGTGCCTTACGCAAGGTCTCAACAGTGGAAATTAGTGGTCGTAAGGTTTGAACCTGGGACCTTCCGATCCGTAGTCCAATGTCTTAACCACTGAGCTACCCCTGACTTACACTTGACAATACTGTTCTTTCAAGAACTATTTCAGAAAGGCTGACCTCAGAGTCTTAAAATAACAACTGACTGTTGTTGTTACTTAATTACAAATGTGCTACAAAATTCCATATGTGTTATTCCATAGTTTTGAAATCAAAGAAATTTGTAATCCCCAAGTAACCCCAAAGTTTTATGTGGAAGTGTACATTTTGTAATAAGTGCTTTAAATCTGTGCAAATGTTGTTGTTTTTTATTCTGATCCAGTTTCTCACTGGGTGTAGGAAAAATATTTTAACCATATCCTTTTATTTAACAAAATGAAATAAAAATACACTTTTGAGAATATAGGAAGGTCATGCAATTTAATTTAGCTAGAAGACTGTTATAGGCATACTGTAGTACAACCCATGTAAATATTCTGATCAACCAATATGACAGGACATAACAAAGATATTAATGAAGACATTTCTACAAACAAGCAATCAACTGCTTCCTACAGATAAATATCATGATTGAAATATTACAACTCTATAGAGCTAACCCTAAAAACAACATGAATAGGAAATCACAAATATGTTATCATTTATTATGGACTGTGCTTTGTTCATTCATTCATGTCAGATCTTTGAAGTACAAGGTTCATCCACAAAGCCAGTAAATGCTTTGCCTTTTTGCATCAGAGAGATGAAGGTAGTGGATTTTCATCGATGAAAAATAGGATCACTGAGCAAGTTAAAATAGTCAAGCTAAAGGCGCTATTCATTGTGTATGCGCTGGGGTTAAAGGGTTCCGTCCACACTTCAATATTTGATGGGTTGGGATTATGAATGGGTTACCTGATAGTACAAATTTATCAGATTAGTGTATAATTCACAACATGCTATTCCTGTAATGTCTATGTAGTGACTAATGTGCATGACGTCTGTAGTTGATCATATTAAGAAAGAAATATACAATTAGAATTGAATAAGTACCTAATGCTGCGTTTGTCCATATTCACAATTAAGAAATGTAGTTATTGCAAAAACCTACAACTAAACTAGTTTTCAATATGACTGAGAATGCCATAGCATCTTTGCATCATTTTTAACCTCATCAAATCATTCAGTCATGCTGCAAAAGATCACTCCCATCAGGATAGGAATGTTTTTTTTGTCATATAATAAAGGCAATCACCCAGAACAAGTGTGTATCGATTTGCAGTGATTCTTCCAGCATGTCCAGAGTTACTGAACCCCCTCACTGTAGGGGTCAAGCATTTTAATCCTGTATGCTCTCATGGTGTTCAACAGACATGCACTCGCCCACATGTCAAGAATATAGTGAAGGATGACTCATCTGACCACATCACTTATTTCCACCTCTCTGTAGACCAGCGCCTGTGGTTTGTGCACCACTGAGCTCGCATTTGCACATTAGTTTTTTTGTAATGATGCATCCCTGCATCCCTATTACAGTATATTATTCCTCTCTTCGTAATTTTTAACTGATTTCCTGTTGTCAGTCTGATGATATCTTGTACTGACATCCTCGGTTCCATGTACAACAGCTGGTCTTCTGTTTGTTTGTTTTTTTCACGTATATACATACAGTATAATGAAAGAGCATCAGATTTATACATATGCAGTTTGTATTGTAGCTCTACATCTACAGTATTTACTGTCTTTCCCATAGAGGTAAAAAAGTCAAAATTCACTTTAGTCACGGCTAATGAAACATAACCAGTTAAATGATATTTGTGATCCATGACATCAAATCAGGTATTAAGACATACAGCTAACAGTGCAATGTAAAACATAAAACAGGTCTTACATCTGTGATTGAAGACTGAAAATCTAATGGTCTCTTTTTTATTTTTATTTTTTTAATATTTTTCTCTTAGCATCTTAACCAAACTTGATTTGGTTGTTGATACAGTATCTAATTGTTAAAAAAAAAAAAAAAAACGGTGGACTAAAATAACTTTTTTATGATTTATAGTCACTTGCATTTTTATGTCTTCTTCAACAAATATCATGTCTTACGTAAACATTGTGACTCTTGTAGAGGTATAATCCTGTTTCAAATTCAACCAATCATCTCATTTAATGCCCAGCCCTGGAAGTAAAGTGCTATCACACTTTGTGCAGTTGTGCAGTCTGTTAGCCCAGTCTTTCCATCTAACTGGTAATACAGTATGAAGGTCTAAAAACAAAATGGATTAAATTTCATAGAAAATTATGTAAAATGCATTTTTTTTTTCATTAAATCAACACACTCAGAATGTGAACAGCCAACCTGATGCTGTACCCCCTCCTTCTTTTTATAAACCTTTGTACATACATTGATAGAAATGGAGTTTTCATACCTTTTCATGTTTTCCACATTTTGTTTGTCTTTCACACACATCTTAAAATAAAATCAGATAGTCCATTTGCATAATTACTCAGACCCTTTGTTATGACATTGCACAATTGAGCACTGGTGCATCCTAATCCTATCAATGGACCTTCACATGCTTCTACATCATGATCGAAGACTACTAGTGCCTAATTAAATGTATTGAACATAATTGGGAAAGACACACACCTGACTATATGAGGTGTTGCCATAAATGCTGTATGAAATACCTTGATGTCTAGAAACAAAGCCATGGTGTCAAGAGAATTATGTGTCGACCTGTGAGAGAAGATTGTGTCAAGACACAGATCTGGGGGAGGACACAAGAAAATTTCTGCAGCACTGAAAGTTCCCAAGAGGATGGTACCTCTCATTGTTCTGAAAAAGAAGAGATTTGGAACAACCAACAGTCTTCCCAGATGTGGCTGCCCAGCCAACCTGAGTAATCAGGGATGAAGCGCTTTGATAACCAAGAGAGGTAACCAAGAAAACAAGAGCCACTCTTAATGAGTTCCTTTGTCATGGTGGGAGAGCCTTACAGAAGGACAGCCATAACTGCAGCACTCCACCAATCAGGCCTCTGTGGTAGAATGGCAAGACAGAAGTCATTCCTCACTAAAAGGCACATGACAGTCTGCTGGAAGTTTGCCAAAACGTTCCTCAAGGGCTCTTAGACTGTGAGAAACAAAATCCTTTGGTCTGATGCCACAAAGATTAAAGTATTGGAATCAGGAAACGAGGCACCTTGTATTATTGTACCTAATTAACTGTTAAAACACAAGCGGCCATCCAGGCAACACAGCATTGGCCAATGATTGATAAAAAAAAAAGGGAACTAGCTTATACTAAAGTCTTGTTGATGTGTGTCCCTGAGGAGGCTTCAGACATCAAACTGTGCTTTTTGGTCATTGGATATGTCAGGTAGAGCCAGTTAGCATTCATTTTAAAGCATGTAAATTTTGCCACTACTGTAATATGGGAATGATGCAAAATAAATGAATAAATAAAATAAAATAAAATAATCTTTCTATTTTTTTATTTTTATTTTTTCAAAATAAACCAAAAAAAAAGCATGTGCTGTTTTTTTTTTTGTTTAAGTGACCCATTTTAAATGAAATAAAATAAAATTTATTTTTTTAGGTTGTGTTATAAAATCCTGCCCCCATATATGTATTTATTTAGTTAGTAATGCAAAAAATGGCTAAACTGCTCTTGGTTTTAAGGACAACCATGCCTGCAGCAGCATCATTATTTGAGGATTCTTTTTTCATTTTACTGGGACTGCAAGACTAGTCAGTACAGAGGGGGGAAAATGGTTGCCGAAAAATAAAGTGCTATCCTGAGTGAAAACCTTCTCCAGAGTGCTCAGGATGTCAAGCTGGGGTAATAGTTTACATTTCAACAAGACAACAAGCCGGAGTTTGGCGTCAAAAAAACATAGGAGTTGCTACAGAACAACTCTGTGAAAGTCCTAGTGTGGCCCAGAGTAGAGTTGAGATCTGAACCAAATAGAGCGTCTCTGGAGAAACCTGAAAATGTTTGTGCACTTTGTGTAGTTCTACCAAGAGGAATGGAAGAAACTTTCAAAAGGAAACATTTGCCATGTTTGAAGACAATAAATATGATATAGCAAGGGGATGCATGAAGAATAATTCAGTCCAGTCCAATGTAACCAATTTTGGAATATAATATAAGAGACAGACGTAACCAGCTCTACTGTTATCAAAGACATATCCAACTAACTTAACAACTTTACATAACTAAATAACAGTACATAATTCACAACGGACCACCATTGATGAAATGGCTTCCAACCATTTTGGATGTTGTGCAAACAAACCTTAAGTGACAAAATGTTAAAAAAATTAAATATACATATCCTGTTGTTTTGATGTTAAACTTGTAGCATTGTGTTGGTTAAATATTTCAAATCATTCAATCAAATGATTCCAACAACATATATATATATTTTTTTTCAAAGTAATTCTAACTTTCAAAAACAACATTGTCCTGGTGTTTTGTTTTGGATAAACAAAGTCACAACCCAGTTACAGTTAAGCAGTATGACAAAATCATTAAACATTAGGGTTTCTTCTGGGTAGCTATTCAATAAAATAGAAACTCTATTTTCCTTTTATATTATAATATTGAATATTGAACATTTTTTTCTGACTCTCTCATGTCTCTGGATGCATGCTGACTCTTAGCTGTCTGACTTCTTTTTATTCCCAAAGCTAGTGGAGATAATGTTTGATTAATTTGGGCTGCTTAATTTATAAATTCTAAATTTCTAATTTTGACACACCATCCCAGAAACAAACCACTATAAATTAAAGGATTGTCAGAGCAACTCAAAGCAGCTCAAGGTTGTCATGTTATGAAGTGTTTATTTTTCCCATGACTCAGATATACCGGATGTCAATGACAGTGTCATGACACTCGAATGACAGGGTTATGTATATTTGTGAGTTTGCCTCTGATGTCTGACATGATCATCATTATAAGATTTTGCCATACTAAAAAAATGTCCTACCTACAAAGTCAGTTAATGTTCTGAACTAAGAGAGCCTGGAAATTGTCACAACTTTTTTAGAAAGTTCTTTATGACAGCTGGTACATTTTGGAATATAAACATGTATAAATATTTATGTAGGTTTATATCAGTTCTCAGTAGGCGCTTATAAACACTGGCCTAATGCAAAGTGTTGCACCAGTTTTAAACACAGCACACTGATTTACAGATTCTTTCAAAACCAGTGGTGGTAAAAGATCACAAATTCCTTACTTAGGCATCTTTAAAAGTAGTTCGATAAAAGTTAATGTGCACCTCCCATATCTTTATTCAAGCTGAATTGCAAACTTGCAAACTCACCAAGTTGTGCATAGTGCTCCTTTATGGAGCCAGGAAACCACACGGAGAAAATAATAAGGGGAAAAATATCAAATGTTAGCTTTTTAATAACTCTGACAATATTATATATATATATATATGTTGTCTGATGCAAATATTTAAGGTTTAAAAATAAAAAATAAATGGATAGAGAAGCTGTATACTGTGTACTGTAGAGTAGCTGATCTATTTCCTAAAGTAACAAATAGAAAATACATATTTAATTATTTGTGGTACTGAAAAGAAGCCAAACACAAAATTTAAAGCATAGTTGAATGACACATGCAGTGTTTTTATATGGTAACAAAATGATTAGACTTCCCATATTTGGTCATAACAAACCACAAGTATCTACTGTATACTTGAGAACATTTTTTACAGTTTTGTGATCATATGAAGAATGTATACATCATCTGGTTGTGTACTGCAGAACTCTGTTGACCCAATTAATCTGTGAATAACACAAATACTCACAGCTACAGGCTGTGGCATTAT